>JAWDGP010002375.1:17500-80516 GCA_033675545.1 Elysia crispata
TCGATCCCACGTTGAAGACACGCTCATCTTATTTAGTACGTCTGATTTTGAACCTTTTTTTTTCTCTTTACAGTTGTATGATTTTCGCAAAATAACCATAACATTTTGTTGTTGTAATTTGTAAAATGTTATATAGTACTGATACATTGTAACAAATAAACAGTACAACAAATCTATAAAAAAAAACTATAATTTATCTCCTACATCACCCCTTTTCTCAACATCAGAAGACAATCATGATCGATACCACCTCTAGCCTTCTTCATGCCAACTTCGTCGCCGGAAGTCATCGAAGCAGCAACACCAGCAGCAGCATCTCCACCACGGTGCGATTCAGCACCGTCACACACCGGGTCGTTGGATCAGTGGCGCGAAATCAACGTCACCGGAAGTTTGGCGGGTCGCTGCGCAGAATGGGAGATGAGCTGTACTTACGGCGTCTTCCGCTCTCGATTTTGGCGGCAGTTTTGATCACCAAGTAAGACATTTCTTTTTTTTTCCTTGTAAGATAGTTTGGTAAAATTTATTGAAATTTACACTAATAAAACTTATAAACTTGAAAATTAGGACTTCTAACAACTTCGCTAAATATTGCAAATTGTCTCAAGTAAAACTTCTCTAATAAAATGTTGTTTTGGCAAAAAGATTAATGAAGAAGTTCCAATGAGTTGTTTCTTTGCTTTGTTTATGTTTTGTTTGCCTTTTTGTTTTGGGATCTTAAAAATGTCTTTTTTTTCCATCTTTTTTTCGGGAGTGGGGAGGGGGGGAGTATTCTTACGCTTATTTTAGTATTATTTGCGGTGATTCGACGTCCTAGATTTTGAACCGTTCTATTTTAGTCATTTTATTGTCATGGATATTATTCCTCTCCAACTGGTTTTTTTTTTAGCTTTTCCTTCTCATGTTCAAATACATAATTTTATTACTATGGTTTTTTCAGGTTCCTACCCAAAAGCATTCGACGCACCCTTATGAGATGGTGGAAAAGCTAAAATGATGTGCAGACTCTGATTTCTAAATGTAAGTTATTTTTCTAAAAAATAAAACTGATGATGAACACAAAAAAATGATTTACAGCAACAGCAAAATTCTTTACATCATATTCATGATTGGCAGAGACGACTAAATGTTATCTTTCCATTTACATCTTATTCTCACCATCATGGTTGTTATTACTACTGTTACCGCTGCTGCTGCTGTTGCTGCTGTTGCTGCTGTTGATGCTGCTGCTGCTGCTGCTACTACTACTACTACTACTACTACTACTACTACTACTACTACTACTACTACTACTACTGCTTCTACTACTATCACTTCCTCTTCTTCTTCTGCTGCTACTGCTACTTCTACTACTACTAGTAGTAGTAGTAGTAGTAATAGTAGTAGTAGTTATAGTAGCCGTATCATTATCTTCTTCTTCTTCTTCTTCTTCTTCTTCTTCTTCTTATTATTATTATTATTATTATTATTATTATTATTATTATTATTATTATTATTATTATTATTATTATTATTATCATCATCATCATCATCATCATCATCATCATCATCATCATCATCATCATCATCATCATCATCATCTTCATCAGTATGTTTACGATTGTTAAACATGAGATTTTATACTTTGGCATGGCTGTGTCATCGAGTAAAATATGATCTAAATTATATGAATTTTTTTTCCTTTTGCCTATTTTCTTATTTCTTTATTTGTTGTTATTACAAGTATATTAATTTTTTATCATCGCTTTCTCAAATCATAGACAATGAAATATTTACTAATTTGATTCTTTATATATTCATAATTTTTAACTTATTTATTGTAATGTGTAATCTTTGTAATCTTTCCATCTGTCAGGACCGGTGGCTTTCGTCGTATCGCGAGGATCCGAGCACAGCAAGAACTATAGCAAGAGGCAATGTTCGATTATTTTGTAAAAAAATGCTGTAGATATTAAATTTTTGTCAACCGTTGTATTATGATCGCAAAATTTCATGCCATATTTAAAAGATGTATTATTTAAAATGTATAATAAATCCATAGCGGTTTATCAAAGGAGAAAATATCTTCACAAATGGAAAGAAATGTTAAAAATGTTTCATAATCTGCTCAAAGACTCAGGGTAAACTTTTTTATATCGCTCAATTCTGCGAGGAAAATAATTGCTTTTTTTTTCGTGTTTCAATCAATATATAAAAGTATACTTGCGATTTTTTTTATCATAGTTATATATTTAAAAAAACGTAGGAATCTCACCACATAGTGCCATTTTATTGATAAACAGATATTAAGTCTTCTTTTGAGAAAAATAATTACCAGTGCCATAAAACTCATTATTTTTTATGTATTTTTTTTTTGTTTAAACTTGTATTCATATTGAGTTTGTAATTTTGCAAATTTTAATAGCAATATCTTGGGTGCATTTTTGGCGAATGATGAAGTAACATCTTTGAATGTTCTAGTTTTAATATTTGTAAATTTTTATAAATTTTGGAAGATTTTCTCAATATCGTAAAGCATACCTGTCATGTCCGAAGAATTGACTATGTGTTATTTACGGATTGTAGATAAAGAAGAATGACTAAACCTTGCATGGAGCAGTAAAAGAAAACACACGAATCTTGAGCAATACAAAAAAATGTAATACCAAAATAACAACTCAGAGTTATGTATAGTAATTTAATACGTCTTGACAAGTGAATGCTGTTTGAGATTATAATGTTTTGGATTTTCTTGTTTTTTTAAGCCTTGTCTTAATGTTGAACTGGTTGAACAAATTAATAATTAAATAATTGAATTTTCTATCAACTGAAAACTGACAAAAAGACGTGCATTGTAAATAGCATGAAGTAGAAATTTTTTTCCCTTTCAAGAATTCTTGGATAATTATGCTCACCTAAAATCCTTGTTTTACGCGTAAACTTTTCAGAGAAATGTCGCAAAATGATGTCAGCAGATCTCAAATATGTGAAGCATAATATTTTTTAATGCCTACATTGACGGTGACTATTTTTAAATGCCCAATGTTCATCATAAAATTTATTTAATTTTTTATTTTTTTTAATTATATGTATTGTCAAAGAAAAACATTAAAGAGAACTAAAGTGTTTTGTACTTCAAGGAGTCTTGTTGTTCCTTTTTATTACCATACTTTAGTCAATTGAGCATTATAGTAGTAAAGGAACATGAACTGTCAGTGCAAGTTGTGAGCAATGGTGGAGTGTTAGATTTGTTGAAAAAGCTTATGAGACATACAGAGAGAGAGACAGACAGACAGACAGAGAGAGAGACAGATAGACAGAGACAGCGACAGGGAGAGACAGAGACAGAGAGAATATAGAAATAAAGAAAGCAGTCAAACCACGTTAGAGGCTGAGACAGACGAAGCTAGATCTAAGGATCTAAAGATGCATGTGACTGAAAATAATGAAATAAGTAGTATAGAAAAATCAACCACAAACCTAGATCTAGCTCGAGACCGACAAATAAGACGAAAGACGTGAAACCATTACAACAGATGGAAAGAACAGGGATCGAACCTGCGCCTCGATGCGGCACCCATCGCCTTGCCGAGACAAGACCAGGCACCTAACTACTGAGCTATCCGCATCTACAAAAATAGATGCTTCAGGAACAGTGACTTTCATGCTGGCTTGAATAGACTAAGAGGTTGAATCGCTAAGAACGATCAAGTCCATATTTTTACAGGACATAAACAAACTAGCCTCTAACGGATCTAAGAAAGATGCCATTTGACTGAAAAGCATAAATGAATATAGAATAATTATGCTCACCTAAAATCCATGAAAGTCACTGTTCCTGAAGCATCTATTTTTTGTAGATGCGGATAGCTCAGTGGTTAAGTGCCTGGTCTTGTCTCGGCAAGGCGATGGGTGCCGCATCGAGGCGCAGGTTTGATCCCTGTTCATTCCATCTGTTGTAATGTTTTCACGTCTTTCGTCTTATTTGTCGGTCTCGAGCTAGATCTAGGTTTGTGGTTGATTTTTCTATACTACTTATTTCATTATTTTCAGTCACATGCATCTTTAGATCCTTAGATCTAGCTTCGTCTGTCTCAGCCTCTAACGTGGTTTGACTGCTTTCTTTATTTCTATATTCATTTATGCTTTTCAGTCAAATGGCATCTTTCTTAGATCCGTTAGAGGCTAGTTTGTTTATGTCCTGTAAAAATATGGACTTGATCGTTCTTAGCGATTCAACCTCTTAGTCTATTCAAGCCAGCATGAAAGTCACTGTTCCTGAAGCATCTATTTTTTTTGTAGATGCGGATAGCTCAGTAGTTAGGTGCCTGGTCTTGTCTCGGCAAGGCGATGGGTGCCGTATCGAGGCGCAGGTTCGATCCCTGTTCATTCCATCTGTTGTAATGTTTTCACGTCTTTCGTCTTAATTGTCGGTCTCGAGCTCGATATAGGTTTGTGGTTGATTTTTCTATACTACTTAGAGACACAGAGAGACAGAGAGAGAGAGAGAGAGAGAGAGAGAGAGAGAGAGAGAGAGAGAGAGAGAGAGAGAGAGAGAGAGAGAGAGAGAGAGAACAAGAGTGGAATTAACTATGGCGTTATAAAACTTCACAACAATGGCTCGGAAACTCATGACGAGAAAGACTATAATAGTCCTGTTGATGTGGTGCCTGATACCTCAGTTGGTAGAGAGTTTTACTGACAATTGGAAGGTCTTGCGTTCGAACTTACGACTTGAGCTGTATTATAGAGATGGAGTTGGATCTCATCTAACCAATCCTACCTTGTGGCTAGACGGTAGCTCAAACTTTTCCCTGCCCGTGGAGGTCAGAACAACGATGCTCTTAGCTTTGGCCCTGGCGTGTGGACATGAGGGTTGCTTTTTTCTGCTGTACTCATCAGTTACGACCCTGATAGGCTGATAAACAATATGTTGTTTAATTATGAATATTGACAAGATAAGAAGAATTTCTACTGTACTCATCAGTTAGGGCCCTGAAAGGCAAATAGACAATCTGTTGTTTACTTATGAATATTGGCAAGACAAGAAGGAAATGAAACCCGTTTTGATTGTTAACAAAATATTTCATTACAGTTAACTAAATGGTTCCAGAGGGAGACAGAGAGAGAGAGAGGGGGAAGGGAAAAAGAGAAAGATAGAGAGCGAGAGAGAGAGGGGGATGGAAGAGAGAAGAGAGATCAGAGATCGAGAGAGGGCAAGAGATAGACAGAGAGAGAGGGAGAGATAGATAGATAGATAAATAGGCAGAGAGAGAGAGAGAGAGGGAAAGAGATAGACAGAGAGAGAGAAAAAGAGAAATAGAGACAGAGACAGAGACAGCAATGGTATAATGCTATGCATGTGGTTATTGAAATCATTGCGGTCGGAGATTTGGATCACTCTAACTTGTAGAGAGAAATTGATTACATGCAACATATACACATAAACATACATATATATATATATATATATATATATATATATATATATATATATATATATATATCTTTTTAATTGAGTATTTTATTGAGATCCTATACATTAACAATGTATACAGAACCATTGTTTAGGTAAATTAAAAAGGTTTTGTTAAGCAATCCACGTGCACGTGATAATTTATGTTGACATATTTTTTTAGGGGTTACTTATAAGTTCACCCTTTTAACAAGTTAATTAAAGTATGTCAAGATAAGGTATAGTTATAGTTTTTTTTGTTTCCTTTATTTCTAGTGAAAAATAACTTCTAGCTCTTTGTGAAACCATTTCAAGTCCTCAGAATGGAAAGATGGATTTTTGAAGCTTTAAGCGATATTATCTTCCAGTACTTTGTGTTGACTAAAAGCTTTTTCAAGAGGATTCCCAGGCTGCTGGTAGTGACATAATTGTCCATCCAGACAGCTTAATTGCCTGAGTGATGTCAGGGGATCGTAAATTTTCTGTTCACAATATCCACAGTCAATACTTTCTTTTAAATGGACAAGAGTCGATTTTGAGAGCCGATTCTTTCCGCTAGTTATTCTTTGTTCGAATCCACGGACAATAGAACTAAATAAAAATCAATAGACACAGAATGTTTATCGTTATTTGCTTCTGAAGCCCTGAAGAAAGACTTGGAACAAAAAAATCGGTATTTTGGTAGCCCTTAACTCATTGATTCATAACCTGTTTTACTGATTTTGTTTTATTATTTTTGTCTATCCACATAATTTTATGCTTCAGTACACTGTACAATGATATCGAACTTTTAACTTTGTTCTGAAGACTGTGAAAGGACTCTGCCAGCAGGGATCCAGCTTTTTATTTTACTTTCACAAACGTCGACCTGAAACAGTTTAAAAGCCAGTAGTTTTGGATATAAATTTTCGAGGAATGGGTTCGGATCTGGTTTCATGAAAAACCCACAATGTGTAATCATGGTTAACGAGATTTACCAGGTCTTGAAGTCCGTAGTTACAGATGGTGCCGATTCTTTTCAAACTGTTTCATGACGCCACAGTTTCTTGAGTATGCGAGGTCCTGGGGTGACCGAAGACCATCTCCAGGAGACCCTGGGTGACACAGCTGGCTTCTTCACTTCCATGGCTATGTCACGCCCAGCAGTGGTCGATGGATTATAATTATCTCCCTCCCTCTCTCTCTCTCTCTCTCTCTCTCTCTCTCTCTCTCTCTCTCTCTCTCTCTCTCTCTCTCTCTCTCTCTCTCTCTCTCTCTACCTTTCCCTCTCCTAATCAACTTTTTGTCTTCTGTTTTTTTTTCAATCTTTCTCTTCTCATTCTCTCTCTCTCTCTCTCTCTCTCTCTCTCTCTCTCTCTCTCTCTCTCTCTCTCTCTCTCTCTCTCTCTCTCTCTCTCTCTCTCTTTCTTGTGTATCTCTTAATTTTTTATCATTAATTTTAAATTTTATAGATATCATAATCTATGAATCTATCTATCTACCTATATCTATCTATTTATCTATCGATCTATCTATCTATCTATCTATCTATCTATCCATTTATCTATCCAGTATCTATCAATTTATCTATCTCTCTGTTCATCTATCTTTTATTCTATCCTCTTATCCATCTATCTGCATACCTATTTGTTTATCTATTTTTCCTTTAATGATTTTCTATCACTCTATTTTCTTTTTTTTTAATTTTCTCTTTTCATACTTTTTCTTCTTTGTTTGTCTGGATTTTTTTTTCTATTTTTTCTCTTTCATTTCGTTTTCTCTATCTAGCCAAAGTGTCTTTGTCTTGTACTAAAATAGTCATCAAACTCTCTGTAACTCCAAAAAATTCAGATGGAATTATGTGATGAGCAGAGAGATGGCGAGCTAATAGCTCTCCGATTGGCATAATGGTTTCTTGTTGCTTTTATAGCTGTCATCATGACAACAGAGAAACAACTCGTAGTGACACTTGATGATCTCCGGGGAGACAGAAATCTTTTGTGTGTGAAACTTCAGAATTTTGTTACCATAAATCAGAAACTGTAGAGTACGGCTGACACCGGAGAGTGGGCAAAAAACAAGAAGCGATCAATGGCTCCAACCACAACTTCCTTTGCGTCTTCATCCCGGTGTCTGTTGTCCTGAATATTCCATCTTGATAAGATAATGCATGATAATAAAGGGGCGATTGTATTATCTGAGGCCAATATATTGCGTTCGTATTTTTTATAGATGCAAGTATTATATTGCTAAACTAAATTAGCTAATCAAAGCAGAAAAGTTTCCATTATTTGTACATGAGTTTTAATCATCTCTCTGTTTTATAAGAACTTCTCCTTTTTTTCTTTTGTGAATTAGACCACCATGAAGGGGTGAAATATTTTTCCTAATGTATTAGTAGTTCATTTGCCTCCCACAATATATAGATCTGTGAACTTCCTTGTTTTGAATTCATATGATTTTTTTTTAAAATTAAAAGTAACAGGTTATGTTGTTGTCTTTTTCGCTGAGCATCATACCTTCTCCTTAAATCTCTCCGATCTTATGACCACTTTGTTTCTTCCAAATACCTTACTTGATTCATTTCTGAAGTAGTCTAATTCCTTACCTATTTTGAAAATCATGAAAGAATTTATTGAGTTGAAGGAAATGTTTGAGCGCAGTAACAGCCATTTTCAAGTTAAAAATGTTCAAATTCATGGTAAGTCGATAAAGAGAGAAAGCTATTTAATTTTATATCATATTCGAAACCCAACTTGCCAGTGTCGATTTTCATTTTATATTGCCTTCCGCCTTTTTCCTCTCCAGAAATTTTCCGTCTGAAGAGCCAATTTGCTCTAACAGATGGGCCATAGATAAAACCAGTCCACAAAGAGAAACGATTAGTCTCGAGTTATCGCTGACAAGACTGCCACTTTCTCCATCTAAACAACTGTGGATCGGAAAACCGAGCGCAGAATGACAGCTAAGGAGGCATAATAAAGATAACCAGCCCAATAAACCCCGTTTGCCCTACGGTGCATTACGTCCCCTAAGTTTTCCGAGCTATCTGGAGACAATTACTGCGGCAACCGTTGTGATTTTGATTGGCACTTTTTGTCGACCACGCCGCGCCCCGGGCTCAGATTACATGAGATCGATGACAGCTTTGTTAACCTTCGCCAGGTCTAGATCTAGACCTAATCAGTAGGACTAGAAGTCGTGTAGAGGACTTACACGCTAGTAGTCAGATCAAGGTGTGGCCCTCTCCAGTGCTAAGATTACCCAGAAGGGCGACGCTGAACTAACAATTAAAAGTTTCCGCAACCCTAGTGACCTACATCTATATTAGACTCTTTAATTTGCATCAGCCTTTTTTTTTTTTAACGCTTGAACGCTTTGTCTAGGTGTGAAGGGCCAAGAAGCAGCATGAAATGAAGAAAAAGGTTAAGAATTTATTGGAAATAATGTGGAAATGAATTAAAAAGAGAAATTCTTTTTTGCGTCAATGCGGTATTTTGTTCGAGTTAGTTGTTTTTTCCAATCGAGCCGCAGATGTAAGAGGAAATGATCCAAGTTGGCGGGAAGCGAAGCAGGCTGGGAAATCTGACTACCTACTAATTAGTGTTTGACTTTTCGAGGGTTGGTTTTTTTTTTTTTTTTTCGCCTACACTGGCCTCAATAGGTGAAATAATTAGATCAGTGCCTGGTGTTATGTAACTCGATCGGGCAGGCTACCCTTTTACCTGGGTTGGTTACAGTACATGAGATTTCAATAATTGGGTGGATTTACCTGACCATCAGCTTATACCGTGTCTTTGTGTGTCAATACTTCTGTTCACACAAAGGTTTATATTTTAATACGTATGTTTTTATGTCGATATGTTTTTTTTCTAAAATAATTGAAGTCTTTTTCAGACACTCTATTCTATAAATCCAAGTTCCCTGTCACCTGCCTGTCTCTCGTTTCCTCAATTTTTTCTCTTACCCTGTCCTTCACTCTCTCTCTCTCTCTCTCTCTCTCTCTCTCTCTCTCTCTCTCTCTCTCTCTCTCTCTCTCTCTCTCTCTCTCTCTCTCTCTCTCTCTCTCTTTCTCTCTCTCCCTCTTTCTCTCGTGCTCTCTCTCTCTCTGTATCTCTCTCTTTCTCTCTATCCTCTATCGATATTTGAAATGAGTGTATGTCTATTTTTTTTTGTCTGAGTTTTTTTTCCATATCCTTCTAACCACCCTCTTTCTCTCAATTTCTCGTTTTTTACCCTTTCTCTCTGTATCATTTTCTCTCCGTCTCTCTCTGTGTGTAAATGTCTGTCTGTCTGTCTGTCTGTCTGTCTGTCTCTCTCTCTCTCTCTCTCTCTCTCTCTCTCTCTCTCTCTCTCTCTCTCTCTCTCTCTCTCTCTCTCTCTCTCTCTCTTTCTCTTTTATTCTGCCCGATTCAATCGTCCGAATAACGAATGCCACACTCACCAGTCCGCACTGGTCAGACCTTGCCAGCTAATCGTGTCTGAAATTGACCAGGTTTGACCCAATTTCTCCCCGCTACCAATTGGCGTGATGATGTCACACTGTCCAGACTGGGTAGAATTCTATATCAGCCCATACATTATTGACTTGACCGAATACCATTGTACGATTGTTAGCAGTGGGCAGCACGCAGACTCTTACTGTAGTACTTTCCAATCATGATTTTTTTTCTACTCTCCAGAGTTTCAGGCCAAGCAATCCAGGTTTAAATCGTAGCTGGATGAAGTCTTGAAATTTCGGATGAGGTCTTTACAGATACTTCAGCACCATAATTATTAAGGTCTAGGAGAAATACCCCGACTTCCAGGGCGGGGAGAGCTTGTCAGAGTTGTATACTGCTGCAGCCCTCTTGCTAATAGCTAATCCTCTTTGCAAATTGTTGCAAAGAAAGTGCATAGCTCATGCTATGCAACTAACTCTCTCTCTCTCTCTCTCTCTCTCTCTCTCTCTCTCTCTCTCTCTCTCTCTCTCTCTCTCTCTCTCTCTCTCTCTCTCTTACTCCCCGTCCTATATTTTTATCTTTTTTTTGTGAATTCGATTGTCTGTTAGTGGGACAAAAAAGGAACAATTTATCCTGAAAACTCTCTATACTTTTCAACTTTGTGTAACGGCTACAAACGCGAAAAGTCCGAGATTTCCAAGCAGTGTGTCTACCGCGTCTCTTATACCTGCCTCGCCATGCCTTGAAGTGGGCCCTTAAGTACGAAAATAGTTACTGAACCAAATCTTGAATACGTGTTCGATTGTTAAACACACTGAACGGTGAGGCAATAAACATTTACACCACCTTTTGATTTTAATCCAGTCAGTCAACATCTTACGGTAAACGCAGGATTTTAGTAAATACTCTTCGGTTAAGATTTGCAGAGTTTGTTCCATGGATCAAGTTAAGATCTTTTTGGATATTAATAGATGTGCAAAATTTTGAATAGATAAAACATGAACCATATTACTAAGAGCCAATAAACGAGCTCGTAATTTTTTTTATAACTGTCTTAAAACGTGAATAGAAATAATCAGAACAGTAAGTAAAAAGTCATAGATAACAGCCGCTAAACATCTTTGCACTATCTAACTTTACTATTTTTGCCATTCAGTGTAATTTGCGTAATCTTTTACCGACCACAACTCCCCACTAAGATATCTGTTTACTCCAGCCTAGACTCTCTCAGTCCTTTCATGTCATGAACATTGTAGCATGTATGTAACTATGCAATGGTATAGTTTGGATGTAAAAATGCCAATAGACATTAAATGATTTTAGTGTTACTGA
Source organism: Elysia crispata (assembly GCA_033675545.1). Classification (NCBI taxonomy): domain Eukaryota; kingdom Metazoa; phylum Mollusca; class Gastropoda; family Plakobranchidae; genus Elysia; species Elysia crispata. The sequence continues at coordinate 28,688 of JAWDGP010002375.1, forward strand.
TTCTTCTCAACTGCTCAAACAGGCCCATCGTTGTCTGTGCCTTACAGAAAAACTTTATTAATGCTGCGTGTTCTCCCTCTTGCCTATATGCCTCTTGTCGTATTCATTTATACTGTAGAATTGGTTTAATGAAATTAATCTCCAAACTAAACAATTTGATGAACTTATATTATCAAGGAAAAAAATCGATTTCCAAGAGGTAAATAATAATCAATATATTTATAATGAAACCCGGACGGGAGTTTTCCTTGGTTATTTTCACCGTCTAGGGTTTTGAACCCCAACCCTCCATACCCTGAGATATACATGAAATCTATTGGACCAGGTGAGTTCAGCGCCCGGCCACAATAGCCCAGCAATATGCGCTGGAGGCTTGAGCGCTAAGTGGGTTAGTGAGGGAATAGTTAGGTCAATGCGAAATGTAAGGTTCATATCAAGTGTGAAAATGTGTGTGCCTGGTCAGATAAACGATTCCACAAGTGATTTTGTTTGATTATATGATTATGCAGACTACTTGGTAGATTGTATGATGCTGCGGATGTAGAAGGATAAGTTGTATAAAATTTTAAGTATGAGGAATTTTTTTTTTATGTGAAACTCTGGTTCGGGTTATTTTTCCAAACAAAATCTGTAAATTGTTTTTTTAACATACTCTTTGTTATCACATATATGACAAGTGGCATTCTATTTCATGTTTATTATTTATGATATTGTAACGTTTTTTAAATGCAAGTCAGCTTAAGTTTCAATATTTCAGTCCATTCTTTTTGTCCTTTCCTTACGATAAGAATCATACTCATCATTTTAAAAGATTGTTGTTGCTGACTGTTATGTTTAAAACAGATTATACCTAATATTTCACATCGATAAATGAGAATAAGGAGGAGTGTTAAGTCCAGTTTGCGCTAGACAGCTGAGACTAACTCTATCGGTTTTAACACCCAGAACTCAAACCTGCGTGTAGCATGTCAGTTATATACCGATGTTGAGCAAAACCAATTGGCGTGTCGCAAAACTCTTACTAGTTTTATTACATGCATTTTGAATAATTCCAGGCTTAGAGCCTCCATTGAGAAGCGTTTTGTTCTTTTTTTTTTTTGTTGTTAATGTTGTTTTTGTCTAGATGCATCCGCTGCGGGTTTTTACCATCAACCAGTCTTTTGATCCTTGAATCTCCTTGAATCTTTGCCTGTTGTTAGACTTACCAAACCTTGACATGAGGGACTGAAACAGATTAGTCAGTATTGAAGAAATAATTATACTATTGCGATGGTGTAGCTTTGCCCTATACAAATTTGTATACTAAACATAGAAAGATTGTAAGCATACATGCAGCAGATCTTCGTGCACTTAACAAAAGTTTGCCAATTGTCTGACTTTACGTCCATTTATTTTCTAAAGATTTGCTGTCAAATTGTAGGCACACATTTTTCTACTCAATAAAAGCAATGATTCGTTTCTTTGACAATTTCTGCTCTTCGAGAAGATTTTTGGAAAAGTTGCTATAAACTGAGATAGAATTTACTGCTCTATTTGGCTTTACACAAAGAATATGATATTTTAGCGGAGTTCTAAATCAGTTATTGATTCTATAGTATCTAGTGTTCTTTCTTGCTGTAACGCGTTCTACCCTTACAATTCATACATGAGATATTGAGCCACTAGTGTTACGTAATTGTGTAAATTTAGCGGATCGGCCAGAGCTGAATCCGGGTCACCCAGTGGACTAGATCCGGGTCATTTGGCTAACCAGCCTTGTAATGTAACTCTTCACCGCGAGGAAATCGAAGAGTCGGTTACAGCGCGAGTGAGTATATATTGTATCAATAAATCCTCTCCCCTTTCTTAGTTGCCAATTGTATTGCATAACGTTCCTGAGCGGGGCGGACCGTATAGAGTGAGCAACATCGAGATAAGAACGGAGAAATGGAAAGCGGATAATCTCATTCTGCTTGTCGGAAGTAATTCGAACTCGACCACTTTGAGTTTCCTGAAATGAATTATTATCATCATGAATCACTAAGATTCGTATACTAAAGCTTTGTCAGTATACAACCATTGCTCAGCCTCTGGGTATTTCCAAATCTTTGATGCATTCTCTTTGTACTCGTATGCAAGAGGGAAAAAAACTTATCTAGAATCTCGATCCTCTGCTTTTTGTGTTTTTCTTTCTTCTTTTTCTTTTTTAAAAGTAATATAGTCATAACCAGGTCAAAATTTCTAATCTTTCTTCAAAGAACAAAAGTATTTTGCCAATCTATGCACAGAAGTCATTAATGATTTTAGCATCCTTATGTTTAAAAGTAGCAAAAATTTAGATCCATCATCTTGAGCTGTTTTTTTCTTTTTTGTTTTTTTTTTTAAAAACTGATTTTATCAACGCGTTTGGTTTATACATTTTTATCGGCCGTGTCCTCATGATTATTTGTGTATTCTGATTTCGATGACCTCCCTAGTTCCATCGGACACTATGTCCTCCTCTGTCATGAGTTTGTTGAGTATATTTGGGAGGTATTGAAGACAGTCGCTTCATATTATTAGATTATATACCGCCAATTTGGTTAACTTTGTGCACTCGATTCTTTCTATTTTTTTTTCTTAGGATTCAAAACCTTTTTTTTATGCATGGCTCCAACAGGCTCTATTATGCCATGAAGAATAGCTATATATTGCCTAGTTTTGTCTCGCTTTTATGTAGGCAACGCGAGATTTGATATTGCTTGGAAAACATATTTGATTAACCTGTCATAATTTTCACGCGACGCTCACAAATGTTATCTCAATTGAAAAAGAACAACAATCAATGTTAGCTCTTCAAAAACTTTGAGTAGCTTTTAGCCGCAAAAATTTTCTAGACAATCTTAAATTCATATTCCACCGCGGACGAGACAAAGGAAGCCTTTATTAGCATCAAGTCTAGCAGGGCAGCTGTGGATAATAATAAAATCTCGAGTCTCACACTGAAAACCAAAGCTCAAACCTGCTGTGCAAATTTCTCTTTTTATTTATAAAGCTTGGACAGAGGAAAAACAAGGCTGTATCTTGAACGTTTTCTTTTTTTATCAATCTTGATGATTCTCATGATTTTTTTTCAATAGGGTCGACCATGCTCTTTTTTTTTCTTATAAATTTTAGGATAAATATAAACGCCTTGAGAATTAAAAAAATATCTAATTAATAGAACTATTACAATTGTGAAATTGTAATTATAGCCTTCATAAATTTTAGATGATTTGCAGTTCACACAAATATCTATGACTGATTATGTTGAGTATGTGCAAATTACATTGTACCCATGCCATCAGTCTATTTCACACTTTTGTAGCGATTTAAAAAAATTGAAATCATGTTATCACGATTATGAGGAGATCGGTTTTTTTGTTTTTCCCCTCAAGTGTTTCGACATCATTCTGTAGGAGTAGACTCTACACAAGACAAAGTCGTGAATGTGATTTCGTCAAGATCTTTGATAATCTAATCTAGAGAGCCTCGCACCTCGCAGCATGCAGCATGCAGCATGTGAGGGACAAACTCCACTAGATCTTGATACATAGAAGCTGAGAACTTTCGCAATAGTGATAGATCTGAGGATGAAATATCATCATCACGTCAGCAAGCATTTGTTGGTTTTTTTTTTCATGAATTATTCAGTAAAGGCTACACTAGCAGTTGGGGTTTTCTTGCAAAATCTGACCTACTGACCACAAAGTTATCCAGGTCATTGCAAAATTCACTTGTCAACTCACAAGTGTGACTGTGACCTTGTGAAAATTGCTGGATTAGGAAACCATGAGCGTGTGCAGCTGCAGGGTTGTCATCGGCTGCCCGTAGCAGGCCATATTGTTCAATTATACTTCAACCTCAGAGATTTTACATGATTCATCCAAAAACTCAGCAGTTATTAGGATCGAGCAAGTTTTCCTTTCGGCGTTCAAACACAGTGAGAAAAGCTGGCGTCATTTCCCTCAAAACACAAATAACGAAGGCTATCAAAGATGGAATTAAAATCTTAAAAATGTTTGCCGCACCTGCTGTATGTCGTAGCTGTGACGCTATTATTATCAATAGTTTTATTTTTCAATATTGAGGAGATTTCTTCAGGTAACTAATCATGTCTCTGGCCCTCAGCCCTAAGCTTATTCTCACATTATCTAAAACATACTTAGAAGTACCACTTGATAAGCTCCTCTGTTTCTGTCCTAAAATAGTAACTGTCAAGTAATAGTTTCTCTTAGGTCTCTTTAGGAATATGACATTTGAAGGAAACCAAAGTGTGTACTGTTCTGAACAGTTGGATTGTAACAGATAGAAATAGAGGGTCTTAATTGTTCCATGACCACTAAATCTCTACCGTAGTCTTATACGAATAATTATAGATAGGAAAATCTATAGGCTGTAGAAGAAAGCCGATTTTTTTTTTTTTTTTCTTTATATTTTCTTTATTTTTTTTTTTTTATTTTTTTTTTTTTACATAATAATTCTTATAACACATATAAAGTAATATGAGTTTTTTGGTTTTTTTAGGGGGGGGGGGGAGGAGGAGGAGGAAAGGGGATTGAACATGGTCTCAAACGAATTTGAATCACTGGTTATCAGACCACATTCTTATAAAAACGAGTAAAGGGACTCACAATAAGTTTTTAGCAAGAGATTATGGAAATTTTATGGAAATTTTTTTTTCTTAAATCTTGTAATCGTTTAAAACGTGTGTTTGTTGTTTTTTTTTCAACATTTTACAAGCTGAAATAATTAAATTTCTTAATTAGACACTTAAAGACCAATGAAATGTGGATTGCATCTTATATAGAATGATTATTTTTGTGAAGAAGAAGGAAAAATAGAATCTGATATAAGTATTTCTATTTAAACCCAATACTCTGTTTTTGACAGTCATGTTTGGCGGGACTTTATACTGGTCTTGAAGAACTGAGAAGATCTTACAGTTATAAGTGTTACCAATATTACACGCTTCGTATTACTTTTATATGTTGAAACAAGCCTACAAATAATTCTAGCGCTTATCAAACTTCACCGTCCCATGACAGTAGACTAGTTTAAAAATATGAATCATGCTTTGAGTCCCGCCAAAGTCGTACGGGTTGACTGTCGGCCGGCAACCAATTACTTTCAGTTCGAACTCTTTGTTGACCGTCAAGTAGCTGCTAGTAGTGCAGCCTATCACAAACCGTGTAATCTTTGGTTTGGACTCTATCATGATTTATTAAAACTCTGGGACTCTCGGGCATTAGAGTAAAAAGCCGAGGCCATTAGTAGCAAGAAGAGGAATAATTAGGTTATTGGAGAAGTGGCTGTTGTGAGAGACATTGTACGGGAAGGACGGCAGAGGGGAGGGGGGAGGGGGGGGAGGGATGATAAGGACATAGGACGCATAAAGACGTTCTAACTTATTCAAAGACCTACACAAAAGTAGCCTGTTCTATACCGTACACTTACAACTTTCAATCCAGAGAGCGATCGAATTTATATTTACCGCATGTAATCAGGCAGTTCAATTAACACAGAAAATTCCAAAATTTAATTTTACTTTTGCTTCAAACACTTCTGATCGTTTTTCTTTTCTTTTTTTTTTTTAGCACTTAGGCTGTTTGTCGTAAAATTAATGTAATAATCTTTCATTTCAGAGCACTATATGCATAAGACAATAAAAGCGCACGATGATAATATATCCTTTATCGTTATATAGTTCTAAATGTGTTTCTGTTTGGTATAAGATAAGCTTTTGTGCAAGTGGCATCGAGTGAATACTTAACAACATCATAAGAATATTATCTTTGTGCTTTTCCCCTCTCAAATCCGTGCCACGGCTTTGTTGTTCATTGAGGCCATGCCATGTTTTAGACTAGAGCAACCTAAATAAGAGAGTATAAGTTTTGGAACTTGCTAAACTACAGTTAATGTTATTAGTATTATTTTGTCCAATGGAGAAGCTATAATAAGCAAAACGAAATTTCTAACTTTGGAATGGTTACAAGTTGTAACAGTACTTTCTATGCAGACTTAGATACAAAAGGAGAGGGAAAGATTTAGAGGCAGAGAAGGGGAGAGGAGAAAAAGAGGTAGAAACAGAAAGAGTGTTGAAGAAATACCTACAGAAATTAAACAAAAGTCGACAATGAGAGAGAGAGAGAGAGTGAAAGAGAGAGAGAGAGAGAGAGAGAGAGAGAGAGAGAGAGAGAGAGAGAGAGAGAGAGAGAGAGAGAGAGAGAGAGAGAGAGAGAGAGAGGGGGGGGGGAAGAAATAACAGAGATGCGGAGAGAAAGAGAAAGAGAAATATTGGGATTGTAAAGAAGTTGTGTATGAACCAGGGCGGAGATGGAATTCAAGTTTAATCCTCATTTCTTTATAAACTCAATTGAACCTCCCGGCCCTTCAGTTTTAAATCCAGTAAATATAACACAGTCCTTCAAGTGATAAGGTTTGTTGTGTCAAGCAGACCTACTCTATTCATTGACCTACACTGAGAGGTTTCGATAGAGCTCATTATCTACTCAGGAGACTTCAGTGGATTGATTTTGTGATTGGAGATCTCAAGACCCTATGAAACTTGGAGATAAGAGGGTTTGTTTAGAATTTTATTTCCTGAGACTTTGAGGGGCAAAATGATAAACAAAGGTAGACAAGTGGGAAAAATATCTGAAGTAGCTTTACTCCATTTAAGATATGCACGACGTGGGCAAAATTTGGTACATAAAATACGAAAAATCTGTATAGTTGCTCTTTCCATTTAATCTCTCTCTCTCTCTCTCTCTCTCTCTCTCTCTCTCTCTCTCTCTCTCTCTCTCTCTCTCTCTCTCTCTCTCTCTCTCTCTCTCTCTCTCTCTCTCTCTCTCTTCTCTTTTTCTCTCTCTCTTTCTCGCGATATATATATATATATATATATTTCTGAAAAGAACACATAGAAAACTATTGACATCAGTGAAAGGTCGATTTCTGTCGCAATTTACTGTTTGAAATGGTTCATCGAAATGTTACGTTTCTTCTACGTCTATAGGAGATGTGCGTCAAATCAGATTCACTCTCACTCCGACCACGATTCATGTTTCCAAGTTTCTGAAGATTTATATAGGGATGTTGATCTCAGATTTATTTCCATCGTTTGCAAAGACTGCTTTTTTTTCTTTTGTATTTATTACACGTACCGCAATAACTTGTCACATGGATTCTCCGATTTTTCTAGAATCTAACAATGTTTGGAAAATTTCGTCAATAATATTATTGAGAGGATTGTGCCTTGTCTTTTCTAGTTTTAAATTTAAATTTATATATCAAATTTTATGGAGTTGATCTTTCCAAAGTTCAAATAGCATCGTAGCGATATCTACATAAGCCTGTACAAAATGACATTTCTCCTACAAAAAAGTAAAAATACCTTGCAGCGGATAAACGTGTTACTTTCTTTCTATGGCCTTTATTAATTTATCTTTCTGTAGTCTTTATCAATTTATTCACAACCACTGCAATGTGAAAAAGGAAAATATAAAGAAATAATAACAATGCTTTTATGCCCACTGCAATTAATAGAGCCACGTTGTCAGCGCCACCATTCATACACAAGATAAATGCTTTTTTGTCGAATTTCAACATTTCCGTGTGACGAACGTGCCTGATAAGGCTAACCCAGGCCCCAAACTTCAGTGGCGAGGATTAGCACGGAGTGAAAAGAAAGGAAACCATGGAGCTGATTTGTTGATATATAATCTCCTCGTTTTCCAAACAAAATAAAGCTACTCTTGCAGGGCAGACAACTCTTGACAAAGCTGGCGATCACTCTAACCGGGAGGTAGGTTTGAAATTCAGAACTTACTCGTCGGGCTGGGTCCTCCATGTACATCTGGGATTATTCTTGGAGAGGAAAGTACCGCCAATCTTTGGGTGTCGGTGCTAGACAGATCTTGCACATGAATTTCCCTTTGTTTATTTTTCTTTCCAAGTATGTAAATGTAATATATCTTCGATTACTTCCATCACAGAACTGAACAAAGCCCTCTAAACTACATTGAAAACCGTTGTAATGTAAGACTTTTTAATATAACTATTTTAACATAAGTTGGGGCTAGAGCTTCAATAGAACATATTATTTAGATTTATTTATACTATACTAAATATTTACACTTATTGAATGAATGTTGCAACAAGACGGTACCCCGCCCCCCGCCCATCACAATCAGTATCAACAGAGTAACGATGGTATCGTATCGAGAACGAGGTCGATCATGTTTGCCTATTGGTGGCAGGACAAGTCAGTCCCTGCTGAGGCTCAAACAGAAACTAATTAGGTCACAGCCGCCAGGTGCCAGGCGCGGTTGTCACTTTCCCCCCAGAGACTGTGACGCCAGATAGCCCAGTTGGCAGGAACTAACCTCCAATCCTTGTGCGGGCTCCAAGTCTTTAAAAGTTTCTTAGTTTCTTTTTTTTTTCTGCTTGTTGTATTTGTTTATCACCCGTTTAAAGTCTTCAGAATCGGTCATGAAATCCTTAGTCTGAGAAAAGTTTTATCTATAGACCGTTTCTCCACTCGTCTGTAAAGGACACTAATCTTTTCCGTAGATCGAGTTTCGAAAAGTTCTCCAACAGGACTACAATACAAAAAGTATGTATTAATTTCAGTTGTGTTTGGATATGGCGATAGATTTGAAAAGTCCCGTTCCATCAGTTAGTAATTGAAATGTTGGGAGATGTTGGAGATGTTGGAGATGTTGGAGATGTTGGTCAATATTGAGCCTACCGACGAGGAAAGGAACAGATTGCAGGTTTTGGAATTAATGATCTGGAGGAATTTTCAAAGCAGTCTTGAGTGTGTGAATTTTGAGGAGTCTTAAAAACATCTGAGACAATTAATTTTTGTGGTCGCTATTGCTATCATTTGAATACATTAATTTGCGGGAAGAATGTTTGAACAAAAGCTTAGGATTTCAATGTATACAAAGGGGGAAAAAAGTTATAAACGTCTCATTCATGCTTCAAAACGGTGATGTTTGAGGAGCTCATTATGTAAGTATTAAATATTTCCCATCCACCAGAGGCGGCGAAGGTTCTGATCTTGTTGGAAATGTTTCTCAATGAAGACACCATATCAGCCCCGAAATCTGCCGTGCGCTCTCGGCCCACAACCTACGCGGTTGGCGAGTTAGATATCTTATGATTTGGTTGGGCTCTCCCCCTCACTCTCTTGCTCTCTCTCGTCCATCTCTCTCCCTCCCTCCCCCTCACTCTCTTGCTCTCTCTCTCCTCCATTTCTTTCCTCCCTCTCTCTCTCTCTCTCTCTCTCTCTCGCTCGCTCTCTCTCTTAGTCGCTCTCTCTCATTCTCTCAGTCGCTCTCGCTCGTCTCTCTCCCTCTCTCTCTCTCTTCTCCTCTCTGTGACTCTCTCCCCTTCTCTCGCTCTCTCAAACTATCTATCTCTCTTAGATATGCTGGAGGATTTTTGAGCAAAACGGTAAGGAGAGAGATAAATTGAGCTACAGAGAATGACATAAGCAAAATGGTAAGGAGAGAGATAAATTGAGCTACAGAGAATGACATAAGCAAGGGCATGTCATGGAAGTGATAATATTAATTTCGTCGTTTTAACGGGCAAAACGTAACACCGATAACATTAATTTTGGCGTATGCAAATGGGTGCCTGCGTGAGATGGCAACAAGAGTAGTCAGAAGAGCTGCAGCAGCTGAAGCTTCCGTCTGTGTTATACTGGGACTCCGTCGTCCACTGGTCCACCATCAAACTGATCAATTTCTGGTTGGTATCGATGCTGGATGTCCTGCATGTTTTGTTCTCGCCAAGAAATTGAGTATATCAGTTAATTGCTATACTCAATAATTATCGGATCGATACGGCCCATCAGAAATGTGACATGAAACCTGTCGATATCGTTTCGAATATCCATCAAGAAGAACTTTTTTTTTTCTTATTTTGGAACAATAGGGCCTGATACACATCCACTGTGGTTACGCCCCGTAGACATCAGGGCAATCGTTCAATCCAGCAGAGGTCATGATTGTTAATGTTCATTGTTATCCAGTGACATACACATTGATGAGTATTTAAAATATAAAACAATATTTACATTCATAAACTTTACATCATTTTGTGAGAGTTCCCCAAAAACGGGTCTGATAGGCCGTAACTTTTGAGAGACCGTTTTAAGAGGGTTATATAATTATGATCCATTATAGTCATACCTTGAAGATGGAGATTATTCCATGACTCTGAATTTTTTTTTCTTTTAAACAAGCAGTTTGTGATAGTAAAAAACTAAATTTTTGTCAGGTCATTATTTAGAAGAACATAGTATTTAAAGAGGAATTTTGTGGAGAACATTTTTGAGTTTTGAGTATATGAATATATATATATATATATACACATAAATAAACATTACTAAACGTAGTTTTACTGTTTGATATCATTTGAATCCACATTTTTGCAGCAATGATAGAGACTTAAAATTTTTCACATCATCGTTCCAGACTGCTAATCCTATTGAAGGTTGACTTCCTACTTATCTCAACACCATTTTATTAAGCAATTTTATCTCTCTCCTTTTATTGCTACATTCGATCTTTACTCATTTGTAACGTTAACAGTCACTAGGACAGGAAATCGAGATGGCTAAAAAGTTTGAAATATTTCAATCCATTTCCACCGCCAATCTTTGTGCTCTATCTCCATGTCGTAAAGGCAGTTAGCCTCAAACTAGTCGCCATTTGATACTGACTTGTCAGAGATAAATTTTGTTCATTGAGACGGAACGCTTTATTATTTTTATAAAAAAAAAAATAAGATAAAATATCTAGATGGCGTTTTCTTCTAAATATGCCATCTCATATAACACAGTCATGAGGAAACATTCATCTTCTTTTGTATGTTAAAACAAAGGATTAAGGATTGAAATTAAAGGCATGAAAGTTGTTTTTTTTTTCAACCCATCATCTGCTTTAAAACTTTGGTCTTGTAAGCCCTGTAAAGAGTCTTGATGCCCTTAGACAAAATGGTTTTTCAGTGTTCACAAACAATAAAACGTAGATAACCCTTGTCGATCCTCTCCACCTAAGCTTTTTACATAGTTGCATCCCTTGAGTAAGATTACTCCGGTTATAGCCCTTGGTGGGGGTGCTAGGTTAAAAGAAACGAGTTTACTGAGTCACTTCAATTCAGGACAGATAGTCACAGACAGACCGAGAGAGACAGAGACACAGAGAGAAAGAGACGGATAGAGACAGAGAGAGAACGAGAGAGACAGATAAAGACAGAGATGAAGAGAGAGACAGATAGAGACAGAGAGACAGAGAAAGAGAGAAAGAGAGAGAGACAGATAGAGACAGAGAGATAGAAAGATAGAGAGACAGAGACAGAGACAGATAGAGACAGAGAAAGAAAGAGAGAGACAGATAGTGACAGAGATAAAGAGAGAAAAAGAGAGAGACAGATAGAGACAGAGAGAGAACGAGAGAGAGACAGAAAGAAACAGAGAGACAGAGAGATAGAAAGAGAGACAGAGACAGAGACAGACATAGAGAGAGAACGAGAGAGACAGATAGTTGACAGAGATAAAGATAGAGAAAGAGAGAGAGAGACAGATAGAAACAGAGAGACAGAGAAAGAGACAGAGAGAGAAAGAGACAGATAGAGACAGAGAGAGAAAGAGACAGAAAGAGAAAGAGAGAGAGAGACAGAAAGAGAAAGAATCAGAGAGAGAGACAGAGAAAGAAAGAAAGAAAGAGAGAGATAGAGAGACAGAAAGAAGGAGAGACAGAGATAGAGAAAGAGAGAGAGGCAGATAGAGACAGAGAGAGACAGAGAAAGGCAGAGAGAGATAGAAAGAGAGAGAAAGAGAGAGACAGACAGAGAAAGAGACAGAGAGGGAGAGAGAGACAGAGAGAGAGAGAGAGAAAAAAAGGACGAGAGAGAGAGAATGAAGAGAGATAGATAGAGATAGAGAGAGAAAGAAAGAGAGAGAGAGAGAGAGGGGGGGGGGGGTGCGGGGGACAGACCATTTGCGCACGTTGAAAAAAGAAAAAGGTGAAAAAAAACTCATCATTTCTAGTTCACCACAACAGAGAGATACAGAGAGAGAGAGAGAGAGAGAGAGAGAGAGAGAGAGAGAGAGAGAGGGAGAGAGAAAGAAAAAGAAAGAAACAGAGAGAGAAAGAGAGAGAGGCAGAGAGACAGTGAGACAGAGAAAGAGAGAGAGACAGATAGAGACAGAGAGAGAGAACGAGAGAGAGAGACAGTGAGAGAGAAAGAAACAGAAAGAAAGAGAGAGAGAAAGAGAGAGACAGAGAGAGAGAGACAGAAAGAGTTAGAGAGAGGAAAGAGAGAGACAGACAGAGAGAGAGACAGAGAGAGAGAGAGAAAGGAAGAGAGAGACAGACACAGAAAGAGACAGAGAGGTTCTATTGAATGTGTTTAATAACTTGGAAGGCTAATTAATACTTGTATATTGATTTCCAAAAACTTTATTTCCTTTGCATTCGCCTGCTTCTGGTCTGGGTCTCCTTCACCTTGTCTTTTTTTTTCTTCCTTCCTCTCTAACTATCAGCCTTAACCTTTTCACAGTTTCTCTCCCTCCCTCCCTCTCTCTCTTTCTCTCTCTCCCTCTCCCTCACTCTCTCACGTTCTATCTTTCATGCACCTGCTTTCTTTCTCCATACACTTTTACCTAAATTGTTTCCTGGGTAAGTTCTAATTATCCACACATTGCATCGTACACGTCATTTAAATTTCTATTAGGTTTGTGACATCTTTGGATGATTCTAAAGTATTATGTGATCACTTCTTACAACGTTAGTTTCCTTTCGTCATTTAACCTATTATTTCTACTTCTTTCTTTCTCTCTCTCTCTCTCTCTCTTTCTTTCTATCTTTCTATCCATCCATTGATATATGTATTTATCTATTTTTCTTTCCTTCTTTTTCTCTCTATGGCTCCTTGCATCTCTCTCCATTTATCTGGTTTTTTTTTTATCTGTCTAACCCTGTCTCTATTTATTCCCTCCCACTTTCTATCTATCTATCTATCTATCTATCTATCTATCTATCTATCTATCTATCTATCTATCTATCTATCTATCTATCTATCTATCTATCTATCTATCTATCTATCTACCTACCTACCTATCTTTCTATATCTCTGTCTCTCTATCTCTCATTCTTCGTATTTCTCTTACCTTTTGCCCATATTTTTTTCTTTAATCTTAATGCTGTTCATATATTTACACAAATTATTTATATTTACGCAATTCAATAACTAATTAAAAAATCAAATGTTTAATAAAACATTTCTAATTTATCTTTGTCGCATTGTTTTGTTGTTATTGTTGTTGTTGTTGTTGTTGTTGTTGTTGTTGTTGTTGTTGTTGTTGTTGTTGCTGTTGTTGTGACCTGCTTGTAAATCTTTATGCATTGCTCATTTATCTAATAAATTCGAAAAGCCAAAAACCTACCCGTCTTGGATTGGTTTGTAACTTTAAGAGCGGCATGTTACCTTTTTCCATATATAGCCTGAAGCAACCTTCTAATGGATGAATTAATTTTATTGAGCAAATTAACAAATCTTTTATGAAAAGACTTCTATTTTTCCATTGAACTTGTAAAGTAAAATAAAAAAAAAGATAAGCTGTCCCTCAAGTTTAGTGTTATTTTGCTTCGTCCTCAGCTGATACTATACACTGTGCAGGCAGTCAAAACCTCTATCTGTTTTAACCTTCTAGATAAACACGCTATGATTCAAATCCTAAGTCAACATGATGTAAAGAATTTCCTGAAATGACAGATTGAAAGAAAAACTCATGGAATAATAAACACCAGTGAAGCGTTAGGCCAACGTGGCAGCCTTTGAAATCGTCAATAGCGAGTTTTGTTCCGTTTTTTGCTATTGTTTTTGTTTTATTTATTTTTTAATAGATTCTTATTATCGATTGCCCTGACGGCCCTTACAGTCATATGACTCAAATGACGTGTTGGTCTTGGCCTATAAATAGAAGCTTAGTTTGAGTTCTAGAGTCTCTCTTAACTAGTGTTTGTACGTGGCGAAACTGTAACTGAAGCCGAAAAATTATCTTATCATTATTTTGTACGAACGACTAAAAATAACACGTCTGTTGATCTGTTCTCTATTATAGATGTAAATCGTGACTCCACATTGATTGTCGCTAAAACTAGATTCATTCTCATAAAATATAGAAAAAAAGTTGATAAAGGATGAATCTTTTCATCTCTCTTTCAAGATGATGATGTTCGCATACAAAATACATAAACCGTAATCAAGTATGTTTACGAAAAAAAAAACAAGAAGCAAAAAAAAAAAAAAAATTCTTTGTTTCAAAAGGATTGCATGTCCCTAGTTAAGCATGATTGCTAAATAACTGGACTATCTTTAACAGATAAACGTAAACATTGGCTACAGTTATTAAAGATGCTCTATTAGTGCTATTATTAGAACATCTTTTGACAGTAATAGATTGTAGGAACAACGCGAACAGAAAGAATTTCCCGCATCGGAAATCCCCGACATTTTATAATAGATACAGCACAGCTCAGCTTCTGCTTACATAAAACTAGAAATGATCACGTAGAGACTTAAAATAGATGCCACATCACAAAACTCTTAGCTTAGCTTCAGTGAACTGCAGTTTTGATCTTCACTTATTATTATTTCCTCTTATGCTTGTGCACTTTTTTAAAATTCACAGAACACAGAGAAGCATATCTCAGTAAATTACGGATTCACCATTGTCATAGAGCAAGTAAGTAGATCGTAACTAACTTCAAGCTTTAAGTATTTTTTTTTTCTTTTTACTTTGCTTATTATAAAGTGGTTCATAAAATAATGAAATGGCAGGAACATAGATTCATTTTTAGATTAATGATAGAATAAGTTACAACTAAAATACTTAGATCGATAGATTATCCAGTTAGAAAGCAAGATGAACGGATACAAAGATTTGCAAGACGGACAAATTGAAATGATGTATTTGTAAAGGCAGAGAACGAGGAAGACAGACAGAGAGAGAGAGAGAGAGAGAGACAGAGAGACAGAGAGACAGAGAGACAGAGAGACAGAGAGAGACAGAGAGAGAGACAGAGAGAGAGACAGAGAGACAGAGAGAGAGACAGAGAGAGAGAGAGACAGAGAGACAGAGAGAGACAGAGAGACAGAGAGAGACAGAGAGAGAGACAGAGAGAGAGACAGAGAGAGAGAGAGAGGGCGGGAGAGAGAGTAGCCTATGTTAGTGAGAAAGACTGAGTGAGACAGAGATATACATTAATACGCACACTCATACATACGTAAACACATAAATATATTCATATATACATACATACCTAAATACTTAAATACAGATAAAAAGAAAAATAGACATCGTGGATAGATGTCTAAATGGAAAGAAGTTAGATTTAGACAAAGACAACAAGAATCAGATGTTTGTGATAAGAAAAAATTGAAAAAGAACTAATTAAAAATTAAAACGCAATTTGTATAACAAATATCAAGACTCGAAGCTGCATAGAGAGATAGCAAGACAAACAGCTTGAGTGGGTAGGACAATTGATTATCAGATTGACAAACAGTTGAAAGACAAGGATGTAGATACATATGTAAATAGTTATAGTGAAAGAACGATAAGCTATTAATGATTACTGTGATTATCAGGCTAATAAAGGCCATATATATATATATATATATATATATATATATATATATATATATATATATATATATATATATGTACATTTACAAATATGATAATAGATAGATAGATGGGTAAACAGTTAGATGGGATAAATAGATGCGTCGACGACTAGTTAGGAAGAAAGATAAGAGTAGGTATGTGAATTGGAAAACAAACTAGACGGTAAATGGATTATAGATCAGGGACAGTTATTTAAAAGAATGGTGTCACTTCTAAATTTATCTTGGGTCTGCCTCGGTAAGCCTTTGGTCTAGATCGTCGAGTTATATACAGTTTAAAAATTAGTATACAGATTGTAGTCTTTGACATAGAATTTAGAAAAAAAAAACAATTTGATATCACCAATTTTACTTCACTTATAGCTTTGTCTAATTGAGCCATAGATAAGGAATTATTATGATTTATATATGTATTTATTTATTTATTTATTATTTATTTCTTCTTCTTCTTCTTCTTCTTCTTCTTCTTCTTCTTCTTCTTCTTCTTCTTCTTCTTCTTCTTCTTCTTCTTCTTCTTCTTCTTCTTCTTCTTCTTATTATTCTTCTTCTTCTTCTTCTTCTAATTATTCTTATTATTATTATTATTCTTATAATTATTATTATTATTATTATTATTATTATTATTATTATTATTATTATTATCATTACTATTATTATTACTATTTTATTATTATTATTATTATTATTATTATTATTATTATTATTATTATTATTATTATTATTATTATTATTATTATTATTATTAATTTTATGAATGTTACCGTTGCTGTTATTATATAAAAGAAGATGATGACGATAAAAGTGAAGGTAAAAATTTTAAAGGAATAATTATGGTAACAAAAACAATATGTTATAGCTTTGATCATAATGATTATTTACTGAAGAAAATAGTATGCTAGTAACAAAGGTGAAGAAAAGGCATTAGGCATAAACACAGTAAAAGTTGGTTAATTCTTTAAGAAATTTTTGAAAGGATTTAGATAAATTTTATCAAAACATCTTTACCTACATACAGCATAACTGATCCACTATATTATTCATCAAAAGGAGTACAATGAAATTGAATCAATGGAATAGATTGCAAATTATTTTAATATTGTAAATCAAGAACGTAAATCTTAAAAGGGGTTAACATAACATATGTGTGGTGGCCTGAGAAAACCAGTCGCATGTCGGAAATTTGGGATATAGAGATAATAAACAAGTGGATGCACTAGATAATGCTGAACATGCCACAGTTTGAATTTTGAAATTATCTCAATTAGGGGCTGAGTTATGTGCATTTTAGTGTCACAATGTCCAGAATCTTGAAACTGAGAAAAACGCGTTTAAAGTTAGTGGTTTAAATTTTGCTTATTTTGTATAATTTTATCGCCCAAAGTTGCATTGTTTAAATGTTTAAATTTAACTCCATTTAAAATGCTTTTTTTGTTTCTCTGTTGCTTCTCTTCTCTTGTCTAGATCAGCCGCAGATACCATGGGACGTCTGAAATGCCCAGCTCTTTCCACGCCAGAAGCCTTGCGCGCAAGAGGTGGACATACATGTCTCAAGCCAGGAAGGTACCGTTATCTTTACAGTTTCCTCGTCCGTTTCGTAAGGGGCCTACCTGGATCGAGGATCTTCTTCAGGATCAGCAAAGGCTCGACTTGGAGACGGGGCGAGAAGTGTACGGTCCATTTCTTTGCCGGCAATCTTAGGATGGCTACTGCAATCAAGGGCATGTGCAAGGCCCAGAAAGGCATGGCTTGGATAAGGGTCACCAAAAAGGAGGAGGATGGATACCAGGAAACTGAGGATGAGGATGATGAGGATGAGGATGAGGGTGATGATGAGGATGAGGATGAGGATGAGGATGATGAGGAGTAGGATGATGAGGATGAGGATGAGGATGATGATGAGGATGAGGATGAGGAGGAGGATGAGGATGATGAGGATGAGGATGAGGAATACGGCAAATGGGGAGATGAATATGCTCAGGACGGATATACTTATCTTCAAGATGAAACTTATTCTTATGATGATGAGAGCGAAGAATTCGAGGAGGATGAGGAGGAGGAGGAGGAGGAGGAGGAGGAGGAGGAGGAGGAGGAGGAGGAGGAGGAGGAGGATGAGGAGGAGGAGGAGGAAGACTATGAGGATGATCTTTTCGGCATGGAAGTTTTCGTGGGTTCTCAAAAACCGCCTCACAAGAGGGGATTCAGCACCATTGCCCTCATAAAGATAAAAGACATGAATTTATTCGAAAGCTAGAGCTTTGAAGAATAAACTTTATTGTACTGTAAATCTTTGAAAAAGCCGTTAACATTAATTTGTGAGCCCAAAAGCCTAGCCGAGTTAAACACCACGCTACTAAAATGGAAGTTTTAATACACACGAAAGCACTACTCTTTTTGGCATTTTTTTTCTTGCCTGTTTTGAAAATGTTCTGATTTATTTCACATTATGTTAATTTTCTTTTCGCTCAAATAAAATTTATCAAGTAGCAATTGAACTCCGATGCTATGGCGTATTATCTAGTTGTCAAATCGAAATTTAATTTCACCCGGATTCATGTGATACTCAAAATATGACACTTTGTGTAAAAAAACTTAACATGATAATGGGTTTAGTTTCAAGTACCAAATTACATTTTGAATAAAATGTTAAATATTTACATAAAAAGATTATAGGATAAAAAGGGGCAAGACCTACCTCTGTATAATGTTCCCAGAATACTCACAGTTGCTTTTTTGATCCCCAGGAAATATTAGATAAGTTTAAAAAGCAAAACTAAGACAAATGATTTAATAGCATAAGCATAATGAAAGCTCCACAAAACGGATAAAAATGTTCTTTTGTTGTAAATGTTACTTGTATATTTAGTATACCTATCTGCCATCAATATTCGACGAAGCGTAAGAAAAGCTGTCATAACTGTACGTCAAGACAAAATTTGAGTACCTTTATGATAACAAACGCGTAAATAATGACATTTTTGCTTACTATCTTTATGTTATGTCTGTGTTTATGTCACACTTCACACTTCCTTGGGTGTTAATATTCATCATATGAGATAGAGATGGCTGTTTTTAATTTACGCAATTTCTTTTCTTTAATTTTAAATCTCAATTATTCGTTCGCTGATTTGAATTGTAATTTCTTACTTAACTAACGGGGTTTTATATTATTCTTACATAAAAATGATGTTCTAAAAATATTTATCTCAATTCTTTTTTTTTTTTTTTTTGGTAGAAGGGGGTGTAAAGCTATTATGTCTTTCTCTCAGCAAAGCGTACTTACAGCTTCTAAACCCACTGTAGTTCATCGTGCCTGATTAGAAACGGACGGTGCCTTGCAGTGTATTAAACATAATGAGCAAGTGGGAAAAAAAACTGCTGTGAATAATTATGCGCTTAGTGTTGGGAACAAAATCAAACCTTGATATAGCACTCGTGGTCCATCAGAGGTGATTAGAACCAGACGATTATAAGTTTCTCGGATTGTCTAGAATCATGAGTGACATGAACCTTGTTCTTCCTATTATCGGACAAGATATTGGTCTTATACCGGTTTTATATTAATTTATTCATATTTGAGTGAATTTGTGATGTGATGTGGGATTTTTTCATTTATTCCGCATAAAGTTTTGTACAAATATATTTACTTTTCATGAAGTTAGTCTCTTTATTCAGCACAGCCATGGATTCTATTTTTTATTCTGCCAATCTTTGTATCTCTGAATCAAAGCAAAATTGGTTTATCTTAATCTTCCTTTATATAAGTCTCATTTACCAAAATATTAGCCTATGTATGTTTCTAATATTCTGTTGGTATCTGTTTTACTTAGTCATGATGTTAATCTCTATCTTAACTCAAATATATTTAAGTAGTTTTTATGTTTATTTCATTTGAGATTAGTTTTAGTATACAACCCATTTCACATGGGGAATACATTATTTTTATTTAGGAATACATTTTTTTTGAGTTTCCAAAAAAAAAAAATTTGCCAACGGCATAATATTTAAAATATGGATGTAAAGATCAAGAAACACGTGCTGATATTTTCAAGATACACAATCCTTTGAGAGTTTTAAAAGTCAAACACTTTGATAGATTATTTCGGTTAATTGAATTTGCCTGAAATTTTATTTCTAAACAATGCTGATATAACATTGCCAAAATGTTCTTGATGTTGTTCTTCTTCTTGCCCTTGTTGTTTGCTGCTCTGAATAAGCACCCTCCTATTCAAGTCACCTCACTTGTTTTTGTTGTTTTTTTTTAAAGAAACTTCTTTCATAACCTACACATACATTAGTTTTATTTTATTCGATCTTTGTTACGATACCTACAGGTTCCATATTTAACTTATTTATACATATGCCAGGTGTGTCTTCTATAAAACAACTGAAGGATTATTTGTTTCAACAATAATTTTTCGAGAAACTCTGCTCTTTGCAAAGCTTGATCAATATTGATAGCTTATTCAATAGGGAAAACAAAGTTATTGACTCAAATTTTCCATACATTAATAATAAAGGAAACTTACAATTTAGAAAAGCCAATATATAATCTAAGACACCAGTCATCTTTCGTATTAGCAAGTGATTTTTCTTCCCGTAACTCGCCAGTCATCCAACTAAAGATGATTAAAAAGAACGATTAAAACTTTTATTTTTGTGTTTTTAGTCGAGTTTGATCGATCAGCAAAATTTATGTTTATATGAGAAAGAACTTCTTTTATAATATCCTGTTTTTTGGGTTTGTGTGTTTTTAATTAAAAAGAGTTAGTAATCTTGAAATTGTGCCTTATTTTTATATTATTGATGTAATTAAATCTAAAATCACAACAATGTCCTTTTGGTAATAATGCTTTTGTAAAAACTTGACTGTCGAAGTTAAATTTCCCGAAATTGAATAATAACGATTCTCTTATCTTACTTACAGGCTTTCAGGTTCAATGTTATGTTTTAATCACAAGTGCGACCCTTGTTTTTTCATTTTTTTTTAATTTTCAATCTGCAAAAAGCTATTTTTCTTTCAAATTATTGTAACATTTTAATAATACAGACCCATTCTCACCTATACTTTCTATTGGCAAATGATCCGCATTTTAAATTATAGACTTGAACAGTTTTTAACACGATATTTCTGGATGTGATCTAATCCCTTGGGTGATTCAGTCCCCACGTGAGCGTCGCCACTAGATAACAACAGCAAATCAAGTACATTTTTGTTCGGAGATATTTTGGTCCTCACTGCTAGATATGAAGGTGCGTGGATAGAGTTTATGGAAAGATTCAGTAGATAAGACAAAAAGAAAAAACAAACTTGCTATTTAACACAATCTACAGAGAAGAGGTTAGCCAAAAAGATTGGGAAGAATTTCATTGGGGAGTGATAGGGTAAATGTAAAGAAATATTTTGCACCCCACCATAACAAGTCAAACTTTCCTTTATCTTTATTAAATAAAGGTGGATCTGAAAAAGATAAATGAAGATTGGGACGGGGTATACTCAGTTAGATTTTTAGGTTTCACTGTGTGATCTGTCATAAATTGCCAAAAGTTTGAACCGTACAAATACTGACACGCAGCTAATTCAGTACTCTCCATGTCTTGGTTAACGATTCTATTAAACGTTCTTTATGAGGTGATAAATAGAAACAAATTCTGCCTAAAAGGTCAATTAACTGAGTTGACTGATGCGCATTTATTTACAACTTTATACTAAGGAGCGTACTGATCTATGAAAGGATTTGGGATTTTTACAAAATTAACCAACTACTGTTTCGATCATTTCGCATATACATGAGATACTAAAAACTTTATTTAAAAAATTATCAAAAGTGTTACGCCTTGACAGGAAGATAAAGAGACCACAAAATTAAAGCCTTTATCTTTATTTTGTTTTTTCTCCAAACATTTTAAGAATATATATTGCTGGATCAGATGCAGCAAGACGAGACTAGCATGGACACTCAGACATACACCTCGGCGGACACTGACAAAAGGGTTGAAGAAAGAAAAGAAGAAGGTTTGTAGATGGTGGTTTGATTTGTCTATTCAGGTGTTCCTCTGTATAGAGGTGCAATCAAATCAATCAATGAGAGATTCACTAAACATGGAATCTTTTCCGCATCGTTCTTTAGCTGAACATGATAACCAGTTGAACACCCATCAAACTGCTCCCTCCCCAGACTTTGGTTGTCAGCGTGTGAGCGAAACACTGAAGCAGATCTCCGACCGTCCATAATCGAGGCTTCCTCAGGCGCACCTTCCATACGGCACGTGGCACATGGCTTGTCGACACGTGCCATGCCACAGTCTAAACCTCTCCTTCCATAGGCCATTGCACGGCACTCTGAGTTTTTAGGGTCCCAAAGAAGCGGTCGGTCCCCCACAAGTTCAATAATTTCCCTCTTGTAGTCGTCCATGTTGGCAGCACACGGCATAAAAAAAACGAGCAATGCTGCAAATCAAGGCACGCCATGTTTTGCCACGGCTGCGTCATGTTGTGTATGGAATGCGCTACTCTAAATCATTGTATTCAATTTTCTTTGGCATGCCTGAGGTGTGCCGTGTGTCGTGTGCTACGTGCCGTATGCTACATGTCGTGTGCTACATGCCGTGTGCCGTCTATGGAGGATCCGCTTCAAACAGATACAGACCAAGTCACCGAAATAAACAAGCTTTTGCCGGTTTCAATCATAGTGACCTACTATTTTTAACTTTTTTTGGCATAGTTAAGACAAAATTGTACTCAGAACGCACCTGTAATTCAGCCTACAGGTCTAAGCAACAAATATATCTAACTGTCCTAACTCTAACAAATGCTTAAATGATAATAGCTCACTCTTACACTTACTGCACAAATTTGTTCATTTCGGTGACTTGGCCTGTATTTTAGGAAGCCTTGTGAATGGTGAGCAGGGAGAGCAGAGTATTCTTGGTCTCTTCATGTGTTTGACATGAGTTAAGAATAATTATTAAAAAACTCAGTTTCTATATAGTTAACATAGGGTGAAGGAGGGGATCAGAATGTTAATAAAAAAAAAAAGATGTCTGACAGATTGTTTTAAAAAGCGTAAAACTTTGTCAAATCTTTTGGTGTAATGTAAGGAGGACCTCACTGAGATATGTGTATAAACTTTTCGTAAGACTTAAAAAATGCAAAAATTGAACTGCTCATCGTGGTCTGATAAAACAACGCAAAACAAAAATTCATAAACGAAAAATCTTCCACTCGTCCACTCTCCCCATTAAAAAACATTTTAAAAATCTTGGTTTTTTTTTTAATGTGGTATTTATTGGTGTGTATAATTTACCTTGTAAGCGTGTAAAGAACAGTATTATTTACTAAAAACTATTGTAATATTGATCGTTGTAAAATGCGCCCATTCCGCAGTAAGAATTTTGTTAAAGGAGAATCAGTCAAGATCATAATCTCATCCAAGGGACATAACTTACACTTAGTAATTAGGAATACATGAAAAAATGGTTATAACCCTTGATTTTGTAAGAGTTTAAATCCTAGATTAAATACAAAAAAAAACAAAAAACAAAAAACAAAACCGCAGTAATAGAACTGAGTCTAAGATAGCAAATGATTTGACGTGCATAGCTGTTTGCGTCAAACATTTCTACTTCACTTTCATACTGATCTATGTTCAAAGCATAAATGTAATTTATTCTTCAAATTCACTTTCTAAACCCATAATCTTTAATTAGGCTTTCAGAAAGTTGTTAACCAAACAGATCATTCAAATGTAAAAATCAAAAAAAAAAAAAATAATTCACTTTCACGATAAAGTCCAAGCTTTGTAATTATTTTCACTTATTTGGGCAGTTTGCCCAAGCGCTGTCCACTGTGGTTTTAGCCGCTGTCATATTTGATACCCGAGATGGTTTTGGATCACAATGGATCTTTTCCTAACCAAACAGCTCAAACAGTCTCTAGTAGATGAAAGGTGCCTTTATTATCTTCCCATATCTTTTTAATTCCCAGATACTAAATAGGTTGTGTAAATCTTGAGGAATGAGAACCAGTTATAGCTTACCGTGTTGTTTGGATGTCTCGCCAACATTCCCATCTTTGAATAAGGCGGCTTTCACATGCCACGGTTCTGTGGTGTTAAGTTATCCTACTTAAGCTGTATGCGCCTTAAGTTTACCGAAATATCATGTACGGATATTAGTGGTAGTCTCAAGTTGCACCCACTTTGATGCATCTCAGCAAACAAGATTCATGTTCTTTAAAAACTTGGAGTAGAACAGAGTATCACAAAATTAGCGAATACAATACGATGCCTTCTTACATTAAAAAAAAAAACAAAAAAAACTCCAGTCAAGATTTCTAAAATGTAGTTGATTCATAACAACAACTTATTCGTGAAAAAATTGATGTCGAAACACAGTATTAGAAGTTATCAGCGGGGCGTTGTTTTTTTTTTTATTTAAAAAAATGGCATTTTAAATATATTGTTTTAAGATACTCACGATTTTTAGATAGTATAATTATGACATGGCCAAGCGGTCGAAAAACTTAAATACGACGTTCTAATACTTTTCAATAAATCGACTTAAGTGGAACCATTAGATCACCAGCAGCTGATTCTACTGTTCGATCATTTCTTCCATGAAATCTCTGTCCCTCATTGGTGGATGCTTTAGTATAATGGGCACCAGCTGACGCAGCTGGTAGAGCGTGAGACTGAAAAGATGTAGAGTGTGGGTTTGATCTCCGACACGGCCATTTGGTAATAGAGTCGAATCCTATTGAATCAGCCCTCTCCATTGGCTTGTGGAAATGCCACCGTCTCCTTTAGGAATGTAAAACCCAGGCAAAGAACGCTATCGGTTCTCTTTGCTGACACCACTTGTCCATGTGGCCCAGTTTGAAAAGCTGTCTGTTTTGCTACCGGCAGGGCAAAAATATTTCTTACAGCAATTTTTTCTGACAAAGAAACTTCACTATTCACGTGGCAGCTAGTTCTTGTAAAAGTATGGATTTGTCAATGTTTAAACATTGCTGACTCTTTTTCCTAAAACATTTTTTAGGCTTTTTCGAAATCTTTTACTAAGTTCTATAAATCTTTTTTTTTTTGTTTTTGTTTTTGCTTTTGTTTTTCATTATTTTTTTTTTAGGCCCTAGGCTTATTCTGTAGAGAGGGTCTTCTCTAAGTTCTGAGTTTCCCTCTAATTGAATAACAGGGAAACCTCGCAACATTCTATCTTGTCCTTCTGTCGCGTTGTATGTCACTTCCCTGTTAAACATTTCCATCTGGCGTCATAATTGATTTCAACAATCTTCTCAAGCCCTGTAACGAAAGTTTGTATAAATGGTAACTGCTGCGTTTTGATACTCTTTGCTTTGCCTCTTTTTCTACCTGTCTGTCTGTCTGTCTGTCTGTCTGTCTCTCTGTCTGTCTCTCTCTCTCTCTCTCTCTCTCTCTCTCTCTCTCTCTCTCTCTCTCTCTCTCTCTCTCTCCTTCTCTATCGCTCTCTGTCTTTCTGTCTATCTATCCTTTGTCTATCTCTCTGAATGTGTCTCTGTCTGTCTCCTTCTCTGACTGTCTTTCTGTCTGTCTGTCTCTCCTTGTCTCTGGATATCCCTCTAGGTCTCTGTATCTGTCATTACATCTTTAGCTTACCACCTGTCTGACTGCACGTGTCTGCATGTATTTCTCTTTAACTGCATCTTTTTCACAATCTCTCATCCTCTCACTTCTCTAAACATTTCCTTTAATTTCTTAACGAGGAGGCGTAAAATATGACAAGAACCACGGTAGTCTAGTAAAATGCTTATCATAGAACATGACGTCTGTATTTATTGAAAGGATCAAGGAGCATAAGAATTAACTTATTATGCGACAGAGATGTTTGACTATAGTAAAGATTGTACATGCATCATGTATGTGAGGACTTCAGTTCTGATTTAGTTTGATCTCGGTCTAACTGGAATGCGTTATATTGCGCTAATATGTCGAATGTTAATATGAACATAGTTTTCCAATGCGAGATGGAAAAAATGAAGCACTGTGGGGAATAAAACTAATAATTTTTTTGGTGAAAGAAAGATAGAGAGAGAGGGGGGAGGAGAGAGAGATAGAGAAAAAGAGAGAGAGAAAGAGGGAGAGAGAGGGGAGGAGAAGGGGGGGGGGGAGAGAGAGAGGGGGGGAGGAGAAAGAGAGAGAGAGGGAAGAGAGAGAGAAGGGAGTGAGAGAGAGGGGGGAGAGAGAGAAAGACAGAGGGAGAGAAAGAGAGAAAGAGGGAGAGAGAGGAGAGAGAGGGGAGTGAGAGAGAAAGAGGGAGAGAGAGAGAAAATTATTCTGCTTTGAGAGAGAGAGAGAGAGAAGAGAGAGAGGGGGGAGGGAGAGAGAGAGAGAGAGAGAGAGAGAGACAGAGACAGAGACAGAGACAGAGAAAGAGAGAGAGAGAAAGAGAGAAATTACTCTGTTTTGAGAAAGGTTATGAAAGATTATTCTGAAAATAGATTTGTTTGCTAAGCTCTTTTAATGCGCGAAGGTGATAGATTTTGATTATTAGTTGGTCTAAGTGACCGAGATCATATTAAAAAAAAAAAAAAAAACACCAAAGAAGATAACATAAGTTGACGCGGCGTTCTTGTGAGGAAACTTGAGTTATCAACGGCTCTATCTGTAAGAAACTTGCATGATGTACAGGCGGCCAAAGTTTGTTTCCATCATCTCATTTTTTACAATCCCTAGCCTGAGTGTGAAAGTGCTTATAACATTCATGCTAATAGAGATCAGAGTGATATTGCACTAAGCGAGTAAACAGGTTATAATAAGAACATGACCTTGCCTCTTCCCTCTTCCAGAATGTACATGTTGAGTAAAACATGAGCCGATGTTGCGATATTTGTAAAACTGTTGGAACCGGTGTTTGACAAGGAACTAGTCTAGATCCGCATTTATTTTATTTAGATCAAGACATACTTAAAATATTGCTGTGTAATACGAATGTGAAATAAGTTTTATCGATTTATTGTCGAATTCTAACCTTCTCCCTACCCCACTCCATTTTCCAGTCTTAATTTGAGTTCATTATTTGATAAAGACTGCACAATACCAAAGATGCGTTGAAAACCCTACTATAGAAGCAGGTTATGTTGAAACGATGA
The DNA here is from genome assembly GCA_033675545.1 of Elysia crispata. Taxonomy (NCBI): domain Eukaryota; kingdom Metazoa; phylum Mollusca; class Gastropoda; family Plakobranchidae; genus Elysia; species Elysia crispata. The sequence goes on from JAWDGP010002375.1 coordinate 55,515, forward strand.
AGCTAGCGAATACGACACGTGAAATCATTTGTCGTTTTTGCCGTCACAGAATGGTGAAGTTGACAGTGATTTCGTAATGCATTGAACAAGTCTCCACAACAACCCGTAAGATCCTCGAGTAATATGACATGGCAGTAACACGAAGTTGTACTAATTATGATAAATTTTGGCTTATTCTTGCGAAACATGTGGAAGGTTTTTGTCACATTTTAACAAAAACGACATCAGAGATTTTGCCAATATCTCAATTTAACCTTTATCTATTTCATTGCTTTTTTCCTTTCTCAAATAAAGGACACAACATTTTTTTTATGAAAAGTCAATCTCTTTTATCTAAACCTATGCAAATGTTCTTTTACAGTAAAGACTTTTTATGTGTCTGAAATTCATCATTGCTAAAAAATTAAAATGAAGAGCTGATTATAAAACTGTAGGTATGAAAAAGATTTCTTGTGCTGATACTATTTCTCGCGATTCCAGATTTAATGACAACTTATGCTGATATGCAATTCTCCGTTTTTTTTAATATATTGACCTCTCGTTGTAAAACTTACTTTTGTTCCTTTCTCTCTTTGCCTGTTTGTCTCACTGCCTTTCTGTCTATCTCACTGTCTGTCTGTCTCTTTCTCTCTCACTTGCTTTTATTAAGAGACTCTGAGTGATCTAACAAAGCGTTTTAGAAGTTCGAGAGAAAGTAACAAAAATGCGGTTGGTTTAAGAAAAAAGATAAGAAACCATAGAACTGTATCTAACGATTTTGTTGCTTGACCCGGTTGTTTCATCATAAAGTAATTTATAAACCTATAGTGTATAGCAACTGCATTCTTAATTACAAGAGAAAATCGAGATTCAAAAACTGTTTTACCCATGTTTTTCTCTTGAATTAAGGAAATTCTTGCTTTTTTCGTGTCATTGATTTCTGGCTCTCTGAAGTTACATTTTCTTAAATTAATAAAATTAAGCTTTGCTCCTCCTAAATTATTTTGAAATCTAGGATGGAACGATTACCCAGCACTTACCTCTTCTTCAGCGACTCAAACCAACGATAGAGCGCCAAATTCCATTCTAACTCTATAAAACCCACGTCAGGATTCAAAAGAAATTCATCTGTAGAGTTAATAATTGCAAAAACAGCTACATCTGTACTTCTATCTTCTTTTTAAAGATCCATTGACAAGTGTTGATGACAACTGCAGGACGTTAAATTTATCTAGCAGTTGATGCATAACAATAATTATTTAGATCTTTCACAGTAATGATGAATATTGAAGCTTGGACACGTATATTCAGACTCTTTTCCGAGGTATAAACAAATTGATTACAAAGTAAGGGAGCAAATAGCAGTGTGTCATTAAGAAAAAAAAATCGGTGAATGTAAACAATACCGTATCTAAATCTACAATTTAAACAGTGCAAGGGCATCTCGCTTCTTCTTTAAATATGTGTTTAATATCCAATTTAAGATTCCAAAATCAAATATCTATATGAAGATTTTATTTCATTACAATCAAAATATTTTTCTTAAAGTTGATACAATAATCAAAAACGTTCAAATTAGTACAAGAAAAGTCGATGTTAATAGATGTTCACCATTAAATCAACAAGAACGTTACATATCAATATAAACATCAATAACTTCCCGAAAGTCAAAATCTAAACAAACACTAAAAGTGTGTAGAGTACAGATGCTTCGAATGACCTTGATCACCACGTAACTATGCTAAACAGTCTTCAGTTCCTCGGCTGAACTACTGGAATCGACTCCGTCATTTCATCGCTGCATTAAGATAGCAAGGCTCTTCTAGTATAGCTCTTTCATTTATCTTGATGGTAATTAATTTCACAGGCCTGTCAACAATGATAATTATTTTCATTAATGTTTCTCTCTCTCTCTCTCTCTCTCTCTCTCTCTCTCTCTCTCTCTCTCTCTCTCTCTCTCTCTCTCTCTCTCTCTCTCTCTCTCTCTCTCTCTCTCTCTCTCTCTCTCTCTCTCTCTATCTATCTATCTATCTCTCTATCTATCTATCTATCTATCTCTCTCTCTCTATCTATCTATCTATCTATCTCTCTCTATCTATCTATCTATCTATCTATCTATCTATCTCTCTCTCTCTCTATCTCTCTCTCTATCTATCTATCTATCTATCTATCTATCTATCTATCTATTTATCTATCTATCTCTCTCTCTCTCTATCTATCTATCTATCTATCTATCTATCTATCTCTCTATCTATCCATCCATCTATCCATCTATTTTTCTCTCTTTGCGCGTGAATTTAGCGCCCAAAGAGTAGAGCTTCACGGTGAGGAGGGTAAAGCTAGCAGCAGTTGAAGTTTGAGAGATGTGATTTCATTGATTTTTCCCCCTACAATAATTATTCCCTCTTTACTGTCAGGGTTAACAAGTTAAGCGGGCCTCGCTTGCTGTGGCGCCAGCTGGTGCAGCAGTCTTCTTAGTTGTTCTTCTCAGTCATCATCATCAAGGTATCTCGGCAGGTGACAGCAGCCTCATCAACAGCAGCAGCAGCAGCCGTACAGCTGTGAATGTGTTAGGCCTACATAGATCAGTTTATTGATTTTCGAGTAGATGGAGTGGTGGTTTCGGTTTGCCTTGAACTTTGTGTTGAGCCTTTTTTTACGTATCTTTTCATCACTGCTCACAAAATTATGTAAACGCATTTGTGCCATGTTCTTTGATGTGCATAGTTACAGTTGATGTTTTGGCTTTGAAAGATAAAGTAATAATCTGTAAAAAATGTGTTACTTTGTGCATCTTTTTTTTTATTCACATGAATAATGATTTTTTCAAAAGTGATTTCTTGTATTTATCATAGAACATGTGATCATTGGTTTTTTTCGGAGAATTCACTTATTTGCTGGTGATTTCATAAGTTTTAAGTTAGTAACACCAGTAACTTGTAGCTATAGAAAGTGCTTTGTGTTGAAAGCTTTTACAGGTAATCAACACGGAACACTTCACGCCTTTGATTCCTTTTGCTTTGTGTTGATCCTTGCATAAAATACCCGTAAGATGGTGTTATAATTATTATAGTTGTGAAACTCACATTCACCCATAATTATTCGATTTTGTTGTTTTAGAAAAGATTAAAGGGTTAAGTTTTTTAAACTTTGAGTTTGGAATTCGATAACAATGATTTACGATATTATAGTTATTCAAACATATAAGAATAGGCTAACCTGGCGTGACAAAGTTTCTGTAACCTTGTGTATTTCAATGTCGCACCAGTAATCTGTGGTATGTGATTTAGGCTCTAGCTTTTGAGGCTTTTCTTCTTCTCACAAGAGTTGAGAAAATACAAATTGCATCGTTGCCTAGATCTAGTAATAAGTATTGCAAATTATCTTACAATGTATGTATTTGATACAAAAACACACCCACCCGTTCATTAGGAAACAGCTTTCGTGATAGTTTAGCCAAACTGTTACTGTTAGCGCTAGTGTTACCCTCTTCAGTAAAAGTTTGACTTTCTTTCTTTCTCTCTCTCTCTCTCTCTCTCTCTCTCTCTCTCTCTCTCTCTCTCTCTCTCTCTCTCTCTCTCTCTCTCTCTCTCTCTCTCTCTCTCTCTCTCTCTCTCTCTTTCTCTTTCTCACACACTTACTCATCTTTCACTGTTTTACTTTGGGTTTTTTTTTTCGTGCTGATGTCATAGAACATAATCAGGGACTTATATTAATGATGAAAGTTCACAAACTTTGAAGATTAAGTCAATTGCTGAGACATTCTTTCTTTGTCGTCTGCTTATTCTCCCAACTTTGATCCTCTTTTAAACATGAAGAGTATCAAATTAGCATGTAAAAACCAACACATAATTCTTACACTTTAGACAAAAAGGGAGAGGATGCCTCCTGTTTGGCTTAGATCCAGAGCTGTTTCATGACATTGTGAGGAATAATGAAATATCATCAAACAAGCTATTCATATATTATTGGTCACGTATTGGCCTCAAATTCAAAATAATAACAATGATTTATGAGATTTAAGAGAGATAGTATAGAAAAAGAACAAGCCTGACACTTTGTTTGTAGAGCTTAGTCGTGACAGTGACACAGATCACACTTCCATATGTCAAGATTTTCGTGAAAACGCGAGATCGATATAATAAATTGTTAAAGTTAAGTTGGTGGCATTATTATTTTATTTTTAAAAAGAATTTTTCCTTTCACTCTGTCTTTTCTCTCTCTCTCTCTCTCTCTCTCTCTCTCTCTCTCTCTCTCTCTCTCTCTCTCTCTCTCTCTCTCTCTCTCTCTCTCTCTCTCTCTCTCTCTCTCTCTCTCTCTCCCCTCCTCTCTCTGGCTGGCAACTCTCTCTTTACTCCCTCTTTTTTTCTCGCATTCTCTTTCTATGTCTCTCTTCTCTCTTCCTCTAAAAATGAAATTCATGATCTATGACAAATTAGCATAAAAACAAACAAAAGTGGCGCACCTTAAGTAACAAATTTCATCTGATGCGCTGGATATGTTTAGCTTGTGATGTTATTAAAATCTTACTTATCCCACCTTTGGAAGCAAAGAACTCGTTGTTTCCATTGTTTCTATTGCCACAACAGTATGAGGCCCGCACAAAATAGATAATTTTCAAAAAAGACTTCCTCTGGCACTTTTTTCCTCCATGCCTCTTTTACCATGAAATATAGCCATATCAATGCCGATTAAGATGAAAAATAACACGCACACACACAGACACAAACAACAACAACAACACACAAAAAATAACAAAAAACAACATGAGTTGTCACCAACAACTAACTCTACTTTTTACTTAGTACCATGGGAAATTATATAAAGACAAAAGTTTTTAAACAAAATTCTTGAAGTTATTGGTTTTGATCATTTATGAAGCTATGATTTACAACACATTTCTTGGTGCTTTTTTTTTTCTATTGTTGTTCTTATTGCGACGAATTGGATTGATAAGACAATTCTACGTAATTTTTAAAAAATATATCTACAGCATTGTAAGTGGTACTTACAAACGCCCTCATGTAATTGATTTTGGTATTGAAAACGATTAGTACCGTGACATTTTTCTGACCAGCACGATTTCTTTTCAAATACCAAAAATTCTCCCACGGGCATTACGTGACTATTTGAAACTGATCCATCTATGTCGGAAAATCAATATTTTTATCTGAAGACCGAAAATTGAGAGCTTTCGAATCTCAATCTCAATATGCGATACCATAATCGATTGGAAGCCTTGAAGTAGTGGATTGAGTAAGTTTAAAACTCATTGGGTTTTTTTTTGTTTTACTCCTAGGTGAATAATGTGATTTGTCTATAGCCCACACTACACGAGATAGGGCCAAATGGTCTGCCCTGACAATAGGAACGATGTATGTTTATGTTGTGTCGTACGTTATGTACGTCGATCTCAAACCATTCAAAGGAGTTTCGACAGATGAGATTATCGATAATGACGGGGTTAAAAACCAGGCCGACCTGCAATACTCGACATCAGCCAAGCAACACTACTGTGGTCATGGAGGGAAGAATGGATATCATCCGCCAGGATACATCTACCAGGCGGTTGGAAGTTATCCCACTTCCAAACATAAAGGGCGATATGGCGTCGATAAGTTTCGAGTGTCGTGGCATATGAATATTCCGGTGAGTACCGCTGGCAAGAACTGTTTCCCCATTCAAGTTTACAAACTTAGCTCTGTTTATCATGATCTAACACTTTGTTTAAAGAATGTCAAATGTTGTGGATGGTGTACAATGTTGCTTTTCATCTTTGCTTACATCTGAGTTTCAGTCGGAAAAATGTGCTTTGTACAATTCAATACTTTTTGTTTATGCATTTTAATGCAAAAATCTAAGCTCTTTTTTCTCATTATCATTCTCATTTGTCATTATTTCCCAGGCTACATTCTGTAACAACCCAAATTCTTAACTGTCAACACCAAAGTTCTTCAACTTTTAAAGTAACCATAAGATAACTTCATAATTATACTGCGATAGCAAATTAGACTTTGAAAAATATTTTGCCAACTCCCAAGGTTTCTAGGAAGAGACTAGGCACATCTATTCTATAATTATCCAAAGTGGACCAGAACAGCTCTGTTTTAATGTTCTATAATATTTAAACGAGCTTGAAAAAAAAACCATTTTACGTTGATCAGTATTTCCGGCTCTCTTCGACGCTCTTTAGCGTTACACGACCAGATATATTTTTTATTGAAGTCATCAGAGTTTAATTATCGATTTCAAATCTCTTAGATGTTTATAGTCGAACTTAGACCACTATGCAATGTAAACTTGAGTGCTTTGATAAGAATTCAGGCAGTTTAAAACTGAATAGATATTTCACTTCTATGAGATATAAGGAACAAAGCTACGCGAAACACAAAATTGGCGTAGAAATAATTTGGCCATGACTCATGTAACGTATCAATGTCATTAGCTCTAATGGGTTGAAACACACAGCTGAAAACTAAGCGATTGATATCGCTCGAAGTTTATTGATCTGAACGAATTCATTGACAACAATAAATAGGTTGCAGTGAAGAGGGGTTTGAAATCTAATACTGAACTCTCTTACTCTCTTACTCATTCTCACTCTCATTCTGTCTGTCTGTCTGTCTGTCTGTCTGTCTGTCTGTCTGTCTGTCTGTCTCTCTCTCTCTCTCTCTCTCTCTCTCTCTCTCTCTCTCTCTCTCTCTCTCTCTCTCTCTCTCTCTCTCTCTCTCATTCCACCACCCCTTCTCGTTCATCTACTTTCACCAACCACCATTTAGTCGTTATATTAAGTTATTGATGTCCAGCGCTCGTTCTTGCATACAGAAACTCTTTCAATCAGTGATTCTCATCTTGCCACGAGCGTCAAGACGCCAGCGAGTCGGGAGATGGTAAACACCCTTCTCTCGATACTAATGGGCCATTCGGCGTGGGTTCAAGACCCAAGTCCTCGTTAATATATAAGTTCGGAGAAGGAATCCTGTCTAGTATGAGTCAAAAGTCTAAATCTCAGCTTGTTGTAAATGGGACTACATCAGAATACTAATGAAACAAACAAAAAATATGTCATAAAACCTTTCGTTGAACAAAGGACATTTTTTTTTATCAATGTTAAGATTAGTTCAGATACCTAGTTGGATTTTTGTCAACTACTAGCAAGCCCGTCTTGAAATGCGTTTTATTTTTCCAAGTTTCCGTTATAAATCTGTAATAGCATGACAATATGATACGTTTTCTTCCCAAACCAAAAAAAAATTCGGTGTAAAGGACTTTAGTTATGATAAAAATATCTTTTAGCTTGAAAAGGAGACATCCGGAGATAAAAAGGCCAATTTTTATAATTTTTTTTACGGGTCTATAATCATTGAAGCAAAAAGCTGTATGCTTGATATGTAAATAAAAGATTGATTAATTGCAAATTTGGTAGTGTGATTGATTTATTTGATAGCTCGTTTGATCAAGTAGACCATAATCCTAACCCTTCTTACAATTAACGCTGATATCAATCGAAATAGAACAGAGCAAGTTGAAGCTGACACGAAACGACAGTTAAAAAAAAACACGAAAAAAAAAAAGATTTAAAAAATGAGATTGAAGTGCATATAAAAAACAACCTTGGCTATATTTGTTATTGTACTTCACTAGCGATAGATAGATTCATCGGAGCAACTCAAGCCTCTATCCGCGTGAGGCTGCTACACGCACAAGGACACTGACAGGGCTTCTAAATTCGTGCTCCCCACAAGTTATGGATGATATAATTATAATAATAGGCCTACAACACCTTGCGTGAATAAACTGAAGTAGTTAAGACTAGAAACTGTATGATAATAAAATCGACCAGCAACATAATGGACATTATACTTGTGAGATACATAAATTATATTGAGTTACCGGCCAGACTGAATTAAACAGCGCCGGATTCCGAATCGCTATATTAACTGCCTTTCACATGCTAACCACAGGGCTCGGCCACTAGAATCTGGAGCTCTTGTTGGAAACATATCGATACTCTTAGGGCTTCGTGCAGTTTCTGTTTTACTTGAAATACAGCGATTTTGTCCAGTTCAAACTTAATACTTCCTCTAACAAAAAAAAAAAGACAAAAATCAACAACCTTTAGAATCTAATGATGTTCCTAAGATACGTGGAACAGAAACTCTCAGTTCATTTTAGATTAAATTTGTTTGATACACACTAAACACAAAGTGTGGTTGGAGTCAAAGATAAAAGCAAATTATGGATTTGGTTTCAAATGCAATTTTTTTCCATATTGCGACGGAGAATGCCAGTCATACAAAAGACAGTGAGTACAAAAACGGTTTTTTTTGTTTTTTTTTTGAAGATTAGAAAGAAAAAAAACCTATCAGTTATTCCCGCAGTTAATTAATTACCCATCATTTCCATTTTTTTTCCTCTTACAAGTTTTCACTCGTCTTAATGATCTCTTCAGGTTGCACGTAAATACATAAATGCTCCCACAGTTGAGTTCTCTTATCAATTATTTCAACTTATCTTCAAACTATATATATATATTTTTTTATTATTATTATCATTATTATTATTATTAATTGCAATTTAATTTATATTTATTCAGCACCAAACCAAATCCTCTTTGTTTGCAATATTTGCTTTTTTTGAAATTTGGTTTTAAAATCATTGACCTTCTTGCACCAGTGGAAAGAGCAATTGGTAAACCTACTCATCCATCTCTCGGGGCGGCAACACCATGAGCCGTTCACAACCGGACGAGATACAACCCTAGACGCTCGCAGTAAAAGGTCTCACATCCAGCCTAGAGCCCAGTGACTGGTCGACGCGTGACTGTTGACCGGTATAAGTTGTTTGAAATAAAAACCCAAATAAAAAAAAACAACCTTGGTAGTCTTCAACTCAAAAGTTGTTTCTACTTGTCTGTAAAAGATAGAGGAATATATCACTTTTACTCAATTAGCCAAGAGTTTTGTCTATGATTAATTTTACCCCGAATGACCTAAGATAAAATCGTCTCACGAAAACCACTACAGATAGGCGACCAGTCTGGAACGCGATGCGTCCGATCTTGGGGAAAGGAAATAATTATATAAAAAATATACTAACAACATTCCAACGTGGCAATACACAGCTAGATTGAGGGGCCATCATAGAAACTGTCACTGTAAAAAGGTGTGAAATCACCGTGTTTAAAAGGTTGTGCTGGGCTATTGAAAAAAGATCGATTTTTCTTTTGACTGGTAGAAGTGATAATGGTCATAATGATGATAATGTTTTTAATGATTGTCATGGGGAGAACATTTCTGGTGAAGATCAGAATAAAAAGGATGATGTTTGTAAAATGATGATGATGATGATGGTAATATTGGTCAAAATGATCATAATAAAGTTGATGATTGTGATGTAAATGACCTCGATAAATTTTGATAGGGTTATTGAGGGTTATGAGCAATAAAATGTGACAATGTTTAAATAAATAGTTACGATATTTATTACAACTAAACGTTGAAGAAAACACTGGTCTGCTCTGTCTTCGCCTCTTACACTTCAAAGCAATCACTCAGCCTTTGATGATTTCTCTGTGATCTTGTTCTCAAACTATGAAGGACGCGTGTACCTTGTATATTAGAAAGGGGCCGTCTGAAATCTCAGTTGAATGCGGAGGGACAAGTTTCACAAGATGCTTACTGCAAGACACTGTTTGTCGCTTGCTCGTTCTCCCCATTTTTTCTCTCTCTCTCTCTCTCTCTCTCTCTCTCTCTCTCTCTCTCTCTCTCTCTCTCTCTCTCTCTCTCTCTCTCTCTCTCTCTCTCTCTCTCTCTCTCTCTCTCTCTCTCTCTCTGTGTCTCTCTATCTCTCCCTTTCTCTTTCTCTCTCTGTCTCTGTCTCTCTCTCTCTCTCTCTCTCTCTCTCTCTCTCTCTCTCTCTCTCTCTCTCTCTCTCTCTTTCTGTCTCTGCCTCTCACTTTCTCTCTTTCTCTTTCTTTATCTATCTACCTATCTTTCTATCTCTTTCTCTCTCTCTCTCTTTTTATCTCTCTCTCTTTATTTCTCTCTCTCTCTCTCTCTCTCTCTCTCTTTATCTATCTCTTTTTTTCCTCTCAATCTGTTTCTTTCTTTATTGCTGTCTTTTCCTCTCTTTCCATAACACTTCTATCACTCTCTGCCACATTCTGCCCGCCTGTCTATCTATCTCTCCCACCCTCTTTATCAGTCATCTCTGTCTGTCAGTGATTGTTTGTCTGCCTGATTCCCTTTCTCTGATGGTAACTGTTAACGCTTTTTGCATCTCGCGGAAAAGATGCATCAAATTGCTTAATAATTCAACCTGTTAGAACAAAAAAAAAAAAAAAAAAAGAAAGAAAATGTTGGGGGTTGAAATATTGCCTTCAAAATAAATGATTAAAAAAAATAAAAACTCAAAAGCAACAATAGTGACGAGCCCGTTACTACTACTTCAACACCAATGAGGTTCAAACCTTTATCCTGTGAGTTCGTAGCTGCTCACAATGTGCTGGGTTGGACACCGCTTATGGCCCATCACATTTTCTCCTGAAAAGCTTTGTTGCATGCATTGGAAGAAAAGTCATTGTTTCCTTGCCTCCACAGACTTCATATTCTTCCACTCCCTTGGATTCCCCAACAGAGCGATAGAGTGTAGTGTTGTCTACATAGAGATGCTAGCTTAGCAACAGATAAACAATTCCCTCCTTCAAAGCCTATTTCTCTGGACAATTAAATAGTTCTGAGCGTTCAGGTAAAATAGTTCCATATTGATTATAATGTGAAGCAAAAAGAAAGAAAAGTTTTTTTAAAAGTTTTAGCGAGTTCAAGTTTACACCCATATCAAATGGAAAGGTTAATATGTTTTTGTTTTGTTTTTGTTTTGTTTTTTGTTTTTTGTTGTTTTTTTTTGCATAAGTTATAATTAAAGAGCTATTTGTGGAGGTAAAAAAAAAAAAAGGGGGGGTGGATTTGGGGGGTGAGGGGTAGTTGAAAATAAATGCACTGAGAAGTCGATCAAATTTGGTCCCAATTTGTTAAAATAATAAAGTTTCCAGAGCATTTCGAAGTTTTTATGACTATAAAGTATGTAGGGATTCTTTAAGTTTCAGGGCACTACATTATCTGTCTGGAAAATAGAAAAAAAGGACAAGTATAAAAATGCAATTTTATGTTACAAAGCGGCTTTTCATTATGAAAGCCTTCCCTGTAGTACGGCAATGTAAATAATTTAGGTTGCATTCTTTGCCATGCTTATCTCCCTGCTGCACAACGGAAGCCGTTATTTACCCAGCGAACGATTCGTGCTAATGACAGGAAAACTGCAGCGCCCTGGTATCAGCGGCTACTAAGCGCATAAACTTGAATCTCTAGGTTAAAATAGATTTGCTTTTTCCCTCAAACTTAATCATACCGTGTAGACATTTAGACCCTAGTTTCTAAACATAAAGCATCGAGGCGAATTCTTACTAAGATCGTTACGGTAGGACCAGGGGACAAATCTAGATTTATGGCGATCCGTAAGCCTTCTCGAACCTTCGTGATATCTTTGCAATCTGGCCTAGAGACCAAACGTCGTGCAAGAAAGTTATCTGATAATTTCTTGATTACACTGCTACGGTAAACAAGTTCACCCAATGTATTCTCCAGACCTGTTTGGTTTACAGTTTTGGAGATGCTCCTGCCTGGTGTTGAAGGAACGTGGGGCAACTAGATGTGTCTACTTCTAGCATAACTTTTGCTGAACACGGTCCGTGTAACAATCAGTAGGAAGCGACCAGTACGCCAAAGCTTAATTTCCATGTCGCGAGAAAAATGCAACAGACCTGGATTAAAACATCGCTAGCGAATTGCTATAAGCTGTCAAGGCAAGCAGATGTTGAAGAGGTTTGGAGAGGATGATAAAGCTTCACAAGCTATCAATATCTCCTTCCAACATTTGTTTAACGAGGGTTTGCGCTGCGAGTATATAAATTTGTCATAATGTTTCTGAATTTATTTTATTCTCTGAAGAGATCTATTTTCTCTCTCAGAAAATCTAACACTCGGGTCAATAATATTGAGGGTTGAGAATGTTCAGTTTCTCCATGTCTGAAACGACTAATTCTTTGGTTTCCCCTACTTCTAAACTCTCTGTGTGCAAACCGAGAAAATATTCTCAGCAAATGCTTAGAACTTAGGAAAAATCTCACTAGTCCTCTACAAAAATTGTCAATGCTGAAGGAAAAGAACGGTAGAGCATTCTTCATAATGCAAAAATATGAGAAAGTTAAATACCAAATTTACATAATATTAAGCCCTTTAAAAACAAACCATTTGCCTGAGTCACAATTTTGAACGGATCATGCGAAAGCTAAGCGCATCAAATCAGCATTTGAAAATAATTATGATGAATGAAAACAAAAACTGAAAGTAAATTGCCTTGCTAAGTTTCAAATGCAAAGAAAAATTAAGAAAGAGACTTACTATTCCTGGATATTGGGCATTCCATGCAGAAATTTGAAATACAAGGATCAATATTAGTCAGAATAGCCCTGGCTTGAAATTGGCCTTTCGTTCCTAGATTAATTTAGCGTTAGAAATTTCCAGAAACTCTTAGAAACGACCAAGGTTTTCAGTCAAGTCATGGATAGAACTAATTAGGTGAGTTTAAATCCTAACACCAGATGTTTTCTTGAGATCCAACCCGGATCTTTTCTTTGTCAAATATAACCTGATGGCCCCAGCAAACCAATCCACCATAAACGTTGGCAATCGTTTCAAGATTTTGAAACATCTGATGAGCCTCAAGGTGACTCTAGGTCAGCAGTTTCCACAGCAGTCACCTCCAAATGAAGGGACACATTTTTTTTCCATCACAAATTTGGAACTTTTACACTACTATCCAAAACAAGAATTCTAATGGGCCTACAAATTAAAAAAAAAATTAAAAACTATAGATAACTGTTCTTTCGAAAGAATTCTCTTCAAGTATTTTATATACAAATTAACAAATCTCTGAGACATCACAAGGAAGGAAAGTGAATTTATGGACTCTCTCTCTCTCTCTCTCTCTCTCTCTCTCTCTCTCTCTCTCTCTCTCTCTCTCTCTCTCTCTCTCTCTGTCTGTCTGTCTGTCTCTCTCTGTTTCTCTCACGCTGTGTCTCCTCTAACCATGGACGCCCTTTTCTCAAGGGTAACCACAGGTTTAATTTAACTTCTGCCCTCTGCCATTATTCCCACGCATGCAGCCCCCCCCCCCCTCTTATAATGTTGCCGCCACTTTTTTTTCTTCCTCCCTGTACAAATTCTTGACGGATTTAAAGAAGCTGCGAGGCCTAAATACCTATATTTGGTTTACAAATGAGGGGTGCTCGTTCTTATCAACCTTAGGTCTGTCAGATCGAGACTCTACGCAGTTCAGCGGAAGCTTCTTTAATTTCCTTTTTTTCCTCCTGTTTTTCTCTCCCCCCCCCCCCCCCCATACTTCTAAGGCACTTAACGCATGAAATTTATGACAATTTAAAAAAAAAACACGATTGCAACCCAAGCCTTTCACCTGCAGCCCTTTCATTTCACCTCTTTTTTTAGAGTCAGTTTGAATAAGCCTGGCTTGATAGACTTAACCTTTCAGCAACAGATTCTGCCTTTAACTTCGCAAGCCATTAACCTTCACAGTTTGTATCTTCCCTGGGCGCGCAGAATGCAAATTTGTTCGCCTCAAAACCCAGCCTCGATCTAGCCTAGCCCAGCGCTTTTCGAACGTGGATCAATACATTGTTATTCTTCAATTGAAAACTCTGACTGGACTATTGTGTCAGTTTTGTTTATGTTCGAGGTGGAGGCGCAGAGGTTAAAGCTACTGCATTGACGCGGGTTCGGTAGGCCAAGCCCGACTGCAAACAGGCTGTGGCTACTGTATGAATACAGTATACACAGTCACAACAGCCGATCGACATTATTCACTTCTAGATCTATAATGTACCCAGCTCGACTGAATCATTCGTGGATTAGGCTTCACACGAAGCTCTACACATGTCATTAATACACGGAAAAATTACCATAGTAAACTGCTGTTGATCAAGACGAGCTTTTGCTAGAAGTTGGAGTAACAGAGCACAACGGTCGGGAGTCATCCGTGCAGGAAAGTGCAACCCCCATTCAGCTCCACAGAATAGTGTCTGGATATATAGTGTCTAGATATATAGTGTCTTGATATATAGTGTCTGGATATATAGTATCTGGATATATAGTGTCTTGATATATAGTGTCTAGATATATAATGTCTAGATATATAGTGTCTTGATATATAGTGTCTAGATATATAGTGTCTTGATATATAGTGTCTGGATATATAGTGTCTTGATATATAGTGTCTAGATATATAGTGTCTAGATATATAGTGTCTTGATATATTATAGTGTCTAGATATATAGTGTCTAGATATATAGTGTCTTGATATATAGTGTCTAGATATATAGTGTCTAGATATATAGTGTCTAGATATATAGTGTCTTGATATATAGTGTCTGGATATATAGTGTCTTGATATATTATAGTGTCTAGATATATAGTGTCTTGATATATTATAGTGTCTAGAACCTAACTGACATACCACACCTGGACTAGATGATCTACCCTTTCATTTTGAAACATCTCTCTACACATGTTAACATTATCTTGTGATTCTCAAATAGTAGGAATCTGAATATTCGAATTAAATTTCTTTTCAGAAAACAGATCGATTCAACCAGGTAAGAAAACTGCCTCGTTTTATGACTTTGTTGGGTTTTTTTCCCCATAACAATAATTCAATGTTTTCACTTAAATTTGTCAAGACTTACGTGTTATCAAATTTGAGTATCCTCAAATCGTTTTGTTATTTTTTTTCCTTTCTTTCTTTTCCTTTAGTTGTGCTCATGGCAATCATAGCATAAGAATGTTTATTAAGGTATTGAAAACAAATTATTTGGTTGGGAAACCTTTCGTTTTTTTCAAATAAAATTTAGAAGAGCAACATATGAGGCGACGCTATTTCTACGTAGTAAAACTTGCTAAAAATAAAAAAGAAAAGTAAAAAAACAACAGAAAGTTAGGGTATATATATATATATATATTTAGTATTATCGTCATACTCTTTATTTCGTCAACGAAAGCCTCTAGACTAAATTCATTTGTAGTGGAGCTGCGTTCCCGATTCTTGGATCGTTCATTACCAACTTTTTACCCTTGTAAAAGTCACAGCAGCTCTTGTTCAAATTCAAGAAATAGAAAGGAAAAAAAAATACTGATTTATTGAAACCAAGACACGGAGGGATATTGTACCGAGGTCTTGAATTTAATTACGTCTCTTTTTATTGAAGAGCTCATAATTCTAAACATGTCTGAAAGCCTCTTTTAAAAAGCCTATTTGATAGAATTTTTTTGACAAATGACAACTCATTCTGCCACAGAGGATTTTTAATACAAATGTATATTTTTCTCTTTGGAGTTTGTGGATTATACGGAGGCCTTTCCACACATACACACACGTTTCCCTAAGAATCATGGCACGGACACCGATTACAGTCGGCCAATGTAAGGCTTTGATCTTCTTCAGACAAACACTTCCATAATATCAATCATGTACTGTAAAAATATGTGTAACAAATCCCAGCATGCAAGATTTCCACATTACTCGGGCCTCCATGTCTCTTTAGCTAATCATGTATGAGAGAATATCAGGGGAATCCCACTGGGCGAAGCATTCACCCGGAAGTTGAACGACTAGAGCGTTTATTCACCCGTCCATTTCTGTCAGATTCGGTTTGCTTTCAGGGGGAGGGGGGATAACAGGAGAGTGCAGCCCAAAGAGCACTTTTCTCGCATCAAAGATTTGGGCAAGACACCCCGTTACGGTTGGTAACTAATGCAAGATGTAGGTCTCATGCTCTTTACCTGCCCAAGATCAAGCATATTTGATTTTTGTTGTTGTTTTTGTTTATTTTTCACCATTTCTCTGATTTTGCTTGCTTTGCTGTTTTTGGGGGGAATGAGTATGTTGGGTTTCTGTTTAGAAAGATAAAAAAAATAGCAAGGGATAAGTTTTGTTAAAAAATGAGGACGCTCCTGGTTCTTAACATAAGGAATGATGTTTTTCACAATGTAATCAGAATCATAACAAAATAGTAGTGTTTGGTCTAGAAAGCGCCACAGGCGTTACATCACATGAACAGGGTTTGCCTGAATATCTAATTTTGAGTAATTAGATATATCTAAAAGCTGTTTAAAAAAAATTTTTTTTTAAATAATAAAGGTCTAGCTGAACGATTGGTAGCTAGAAGTGAACTTCATGGCTAAAATATTCACTTTCTACATTGTTATAATGAATTCGCAGATTTTTTGTTTTGTTTTATTTTTCACTAAGTCTAATTAAGAATTAATTAGTATAACTGTAAGACATTATTGACTACCTATAAATATAACTAGATCAGCTGAATCTAGTAGCTCTTTTTTGAAAATGAAGGAGAAAAAGAGGATGAAGAAGGAGGAGGAGGAGGAGGAGAAGAAGAAGAAGAAGAAGAAGAAGAAGAAGAAGAAGAAGAAGAAGAAGAAGAAGAAGAAGAAGAAGAAGAACAACAACAACAACAACAACAACAACAACAACAACAACAACAACAACAACAACAATAGTAGAAGAAACAGCAACAGAAGATGACGACCAGGAACATGAACAATATCAATAACAAGAAGGGTTGGAGGATATAATTATAGAAAAAGAAGGGGTGAAGAAGATCGGGGAAAATTGAATAGAAAAGACATGAAAGACATTTTTTGGTAATTCACACTTAGGGAAATCCAATAGCGCCGACCTCCACGACCCAAACCGACTGTTTCAATTCCCTGCTCCCCTCCCAGGTCCTTGTCCTTCTCTAGCGTCGGTGTGGGCGACAGGTCCAGTGTCATGACCACTAGACCGAACGGCCAGTGTTAACACTGGTAGTGTTCTCAACCCTCTATAAACCCATTGTTTTCAGCGGGAACATACAATAGCCTAGAGTCACTGTTTTCCCATGCTAGTGTTAAGCTGGCTTTACTCTGCAATTATCTCCCACTGCTATGCTGACCTTTGTCTGGGCCTAAACATTCTGCAGCCAAAGAAAAGAATTCGTTTCTGTTTTGTCCATTGCTGTTAATTCTTTTTGCTGGAAAGTTACTTTATGTTTGAGAGACCAAAAACATAAAAAATAAGAAACTTAATATTATGTTAATACGATAGTATCTAAGAATAGCTTGGGAAGTATATAAAATGAAAGATTGATAGATAGATTTTTGGAAAGATGATTGGATTGACAAGGGAGACAGAGACAGAATAGAACCCAAAAAGAAATGTGGAGAGGATGATGATAGTGAGGACGATGATGAAGATGGTGATGATGATGATAGTGAGGACGATGATGATGATGATGATGATGATGATGATAGTGAGGACGGTGATGAAGATGGAGATGATGATGATGATGATGATTGTGAGGACGATGCTGAAGATGGTGATGATGATGATGATGATAGTGAGGACGATAATGAAGATGGAGATGATGATGAGAGAAGGCAGAAGATGGTGATGATGATGATGATGACGATAATGAGGGCGATGATGAAGATGGTGATGATGATGAGAGAAGGCAGGAGAAGAGAATTGAGGAGAGAGGGAAAGCCCTTGTGTCAAATATAAAAGCTACAGAGGAGAAAAGATAAGGAGAGGGGTAAAAAGCTTGCGTTAAATATGAATCCCAAATTAGGAGATAAATCGTAATGAGAAAAGCCTGTGATACTAAAAATAGATCAAGACTGAAAGTAGGCATATGTGCCAACAAATAGACAGAACGCCAACAAATGCAGATATATATATATATATATATATATATATATATATATATATATATATATATATATATGTACATATAATTGCTAAAAGGCTAATGATCAACATATTCGTCTCTATCTTCCTGTGTTTCACTGCCTGTAAGTGAGTTCTAACCATGATTATGGAGATCTGGAGCAGATAAAAAGACTGATCAGCGGGAACTTTAGCCCCTTTTTTTAAAACTGACCATGAAAGAGTTGCTCGAAAGATGATACCGTGTTATATGCGTCTCTTCGCATGCCTTTCCAACCCTATCAATGTACTTATGTTTTAAAATGCGTGGTGGTTATCTGATTGATGACAAAGTCACTTCAACTTTTCCTTTATCTGTATCGACACCGGTGGTGAGGTTGCAAGCTTGTCCGATCTATGATTTTTCTGGCTTGAAGTAAGGAAAGTTTCTCAGTGTGTCAGAGAGAAGGATTCAAAAATGTCACCCTGTTCTTCTGAGCAGAAATAACATTGAGAATTATAGTTTGTCCATTTCAATGTGTGTAGAGTCAGACTTGCCAATGTTTGCGTGGCATGTGGAAAAGGTAAGGTACTTAATCGTATAAGTGAATATGGCATTTTGTCCACAATTTTGTGAAATATGATAAATCAGTCACTGAACATCCTTTTAAACGCTTAAAATAAAGTGATGATCACCCGCACAAAATGCTTGCATTGTGGGAACTCATAGCTGCCCGTTGATTTTTATCATACAGCATAATGAATGTTTTAAAAGATCTTTAAATAGATGTAGATTTTAAACATTCTAATTTAGCTATGCTTGACTACAATCTCAATGGTGTAAAACTCTTGGAAATTACCTCTTGTCTGACCAATCATGCAAGTTTAATCTAGTTCTAATCTAATTCAAATTCAATTAGGAAGAGAACCTAATCATCTCATAACTTTATCAAGACAAAATACTGGACCTAGATCTAGACCTAGTTAAAAACACATTTTGTTATTTTAGTTGCGTTTGTCTGACACAGCTAGCGCAAACTGGAATCTGTTTACTAGGTCGTTTCGGTCTGAATATTTTTATGGCTTGTTTAAATTGATCAATCAAGTTCATAGTACTTTCGTCCCACTCGGCACCATAATATCTCGTTTAATAAGTATATAAAATTTACAGTGGCTAAAATTTACATCAAGAAATTCGCTTAAACTTTTCTTTTGATGTATCCTGTGGGTTTCATGGGGGCAAAAGTTGCAGCACCGCTAGGAAAATTTCGTGCTTCTTGTCTGTGAGATCTAGGAGTGTTTCACTCTCTGGTGTTACCACTAGCCTTGCGCACCACGGACGTGCGAAACCCCAATTCATCCGGTTCATTCAGGTGTTGCGGCCCACAGAGGGAGAGAGAGAGAGTTCAGAATCAATGTCACTACGCCGGGTCCTATATTCCTCCCTGTCTCACTCCCTTCAGAAACTTGGAGACAGAACCAGCTAGAATTTAGATCTAGATCTAGGCGTGCTGAACAAAATCTATTATTTATGGAAACCCAGATGTCAATCTAGAGTTTGAGAACTGGGATCAGAGTTAGACTTTAGTGCTCTATTTTCATACTGGAGATATAAGAAATATCTATAGGTGAGTGATAGTATTCTAAGATTAGTTGGCCTGTGAACACTTTTCCCTCATGTTAGCTTGATCTATGCCTAGTGTTGAAAATTAGACGTCCTTTTACACTGATTGATGAGCTCGATTTACCTCTACTTTAGTATATATTCTACTCTATATCGTAATCTAGATCCTTACTGAATAATGTCGATTTTTTTTCCCGCTCTCAAGTTATAAATAGTAAGATATGGTTAGGTCTAGATCTAATTTTAATCAAAACTTCTCATTTAGTATGGCTGCTTTAAAGACTTAAGCTTTCAGTCTCATTCATGGGAATACTTTATTTAAAAAACCGGTATAGTTTTGTTTCTTTCTCTTCTTGTCTTCTTTCTCTCACCTCACACAAACTCAATCTCTCTCTCTCTCTCTCTCTCTCTCTCTCTCTCTCTCTCTCTCTCTCTCTCTCTCTCTCTCTCTCTCTCTCTGTTGCGATCTGTAAAATGATTATGATTAGGTTTCACTTCCTCCATTCTTGCTTCCGGGCTTAATTGTCTGTTTCAATATCTACATCTGAAACTTGCGTTAGATTATATAATTCAATTTTTTTAAATGTGCCCCCTCCCCCCTTTTTTGCCTCTTTTAACTAAATGTAGTCCTCATCAATATAATTATTGACCTGGATCCTGATACACTCGGAGTCTGCTTGTCATCAATGTTTGTCATTGACACTGCCTGAAATTTGATCCAGACTATGCTTTTCTCTTGTTTTTTTTTTTTCCTAAGAAAGACTAAAACGTTTTTATTTTTAATTTTTAAGTTAAATCTGTTTCTTATTATGTATTAATCCTATTATACCTGAGCGACGCTGATGCGAAGTTAATCTCTTTTTTAGCAGAGTGATCAACTTAATCATTCTAATTCATTTGTTTTAGTCATGACACTTACCCCATTTGTATTTCTAAGCTGAATCTCAATCCCCTACACGTCACCAATGTCCAGCTCTGAAACGCCAGCAAAACCTGCGTCATATTAATGTGTTTATGTACCGTGTAGTCTGAGCTGAATCACATTGATTATTCTCATGAAACTCTGAAATGATTGTTACATGTCAATATCTGTCTCCTAAAACTCTGAAATGATTCATACCTGTCAATGTCTGTCTCCTAAAACTCTGAAATGATTCTTAACCGCCAATGCCTGTCTCATAAAACTCTGAAATGGTTGTTACCTATCACTGTGTCTCCTAAAACTCTGAAATGATTGTTACCTATCACTGTGTCTCCTAAAACTCTGAAATGATTGTTACCTATCACTGTGTCTCCTAAAACTCTGAAATGATTGTTACTTGCCAATGTCTGTCTTAAAACTCTTAAGTGGTTATTACGTACCGAAGTCTGTCTCCTGGCTTTATGTCATAATCAACTCTATTGTTTGACAATGCCTTCCTTTTTACCTTATCTTAAGTGAACTGATAACTTCCAAACTTGTTTTGTCTATATGTCCATAGGTGAATCAATAACCTCTTCTTTTTCTCAAAATATTGATTGTATTTGTTTTCTGCCGTTGATTTGTCCCGGAACTCGTTCCTACATTTTACGTACCATTTTCTGTCTCTAGCTGAACCAAAGTAAGATAGGTTCATTGGCAGCGACCATCTTTATAGATCTGATCTAAACCTGCTACAACAGATGGCACTGTAGCAACACTTTATTTCCTTTTTTATCTCTCTATCGATCACACATTTACTACCTTTCTGTCATAATCACTGGACTTCGCGCTTAATATTGAAAACGTTTAATGCTCTTTTAAGTTTATCCATCCTCTGAAACTCTGTCTATTTTGGTACTCGAACGATCGAAAGCAAAATAAAACTTAAAATCTCTAACATGTCTGCTTGACTGCCCACCCCCTCTCTCCCTCTTGAAAAAAATTTAAAAAATCGAACCATTCAATCCTTTGTATTACTCGAACGGCTCACCAGTTTTCCTTTAACAATGAGGCTTCTTTAGAGTCTGACATTGTGTCTGTAAACAGACACGGTGTCTGGTTTGTTTCCAATCTCAATTTGTTTATGTTTGGTGAATCCAGTTTGGTGCTCCGTCCACCTCAACAAGGTGATACGCAAATGGGACGCCTTGTATAGAAACACAGCTTAGCAGTACAAGTATTAAAAAGGAAAGAAACAAAACAAAAAAAAAAAAAACAATGATTTTTTAGAATGCTTTGGAAGTGGATGATATGCCAATAATCGAGAATAATAAGGATAAAGGTAGTAAGAGAATATTAAGCACGATGGTGAGTGTGTTGCAGCAGCAGCGGTTGCGATATTAGGAGTTATATTTGTAGTAGTATTAGCAGCTGTAACAGTTACGCAGCGGTTGACGTAGTATTAACGGTTGTATTGCAGGTAAAAAAACTATTAGTAGTCATATTAGTAATGCTAGAAGCAATAGTAGTAGTAGTAGTAGTAGTAGTAGTAGTAGTAGTAGTAGTAGTAGTAGTAGTAGTAGTAGTAGTAGTAGTAGTAGTAGTAGTAGCAGTAGCAGCAGCAGCATCAGTAGCAGCAGTAGTAGTAGTAGTAGTAGTAGTAGTAGTAGTAGTAGTAGTAGTAGTGGGGCGGGCGTATTGTCAATTAAGTGCGCTTATTCTAAAATCCTTCACCGTAAATATTTTTTTCCTCTCAAAAAAAAACCAAAAAAAACAAAAACCGTATATTAAAAGCTGAATATTTCTGCAGCCGTCAGCTGTCTAGCTGATCGGCTAGTTTTTAATTATTAATGCTATCGATACAAATACTGGCTTTTGTTAGATACAGATCTATACTAAGAGGTTACGCGATCTTTACTTCCGCATGAATGACATGTAAAAAATATCTTGGGCACAAATTCATCCTGACTTTTGTTCTCTTGTAAAGAATATTAATTCGCTCATAGTTTTCATACACTAAAAAGAATTGAGAGTCATATTTGATTTTTTTTTTTTTATTATTGTCTTGCGTTTACCTTTGACTGTGTGATGAAGAAAAGTAGTCTACATGCTAACCTCACGAAGAATAAGTTAAATATATTTCAAGGTGTCTCCTCCTTAGTGTGCCTGTCTGTCTTTGCCAGCATCTAAGGTGTTTTTATGGATTCGAAAGTTTGACTTCAGCTTACTTTTCATTCCAACTAGATTCGGCCTGCCTTTGTATTCGCCAGTTAAACATCGTAGGTTACAGTTTTGCAAACACAACTATTTCTAAGTGCGCTGCGGTGTAATTCCAAGGCTAATAGTTTTATTTGTCTGTCCATCCGTTTGCCACCACCTGCGACGATCAAAGTGTGATGAACGAAGCATTTCATTATGCTATTCTCGTAACAGCAAGAGAAATCGATGGCGCTCCATCGATTGTTCAGGAATGTGTAACTCGCTTCGTCTCGGATCGATCACTATCAAGTGTGGATCTCCTGGGTTCTCACCTGAATGGGGAGTTTTTATCTTCCCAGCCCCGCAACAGGTTTAGTGTGATTCGGCTGTCATTGTCAAGACAACATTCCAGAGGCCGGTCTGTACCATTGCTTCCAATCTATCCAGGTGGGGCTCATGACTAGCTATGACCTGGCGCAATTGCCGATTTCTCTCGTTGCCTTTGACGCCTGTTCTATGAATATCTATTTCCAAGTATAGATTGTTTTGAAGTTGCGGTCTTTTGTTAACACTGCGGGTTCATCTCAGTTGCCGCCAACCACTCCTTGATAACATGACGGACACACAGCCCTGTGTGGGTCGTTTCACACCTTATCTGTTATCGAATGCATACATGTGTTTTTCTTAGCGGGAGAGCTCAACAAAAATAATTCTCTGAGATATTATTGATTTTGCTGTTTTCCCCGCGATCGTTCAATTTTTTTTTTTACGGATTTATCTGCCAGTTGTGTTTTATTTATTTACAATACCCTTGCGTTCAACACCCGAGTTGTTTTGAAAGGTACATAATAGCCTACCCCTTTCAATTTAAAATTATGACTCCTACAGGCAGCCTTTTAATTTTTTTTTTTTTTTTGAAAATGATTTAAAAGCAATTGTTAGAACAAAATTATTGTTAAATTTTCTTCTGGTTTAAAAAAAAAAACATGAGAAGTGATATATGTCCCAGCAGTTGAGTACAATTTAATATAATGGTCCTTCGGTATTAAGCTTTTTGTTTTGTTGTTGTAAGATGAGGCCTTTATGGTTTGGAGCGAGAACTTAACTATGGGCGCTTTTTTTCCTTTTTTTTTCCTTTTGAAAGCCTATGTCAACCATTTTTTGATGTAACATGTTCTACTTCATGTCCAAATTAAAATTTAGTATACATAATTGATCTTTCTTTGTTTCATGCAACATAGATTAGAGGTACCGCAGGCTTCCATTAAAGCTTATAATGTGTTCCATAAAACGTGTTATTGTGACACAGTGTTTGCTATTGATTTTTTTATACAACAGCTTTCATCCATAGTTGACCACTGTGTACGTCTTGCATCAATATTAACAGGCACAGCCATCTCGGTCTAAAGGTTGAGCTTAACACAGTCACACATTGGTAAACCTAAAACGTGTGGACAAAATAAATTGGCTTGAACAAAATACAATGGTTAAAACCATTGGTTAAATATAATTTGTTAAAAGTATCAAGATTATTGCAGTCACTAGAATTTTAGTTCCTCTCTATATAGACGATGTTAAGAAATATATTGACTGTCTTTATTAATGTATTGAGGCTGTCAATTGCAGATGTATTGTGTCTGAACCTTCTCTATAATATATAAATGTATGTATATATAGATATAGAAGATCTTACCTTAAATTCTCTTCATACGACTCTGGTGTTTGTCCTCCTCTTGAAACACCAGTGTCGTATGAAGATAATTTAAGGTAAGATCTTCTAAATCTATGAAAAGCTTCCACAGTTAAGCACTCTTAACAATTATTCTAACTTATCTTCAAACTACATGTATGTATGTATATATATATATATATATATATATATATATATATATATATATATATATATATATATATATATATATGTTTGTTTACCGCCCGTTTATGTTAAGTCTGGTTTAATATTACTTTTAAGAAAGGAAAAACTAGCTAATCGTTTCCTTCATTCTGTAGTTTAGTGTTATTTCACTCATCTTTCACCCACACGAGACAGCATAATTATTGACCTTCCATGTCAATTTTATCTAAAATATGAGAAAACAATCAGTTTTATTTTTACTTTACATGAGGGTTAAGAATGGACGTATAGATCTAAATTCAATATGCTCTTTAGGTTTTTACCATAATGATAGTGCAGAGTCTCAAAAGAAAATGAAATCAATGTGGTTCTTAAACTTGTTTTGCTATATGACTTAAAGTTGAAGCCTTTCAGTTTGTATCTATTTTTCCCAAAAATTTATCATAACAAAGTAATTTTTTTTTGCAAACAATTCTGTTAAAATAAGGTTATTATGGAAAACAAAGACTATAAAAATGATGTATTCATATTCATTTAATGCAACTACGAAATCTAGACTTGCAATTTTTTGTTTCCTTAAAATGGTCTGTGCACTCTGAGGTAGTTTAAATC
>JAWDGP010002376.1:5000-62500 GCA_033675545.1 Elysia crispata
TTTCGCCTTTATTGTAGCTTCATCAGATTGTGTGTAAAAAAAATGACTACAACAAGTCATACAAAACATTGGGAGAGCTGGGCTCAGACGAGACAAATGATTGGTTGGGGGAGAGGCAGTGCGCAGAATGATTCAAGGTTCAGTGCAATGGCTAGGGATGGTGATGGCAGAGGGCGTGACCTTATTGATATGAGGGTAAGATAAGGCTGGAGCGCGTGTTTGGAATAAAATACACGTGTTAGAGTTGGTTAGTATCTGTAAAGAAATAAAAATTCAGAAACTGGGAAAAGGTTTTTTTTTTTTTGTTTGTTTCACACCTGATTCGAATGGGGATGCGCGTTTACAAGAATGATACGTGAGAGGGCGAGATGTAAAGGGTCTCCAATAAATAGGTGGTAATGTAGACAGGGATGGCGATTGTAAGATCTTATAAATATCCAAATTCTCACATAAATTGAAAGAAATGTAACCAACAAACATGATGAAATTATGCGTACAGGTATATGTATACAGCTGCAGCTTAGATGATTATGTTGTTAATTGCTCTCTCACTCTGAGTTTCACTCTCTCCCTTCATCTATCTTTCTTAAATCTCGATTCAAGCTCCTGTTGGTGTTTATCTTCACCTCAGAGCTATGAACTAAAGCATGTTTCCAACACAGCTGATGTGGGGCAAAGACAGAATTCATTGTTAATGTTTTAGTGTGTTATATCCACTATTCCTTTGTGTAGTATCAGACATGAGTCGACCCGTTTCTCATAAAAATAATATCGGGTCATAATGACCCAGCTTGTAGGGATGAATGAACAGTTTGTTTTTTTTTTTGTTTTTTTTTTGGGTTTTTTTTTAACCAATAAAAGTAAACGGGTGATAATGACCCAGCTTGTAGGGATATGGTTAACCGAGGAGCATTGTGTATCACTACGCCTGACTTGGAGTGGATCGACGCTACGACTCCTCCATTTCCATTTCGGTGTATAGTGTGCGGACGGCACTACTTTTCGTGTGACATGGAGAGAGTGGGATCTTTTATCATAAACTTGGAGACGAATACCAGATGTGCATCTTTTGTAGCATGGCTTGTTTCATTAGGATTATAGTTTTGATGTTTGTTTTCTTTTTATCAATTTTTGTTTTGTTCAGTTGCATTTTTTTAGGAATTGATAGGTAAAGCGAAGATTGCGCTTCACATCCATTTGCCAAGACTAGTGTGCATTACACACCTGTATTGTATAGTAGTGTGCAAGTGTATGCCTCAAACATTCAAAAAGAAATCAGAACAACAAAACAAACCAAAATACAAAAGTTGGTAAAAGAAGGCAAGATAAATCAATATACGAGAATCCAGGCGTATAGGTGTACAAAGAAAAATTGTGCACATCGCTTCGTCTAAACAGACCTTTACGCTATTTACCATGCACAATTTTGTAATTGCTTACATACAATACATACATTTTTTTTCCTTTTTAATTTCTTTTTTCTAAAATTTCGCGCCCGGAGCAACGTCACAAAACGCTCTCTTCGAGAAATTCCGTTGCACTGCGCATATTTGAATTTTTTTTTTTTTTTAATTATTTTTAGTTTGTTTTTGTTAAAGCTCCAATTTTGTTCAGGTAAAATATGTTTTGAGATTTTAATGCTTGCATAATATTTTACTTTTTTTAATTAATTTTTTTTTCAAATTCCATTCTGGCCACTTAATGCCTGAATCGTGCAACCCTTTTCCTACAAAGCTTTCAAACTGCTGTCGCCTACAATGTGGGTCTATTGCAAAAAACACCATTTCCTATCCTTACAAGGTGGGTCAGAGTGCCCCAATATGACTTCTTACGTATTAGTTTATGTAAATTGAACAAATGGAAGCTACTTAGAAATCTCTGAGATAACTTAGCAATTTGTGAATGATTGCTGCAGCCTGGGGATTTCATGAAAATAGAAGCTGGGTAAGTGGAGATTCTACTATAAAGCCCAATTAAAAAGCATGAACTTTTTTTTTATTAAAAAAAAAAGCATTTGCAGATACCATCGGGTCAATATGATCCACCTGGCAGGGATAGAGCTATTGTGGCATCAGGTACAGGATGAAAAATATTTCAACTATTTTGTGGTAGGTTGTTTTTTTTTTAACTAATAAGTTAAAAAAAAATAAAAATAAAATAACTCCCTCTCATTTTCACTGTTTTAACAAACATTCTTGTTAGGTAAGTTTGTGCCTGTGTGTTCCGTGCTAATTCTGCTCACCATTCCTATGATTGGAATTCGAGACCAACTGAATATTTGAAATTGAGCGAGAGAGACTGAGACTGAGAGAATGTGAACTAGAGGACTAGCTGCAAACTATATCCTTTAATCATATTTTTTTTTAGTTCCGAAGATGATTTTGTAGTACTCTTTGTATAATCTAGGTTGAAATAAACTGTGGACACATTTAAATCCAGAGCTTTCTCTTGTTTTCTGGTTTAAACTTTCAACAAAAGTCTGTGTTTCAGAATGTAAATGAATGTCAATCATTTAACAATTTTTTTTTTATTGCCTCCGCAAATTAAACTTACAAACACTGAAATTAAATGCTGTAAGAAAATCTAAACCAAACTTGCAATATAAAATTTTTAATAATAGAACGAAATTCATCATAGGTTAAATTAAATTCATGCTTTGTTTATTTGCTTCCAGGCACATTTTTTTTACTTTATTACAGAGCAGATTTACTCTGACAAGGTTGTAATTGATAAAGTTATACTATAAAACAAAAGATATTTGCCTTTATTTCACAATTCTTTTACCACCTGGGAAGGCACGAGAAAGTGGGAAAATTTTGAGACTCGTACTAGGTCATGAAAGATGCTTCTTTCAATACAAAACCCAATCAAAATGGATGGAGCTCGGTTTTTGATCATTTTCTGTCTCTTAAGTTTCTCTCACTCGTAAGAAGGTAGTGAATAGAAGAGGAAAAAAAAAACTCTAATTTCTAAAAATTGGTATCGTAAAAGCCTCAAAATCTATGGAGCATGTTACTTGATAATTTCTATTCTCTTAAATTACTCTCACTTGCAAGAGAGTATAAAAGAGGAAAAAAGCTCCAAAAATCTTAAAAGCCTTGAAACTGTAAAAGATTCCTTTTCTTCTGTCATGAAGGTTGACCCTTAGAGTTGTCAGTACTGGTATGGGCTGACTTTATCTTGGGGGAGAGGGTTGACATAGCTATAAGTAAAGCCTCCTGAAAGAAACAGAAGAATAGGCAGTAGTTTTTAATGAGGTGTGATCCAAAGCAGCACATCTTTATGGTAAAAATATCAAACCGTAAATTCATTTATATAATTTGCTTTTTCTGAGACAATCAAAGAAAAATTCACGTAATAAAGAATACATTTAAAAAAATATGATTTCTTATGTGCAGCCAGAAACTTTTATAACAATAAATTTAAAACAAGTGCCTCAGATTTTCTTCACCATGATTTGTTTGGCTACAACCAGCATGACCACAGTTATTTATTAAATGGTTACAATGTTCACAACACAATATGAGCGAGTTGAACGATTTTGACAAAAAAAAAAATTGAAATATTTGGATATCTCTAACACTTTGAATGTCAACATTAAATTAATAACATTTGTGTAAATTATTAACATTTTTGTCTACAACTAACATATTCTGTACCTACATGATTGTAATGGAGTTTCTGTCTTCTTTTTCGAGTCTGAATACAACAAATAAAGCACTTCTATACAATTAATACTAGTAATAGTGTGTCCATCCTAAAAAATTGTTTTTAAATATATATATATATATATATATTTATTTATATATACACATGTCTGTGAATCTTTTTGCTGCAGCTTTTACTCAGTTTAAGATTCTTTCACCCCATACAGCAGTTTTAAAACAAAAGCTGTACTTGAAAAAGAGCAAGTACGTGATCTTCTTCATTGAAACAAATTTTTCAAAGATAAGGTATCTCACTTCAGCGTTTACAAATACAATGCAAAAGTTTCAAATTTGGTTTCAAGCAGCAATATGCCTACCTCTGTGCGTATGGTTCTGCTTCCTTGCTTAGGGCATACGTTAACATAGTGCTGGAATATTTCACTGGGATCATCTGTCTGCATCTTGTCGTCTGCTTCAACACTTGCCTCAAGTCCTTTCAAACCCCCAAACACAATGATGGCATGGCTGGGGGCAAAAAAAGAGGAAAAGATTGGTTCTTAAGCCTTGTCCTTAGATAGCAGGCCCATATACAGTGAAATCTGCTTGAAGTCAACTCTCACTTGAAGTTAACACCTCAATGAGGTCCCATTTGTTTCCTTTGTTGTTTAAGTAACTGATTTTCTGATAAAGTCAACACTTGGGAACATTTTCGCTTAAAGTCAACACCTCCTGGTGGATGGGAAAAGGTGAAACCGATATAAGCGGGTTCAGGTAAGAGACGCGATGGCGGAGTATAGCTCTTTGGAAACCCAATACATTCAGTAAGTGATTGTGTATTAATAGCATGCGCAACAAGGCCTAGCTAAGTTAGTCTGGTCTTGCACAGTTGTGATAATACCTTCACAAAGAAGGGTGCTTAAGGCGTTGGCGGGATGGAGGCTGTGTGTGTGAAATGAAATGAAGACACTGCAAAGGGAGACCCCTATCAATTGTAACGAAACGGAGGCAGCCTATTTTTAGATTTTTTTCCTGAAACGGATAAAGTCAACACTTTTTTTGGTCCTGAGGTGTTGACTTTCACCAGATTCCACTGTATTTAAAAAGCTTTCATCAGACTGAGTAAAGGTGTAAAAATTAAGCTCTATTAATCCCACAGGCCCTTTAAAAAAAAAAACAACTATTTACAGAGAGGTAAAATTTTAACTTTTGCACTTTTATTTAAAAAATTAGTGTTACTGCCCTAGAAAACTTAGGTTTCTTAAGGGATATCATTAGTGAAAATGAGCAAGAGAAAGAACTACAAAATATAAACATGACAAAAAAAAAAAGAGAATAAAGAGCATAAACAGCGTGAAAATGTTTTGACTCAATGTTTTGAAAACTTCACAGATCATACAACAGACCTTATGCCCCTTTAATTAATCTCAATTTTATTTATCATATCATGCATTCTGTACTTGTAAAATCTAGAATTTTAGTTTGGAGTCATGGTTTAGGAGTGTAATATTAAATAGTCTGGGGCTATTCATACAATACACACACAAAAAAAAATTTAAAGTTGCACATTATACAAAAAATTTTTGTAGTGATTCACATCCCATAGAACTCACTTAAACTGAATTCATCTCAATTCTTTTTATCATACCATTCATTCTCTACTTGTAAAAGCTAGAATTTTAGTTAAGAATCTCCCATGGATTTAGGTCTGTAAAATTTAATTGTCTGGGCCTATCCATACAATCCACTACAACACAAAAAAAAAGTTACACATTATTCAAAAAGTATTTCAGGTAATTCGCATTCTATTGAACTCACTTAAACCGCGGCAAATCCACCTGCTCAACATCTTTTCCCTTCTCTGACGTGCCAATGGTGAGGTCGTAACCTCCAGGGTGAGGGCAAGCTTTGAATACTTGGCTGAGGGAGGATGCCAGGCGAACAGTGTAGCCCCAATACAGCCCAGCTGTCTCCCGTGGCTCGTTTGGAGATACCACCACACCATTCAGGTTTTTCTTTTCTGCGATGGTAGGTTTAGAGAATTGAACAATAAAATTTTAACCCCATGCCATTAGGGTTTTTTTTTTTCTTTAGTGATATATGTACCAAATTGAACAACAACAACAACAACAAAGATTAATGTTCACAGTTAATCGTGCATAATTCAACTGAACAGCTTTCACAGCTTTCTTATTGTAACTATGTTATAGTCTTGAAGGGTTAATTTTTTTTTTTTGGAACATCAAATTTAAATAGAGATATAAAATTATATCCACCACTTTCACCACTGAAACCCATGCCATTTGCCCCATGACCAACAGAAGTCTAAGACCTCAGTTTCACAGATTACAGTGATGACTCAATTCTGTTAATTTTAACTCAGGATTTTTGTTCAATAAACACTCACAGACTCTGGAACTCAAAAAAATCATTGTTACTTGTACATTTTATTTTTTTTTTTTGTATTTTCATGTGAATTACTTCAACTGTAGCATTCTAAAAGTCAGAAAAATTTACAAACAACCCATAAAATTGGACTCCTACAAAATCCATCAATTTCCAAGGCCTAGTTTTGTCAGTTTTATTCTTCCTAAACCATCTCGTACTCCTCATTTTGGGTATAATATTATCTTTGAAATTGAAAGCCTATTTGAATGCTTAATCCACACATGAAAAAAGTAATTTATCTGTAATATTTATAATTGTTTTAATCTTTCAAGGCTATGAAAGTTATTGATTTGAGATTCAAAGACTTAAGTTCACCTGTGACCTGTTCTGCTAGCTTCACAGTTACCCTTTGACCTGGAGGAACTGACATGTTCAGTACAACATCCTGGAAAACAAAGAGGGCAAGTTACTGGAAGATTTCTGGCACTCTTTCAGGATGAAAAATAGAAAAAGTAATTTCATTGATTGTTAAGGTAATATAAATAAGGTATTTTTTTTCCCTCTTAAGCTTGCAGTACTGAACACTGAAAAGAAACCATTAATTTTGACCACTGTTTAGCAAAATCGATATCGATCATTTTTTTTAACTAAAGGAAATTTTTTTAAAATGGCAACCTGAGGAGAGTCTAAAAAAAAACAAAAAAACCCAATGTTTTTCACAAATTAGCGGAACCTCAGAAGGGGTAAATTTTAGAGAATAATCTTCTATGTCAGAACAGAAATAAATGTTTGCCTTCATTACTAAGGGCTTTGTCCACAATCCATTAAAGCAGGAGAGAAATTTTATACATTAATTTCTTAATAATAACAGGGACGTTAGCACATGCCTGAACTCTTGGGAAAAATATATCATGGTCAAGACACAAATTTCGCACATCTTTCTGAAACACCAGGCAAAACCACGATGTTTTCTAGCATCTTAAACAAGGCATTAGCTAAGGAGTAAGACAGATATAATAAATCTTTACAATGTCATCTTGTGAACTTTGACTTGTGCATGGTTTTTACTAAGACAATATAAATTTATTAAGGTGAATAGCTGCTAACATAATTACTTCAATAACCAAGATGTTTGAACAACATTTCAAGGTTAAGGGCTAAACCGTAGATCAATGCAACAAGTGAGTACCGCTTACTTTTTTTAGACCAACATTAGCATAAGCTCCTTTCCCAGACTTGACAGGTTTATCAAGGGTCACGCCCTCTCTGTAATCGCTGACATCAGTTTCCCTCAAGTGATGCGGAATGTCTAGAGGATTGAGCAAACCTACATGGGAGATGAGAAAGACACAGGCCAGTTTCACAGAGGCTAGTATAGAAATGAGCTTTTTTTCAATGGTGATCAATTCACTTTAGTGTTGTTTTGCTTTGTAAGAGTTCCCTGATTTGATCATAGGTCCTCTATATTGACAGTCCACCGCTCTAGCATCTGAGCAATTTGGTATCTTAGCCTGGAAAATAAAAGTGAAGAGGATTTTGCAAGGACTAGACACCTCCCCAGATCCTTCTAACATTTGAACTCCATACCTTTACAGACCCTGTGGTGAGCAAGCTGTATCAAACCTCTTTGTAATTCCTCAAAATGCAAAGACCCAAAATGAGCACTCCTCTTCCATGATCTAGAGGGAAAACCATGAGCTTGTCTAAAAGTTGGAGAGATTTGAAGATGAAACATTATGACAAACAGCCAGCCCCGTACCTGCATGTACCAGATCTTTGTGGTAAGGAAAGAAGGCTTTCCTCAGATACTGGGGACACTCGAGATATTGCAAGATGTGGAACAGCTGTGTGTTGCCTCGATCAGACCGCTTCAGGCCACTGAACTCTGTTACATCCTGTCTGGAGACGGAAAACACAACATTAAAATCTTCCCACTATGCATAGCTTAGATACATTTAAAAAAAAACCAGGCGTGATAAGTTAAAATAGTTACTGAACTTTCATACACACAATCTGTGTTAAGGGTATTTTAAAAGTTACACTTTTAACCTTTTCATTATCTGAATTGCCAGCCTAAGAAAACTGGTGTCACATATTATTGTTTTGTTTTTTTTTCTTTCCATTTACACTGTTTACATCAAAAATTACTAATTTAAACTAAAAGAAGCTGTAAAACTAACAAAATGTGAAATATTTTGTTCTGTTTCCAAGTCAATCAAGATACAAAGAGTTTGAAATACAACAAAAGAGATTCTATTAGATGTCATTAACTCTGGATCCTGAACAATCATGACTTAAGCAAATATCACTGATTAAAAAATTAATTTTTTATATTTCATCCTAGAAAAATCCTTATCTTTTTCTTCCTTTAATTTTTTTTTTTATTTTTTTGTGAAAAAAAATATATTAATTTTCTTATATACTCACTTTGCGTTGTAGTTTTCATCAAACACAACAATCTCATCAATATTGAAGACTGCAGCAGCTCGAGCTACCTAACAAAATAAAGTGAAGAAATGGAGAAGAAATTATTTCATGAAATTTCATCAGCCTTTTATAGAACAAGAACTATCCATAAAATAAATTAAAAAGAAACTGCCTAAAATGATTTCAAAAATTACTTTTTCTTCATTTACAAACTCCCATTGTTCAAAACTATATTATAAATATATATATATATATATATTATATCTCCAGCCCAGTGTTGAGATTTATCATGGAAATTCCTGTTTTGACATTTTGTAAGCGAATCACTCATATGAAAGGATCTTTGCAGAAAACAGATATTGTTTTATTGCCTGTGAGCAAAACAATGTTTTTTCACAATATGACAGAAATTTCTATCTGAAGAAGCATATGACACTCACCTGACAAAAACTTTTGAAAGGATAAACTGCATATTTCTTACAGTGAGTTTAGTTTGTTACCTGTCCTGCTAAATATGCCCTCAGCTCCAGGGATTGGGCGTTGTCAAGAATCGACCCAGGCAGGGCGATGGCAACAGTGTAAGGACGACCGCATCTTTCCTTTAGTTCTCTCTGTTCCTTTTCTGCTCTCTCTTTCTCCTCTTTTTCTTTCCGAATCACTTTCTGTTTCCTCATTTCAGCCAACAGCTTTTCTTCTCGTAGTTTTCTTTTGTAGGCCTTCCCTACGGGGTGAGGTTTGAATTTGATTAAAAAGGAAATTTTCAGAACCAAGATACAGAGATTCCGCTAACTACACACCTTTATTAAATATTATTATTCATGGCAATTTTACAACAAGATGGAAATTACAAGAAAAATATGAAATTTAGTTTAAACCTGTCAACCATCTTCACAGTATGAAATTAGCTTTTCAAACTTTTGAAAACAAACGGCAACGAAACAATATCCGAGTTTGAAACTAGTTCCAGATAGGATTTAACCCAGCAGATATGGACGAAAAAATAAGGAAAGAAATTGATAAATTTACCGTGGCATATAGCATATCCATCAATTTTACTCACTTTCTAGATGTGAAAACTTCTTCTGTTGCATCTATTGAGAAAATGAAAATATTGGAGATGAAATATAATCAACAGAGTAGTAATATAGTTTGATTATCATTTCTTAATATACATTTGCTAACTGTAAAATAAAATTATCCTGTGAAGAAAACAGAAGACATGGCAAAAGACCATCATGTTAAAGGCGACCAAATTATAGCAAAACATGGGTTAAATCATACTTTAGCCACTTTTAGGCTGTTGACTAGGGTGAAAACTAGGATGAATTTATCTTCTAAACAAATATAGAATTCTGAAATTCTCCAACTGTCAGTCTACCTCAGACACAGAGGACGGCTTTCTTCTGTAAGACAGTTCTGATGCCATGAGTGAGTTCCGTCCCTTGAAGCCTGGTTGATCTACTCCAGCCATGATGATGGGTGAAAATAAATCTACCTTCCTCCAAATTTCAGTCTTACTCTTCCAAAATGTATTGATCACCTGAAAATCAGAAATGTGGAACAGTCAGAGCAAACAGTCAAAAATTCTACTTAGGCTTATATAGTGTAAAGGTCTTAGCTCTTTAAAAAAATTAGTCCTAGAGGCTAGACCAGACTTGGTGACAGTATTCTTACGTCCACAGACATTTCATTTTAGAGCAAAATTACAAAGGAAAAAAAGTAAATCTGAAACTTTAGCTGGCTCTATTCCTCCTCAGAGATCTATGATAACAGTGCATTTTTCACCATTGAGAAACTTGTGGCTTCGTCTATTCTAAAATGTACCCCGTCATAAATCTTTATAACGGCAAGTTCCTTACTGGGATATTGATACAATTTTTATTATCCAAAACGTTTCATGTTCAAAACAAGAAACGATTAAAAAGGTTTAGTATATAGGCCCTAACTAAGAACTCTTAAAGCTGAAACTTTTTACACTATTAAAGTTGTTCGTCTTTTAGGCCTACATCTAAACTTTCAGTTTTTATTTACATTTGACACCAAAATAGATCCCCCCTCCCCACCCCTTTCTCAACGAAGAGCACCTCTAAAGCATAATGTAATGTATGGTCATAATGGTGTCTCACAGCCTCTAAATGGCAAATGATATTTTAAATTTAAGAGCATGAAAGATTTCAATAACGTTTGAAGGAACCCAAGCCACAGATCAGTAGGTGGAACCTTTCCCACTAGATTTTGGGCAATACCGCAGCATTGCGGTCCCAGTTCTGTGTTGACAGTGTGGCCATGATGGATACAATAAACTGGCCAGATCCTCACTGCATATTAAAATCGAGGCAGTGATCTAATCAAATTATTATCTTGCAAAACTTTAAGGACATCTTCTCCAGTAGAGGCATTTCCGCACAAAATATTGAACTTGTTTTGGCTATTTTTAATAACAATTTGGCTGGTGTGATTTTACATCCAGCAGGGACAGCAACACTGCCGTATTACCAGATTTAGATCTAGATCTAGATCTGGTTTATGATCGTTCTTGGCTTCCAT
Source organism: Elysia crispata (assembly GCA_033675545.1). Lineage (NCBI taxonomy): Eukaryota > Metazoa > Mollusca > Gastropoda > Plakobranchidae > Elysia > Elysia crispata. Next base: position 16,007 of record JAWDGP010002376.1, read on the forward strand.
CAGATTTTTTGTCTTTTGCAAACCTTTACCTGGTTTTATGTCTTGATGCTGTGATAGATCCAGAATCTAGAATCTCTGTTGCAGACTTTTCATGAAAATCAATTCGCGAGTAAGATTAGTGTTGAAACAGAAAGTAGTGGCATGCTCCTTGGGCAGAGTGACGTACCTTGTAATCTAGTCATTTTTTTCCTCTAAACATAAAAGACTTTCCTACACCGTAGAACATTTCAATCACCGGCTCAGTGATAAATTTAAAAGGTAAACTCAGATATGTATACATGTGTAGTTTAATTGAACTAATAGTATTAATTAAACTACACATTTATATCTGACTATAGCCTTTAAATTTATGGATAATTGAGGAGAAAAATAACATCGGAAATCATACTTATGTTATGAAAAAGATAGTAGTAGTAGTAGTAGTAGTAGTAGTAGTAGTAGTAGTAGTAGTAGTAGTAGTAGTAGTAATAGTAGAAGTAGTAGTAGCAGTAGTAGTAGTAACATAAGCAGTAGTAGTAGTAGTGGTAGTAGCAGCAGCAGCAGCAGTAGTAGTAGTAGTGGTAGTAGCAGCAGCAGCAGCAGTAGTAGTAGTAGTAGTAGTAGTAGTAGTAGTAGTAGTAGTAGTAGTAGTAGTAGTAGTAGTAGTGGTGGTGGTGGTGGTGGTGGTGGTGGTGGTGGTGGTGGTGGTGGTAGTAGTAGTAGTAGTAGTAGTAGTAGTAGTAGTAGTAGTAGTAGTAGTAGTAGTAGTAGTAGTAGTAGTATCAGCAGCATCAACCTCTTTGAAGTTTGAGTGTAATATAAATGTCTTTTCTTTATCTTTGCTTCTGCTATAGGCTTTAAAGAGACATTATCCAGTGTACCCGCCATCCCCCAGTCCCAATCCAAAAGAAATTAAAAAAAAAAAAAAATACATGTATATACATTTGAAATCTGAGCAAAAATTTGAAACACAAAAGTCTATCTGTCTGATGTTTGACCTTAAAAAGAATAGCATGTTCCCGAAAGTTATTACATGTACCAAGTCTTTCCTTAATTTAGTGCTGTTCTCGAGGAGTCTGATAGGTGGGACGTCATGTATCTGCTTTATACTAGCTTATATGACGGAGGATAAGTTTTGAGTCCAATAGGTGGGACGTAATGTATCTGCTTTATACTAGCTTATATGACGGAGGATAAGTTTTGAGTCTGATAGGTGGGACGTCATGTATCTGCTTTATACTAGCTTATATGACGGAGGATAAGTTTTGAGTCTGATAGGTGGGACGTCATGTATCTGCTTTATACTAGCTTATATGACGGAGGATAAGTTTTGAATCTGATAGGATGTATCTGCTTTATACTAGCTTATATGACGAAGGATAAGTTTTGAGTCTAATAGGTGGGACGTCATGTATCTGCTTTATACTAGTTTATATGACGGAGGATAAGTTTCGAGTCTGATAGGTGGGACGTCATGTATCTGCTTTATACTAGTTTATATGACGGAGGATAAGTTTTGGGTCTGATAGGTGGGACGTCATGTATCTGCTTTATACTAGTTTATATGACGGAGGATAAGTTTCGAGTCTGATAGGTGGGACGTCATGTATCTGCTTTATACTAGTTTATATGACGGAGGATAAGTTTTGAGTCTGATAGGTAGGTGGGACGTCATGTATCTGCTTTATACTAGTTTATATGACGGAGGATAAGTTTTGAGTCTGATAGGTAGGTGGGACGTCATGTATCTGCTTTATACTAGTTTATATGACGGAGGATAAGTTTTGAGTCTGATAGGTGGGACGTCATGTATCTGCTTTATACTAGTTTATATGACGGAGGATAAGTTTTGGGTCTGATAGGTGGGACGTCATGTATCTGCTTTATACTAGTTTATATGACGGAGGATAAGTTTCGAGTCTGATAGGTGGGACGTCATGTATCTGCTTTATACTAGTTTATATGACGGAGGATAAGTTTTGAGTCTGATAGGTGGGACGTCATGTATCTGCTTTATACTAGTTTATATGACGGAGGATAAGTTTTGAGTCTGATAGGTGGGACGTCATGTATCTGCTTTATACTAGTTTATATGACGGAGGATAAGTTTTGGGTCTGATAGGCCTTTAGGTCTCCAACTGGACCTTACATTATGCGTCAGTAAGATAGGACATCGAGAGAGAGAGAGAGAGAGAGAGAGAGAGAGAGAGAGAGAGAGAGAGAGAGAGAGAGAGAGAGAGACAGACAGACAGACAGACAGACAGACAGACAGACAGACAGACAGAGAGAAAAACAGAGAAAGAAAAGAAGACGATAAGGCGAGAAAACAGAGACACACTAAGAGAGACAAATACATAGACACACAAAGAGAGTAAACATAGACACACAAAGAGAGACAAATACATAGACACACAAAGAGAGAAAACAGAGACACACAAAAAGAGAAAAAATACATAAACACACTAAGAGAGACAAATACACAGACACACAAAGAGAGAAAAAATACACAGACACACAAAGAGAGACAAATACACAGACACACAAAGTGAGAAAAAATACATAGACACACTAAGAGAGACAAATACACAGACACACTAAGAGAGACAAATACACAGACACACTAAGAGAGACAAATACACAGACACACAAAGTGAGAAAAAATACATAGACACTAAGAGAGACAAATACATAGACACACTAAGAGAGACAAACACACAGACACACTAAGAGAGACAAATTCACAGACACATAAAGTGAGAAAAAATACATAAACACACTAAGAGAGACAAATACACAGACACACAAAGAGAGACAAACACACAGACACCCTAAGAGAGACAAATACACAAACACACAAAGTGAGACAAACACACAGACACACTAAGAGAGACAAATACACAGACACACTAAGAGAGACAAATACACAGACACACAAAGTGAGACAAAAACACAGACACACTAAGAGAGACAAATACACAGACACACTAAGAGAGACAAATACACACACACAAAGAGAGACAAACACACAGACACACTAAGAGAGACAAATACACAGACACACAAAGAGAGACAAATACACAGACACACAAGGAGAGAAAAAATACATAGACACACTAAGAGAGACAAATACACAGACACACTAAGAGAGACAAACACACAGACACATAAAACTTATAAACCAAATTTTTTAGTTGTTGAAAACTTGACAGAGCACTGAGCATTGTCTAGAAGTTGTTGTAATGTGGTACACGCACCAGACTTCCATTATTTTATTTTTTTTTTTTTTATAGTGTTGAAAACGTTTATAAGAAGAGAACAAACCATTAATTAACATGACAAAAATATTTAATGAATTCACTTTGAGTAGGCAGATAATTTTGCAAACATGCATTGTATAACAAATTATTATACACAAAGAACATAACAATCAACAAAGGAAATTTAAAAACAATCATAACAGATTGTCTAACATTTTGACTTATGTCTAGATTTAGTGATTTCATAAATTCTAATACATTCCTTGTGTGCCTTCAATATGTCTATTGTATGAACTGGATTCTACACATAATTATGTTCGAAAAACAAAATTAAAGTTTGGCTAAAAATGGATAAATCTGAAGTTTAAAGGACTGCACACAACATATGGTTTATGTTTATATGTACATGATGTGTCAAGCATTGCATGATAATTTTTTAATATTTGGAATTTCAAATTTAGGAAAACAGCATTTAAAATACATGAACAATTTATCTTCTTTTTTCTTTCAATCTCAAAACATCAACTTCTATTTCAGAGCTTTGCTGATATCTTACAAAAGTCATGACTTAAAAAAAAAATTAAAAACATGCATTGATTGAATGCAAAAACTTACTTAGGTTAAAAAAAAACAAAAAACAAAGAGTTAATTTGAGAAAGGATAAACTATTTAGGTACCAAACCGACGGATATATGATTTCCATGTGCAATACTCGCCCAAGTGAAAGCCCACTTCTTCAATTCACGTTGAAACACAAGCTGATATGGATGCATTAAAAACATGATTCAGTGATGCAGTTAAAGTCCAGATTTAAAGTCATGACTTTATATGCTTAAAATTTGGGCCGCTGAAATGAATACATTGGACTTGCTGACTTTCACACTTACTGTACGTCCATCCCTCCCTCTCTCCCTTCTTCCCCCCTGTCTGTCTGTCTGCCTGTCTGTCTCTGTCTCTGTCTCTCTCACTCTCTTTCCTTTTCTACCACCCCATCCTCCAGCTAAATTAGCTTGCTCTCTGGCGTTTCCAAAACTTCTTGACGTCATCGTGACCAGTCTTTGTGACAATGATGACTCGTTTCTCCGGCATCTCCCACACCAGCACATCTATGTCCTGGCATGATTGAAAAAGAAACTTTATTGATACACAGGTGCCAATTTAGACTTTTTGCAACTCACTTCTGATGAGTGGTCCTAAATTTTTATAAAAAGAAATTTGAAAAATACAAAATATTTGCAATTATCCAAACACATACACCACACACACACATACGACTTTTCCCATAAACATTACCTTTCACCTCTTCACCTCTCAGTTTAAAATTCACTCCATTTACTCATTTTTGCCCATCAATATTTTCATATGTTGTATTCATTTCAACTTGGAAGAGCATTTCCGTATAACGTATTGCATTACCTACAGAAGAGGCATGACATCATCGTATGATTTTTGAGGGGCTGTAAAATAAAAATCAATGATTTTTAGGCATTGACCTTGAGTGAGATGTAGTGGACTACACTTGTGTTGAACTCAGACGAGTTGATCTTCGTTCATTTTGATTTAATTTGCTGGAACCACAACCAGGCCCTCTATCTTTCTACTAAAATAAAAGGATGTGTTGACTTCAACATAAACATTAAAACTCCTGTATTGATGTTGTAATAAATGCCCCATCTATATCAACTTAACCGTAGTTGACTGTAATAAACGAGAAAGGGCAAGAAAGATCCAAGTCTTACCATGCTAAGGTCATCTAGATCTAGACAAAAAAACAATCACCTTTGCGTAATTCCTCAATAATTCAAAGTCCGCCTGTGAGAGGAACTGGTTGTACATGACACCATCTGTGAACCGGATACGATCCCTCTCCAGTTCCCACAGTTTAATCTGATCGGATATGGTCGCTGGCAGGATCGGGGTCTTCAAACCAAGAGTTGGTCAGGTTGAATGGTACAGGAAAAGTTGGGGAGAAGAGAAAATGGGGTTTGTGAGAGAAAGTACAAAAAAAAACTTCTTCAAAAAACCAAGATGGTCATGATGATGATGATGGTGGCGGTTGGTGCGGTTTTGATGAAAGTAATAATATTTTTTACGAAGATAATAGTAGGCCAAATTTGGCTTGTAACTTGTACGACAGGTCTTCTAATGTTGACTCGTGAAAATGTTAAGATCTTTAAGCTGCTTACTGTAGCATCTAGGCATGAAAATCAAAGACTGAAACAACAGAATGCAAAGAATGTTTAGCTTATTCCAATAAATTAAATTGCAGAATCCTACTTATCAACAATATAATTTATACAGTTACACACACAACCATTTTAATAATTGCATTCTCCATGTAAGTATAAAATTGATTTATCAAAGATCTGATTATCACAGGTGAGAGATCATGGGTATAATCGCAAAGGAAAATGGTTCAGCCATTTCTTATAACAAGCAGACCCCTTCCATTAAAGAGCATGTACATGTATACAAGTTGCTACTCACATTTTTCATCATTTCTGGATGTGCATGACTGACTAAAAAATGAAGAATCTGAAAATGGAACATTTTTTTATAGATAAGTAGACACTGCATTCTAACAGTAAAACTAATATGTCAACAATGTTAATAGCTAGACGAAATTCTGTCACAGGTCCACTTCATTTACTCAATTGCGGATAGATTGAGCTATTGACATAACTTGGATCAATCCTTCTTTATGAAATTATTAAGTATAATACTTCCATTTCAAGGTCGAATAAAACAAAAAAAAAAAAGAAATTGGATTTATTTAACATAATTGTTTTACCACACTTAGTAACTTGTTTAATTTATACTTACAAAAACATCAAAATTCTCTTAAAGAATTACATAATTTGTCTCTTGTCTCCGACCATTCTTAAAGCCTGAAAATCTGAAGCAAATGATTCGTTTTATGGAGAAGTTGGTCACATAACGTTGGGCTGTTGGACTGTTACCTGCTCTGCCGTGATACCTCTGCTCATGGCAGCCCTCACGCTTGCCCTCGTCAAGTTGGCCACAGCCAGATTGGGAAACCTGTAATTCAAAGAGTTTTCAAGAGATAAGATTTCTATCATTTTAGAGCATATTATGTTATTTTTATGTATTCATCGATGCTACCTCCTGTATCTTCTATTTTAAGATTACTTGTAAATACAGCATTTTGTCCATTCTTTAATTCTTTAAAAACCTTAGTTATTGATCCTAAGCTTTTTATTTTTCTAGTCTTCCTGAAATCTCTGCCTTATTCGAAGTGCACAACTTCCATCAGGCAATTTCAAATCAATCTTTCAGACAGAAATTTTCTTTTGCTTCAAAATTTTGCTTCTGTGTGAAACTCACGTCTTGATTATACTTTTGATCTACATGAGAATTAGTAATAATTAAATCATAATATGAGCTCAATTCATTTAATGCCTGATTCAACTAGTTTGTTCCAATTGTTTAGTGGTATGATAAGAAGTGCAAGAAAAGGTAAAGATAATGATAGGCATCCTGATGAAAGACAAAGATAATGGTGGGTGGAACTAAGGATGGTCTAGAATCACTAGTGGTCAAGAACTAGGACAGCCCATGGTTATTTGTAATTGATATCTACCTAGCACTACATCTTTCATAACAATCTTATATCTAACAACATATGCTAGGGTTCTATAAAGAAATTAGCTGTTTTGTTTCAACAATCCAGCCATAAAATTACTAAACGTTCAAAAAGACAAAAAAAAATAATTGTACAGACGCAAACAGTTCCAGAAGAGAAAGACATGAAAGAGTCACCTGTAGAGCATCTCACAGAACAGCGCTAACAGAGCAACTTGAAGCGGTGAGTCTGTGTAAGCGTAGATTCTGTAGTTGGTCTCCACCATGATGAATCCAGGACGGTGAGTGTCCAGCTTAGCGGTGGCCGCGGTTGCCTTTGACACTCCAGAGACAATGTTAATCGCCAACCGCGTTGGGTAATAGCGATGAGACTTGCGCTGGAGAAGAATAAAATTTAAAAATTTTGCTTATTAGACTTATAACATCTTTTTGCAAATATTTTTGCTTCAAAACTTATAGACAATGTATTTCCAACAAATTAATTTAATGTATTTTTTTTATTTATACAAAAAAATGCATTCAAGATTTTCATACTAAATTTTTCAGAAAAGAGAATAAGGCATTCATAGTTATTATGATAACAGTATGAAAAACGATTCTTTTCCACAAAGACTACATCTTTCCCGAATCTGATGTCATCAAAGTAATGCTAAGCTCTATATAGCCCAGCACAGCTGGGTATCTTAGATGAAGCCCACAACTACACATCCAAAGTATGGTTGAAAAAAAAACGCTCAAGAAGTTAAAGGTCAAACTTAATGAATTTTAAAATGTTCTGCTTTTCACTAGAACCTGAGACAAGGATTATAAAGTTTGATAAATTATAACTTTTCTCTCACTTTTATAATATATAAGGAATTTCCTTTTTTTCTTCGGAGCAGACATATTGAACATTTGAGAGTCTTACTTTCCTCTGGTACACGAGACCAAACTCCCGCAGGTGCTGTAGAAATCTGAGCTGATTCTCATTCATATCTTCAGCGCTGTAGTCCTGGTAGAGAAATTCATTTACATGCATACAGTATTTTAAATTGTTTGAACTTTCATTAAAGCCAGGCTACTCTCTATGTTACAGGATTCCGAGGACCCGGTTGTGAAGACAGTGCAACCGACCATAAAGATGGATAGGAAATGAAAAAATTGTTGAAGCCTTAGAAGAAGCCAAAGAGTATCTTAAGATTAAAGAAGTGATTGGGCAAACTCAAACTGACCGCAAAGGGCTGGGATCATCTACAGCAAGGTGGTGGTCATAAGCAAAAGGGAAAGAGAAAAGAGACATGGTCATCAATGAGATACAGCTCAATGAAGATTCCAGAAGGATTCAGAAAGCAATACAGCAGCCACAACAGAAACAATGGACTAAGTGGGATAATGCCCTGCAGAGATCCCTTACATGGAATCAAATCTGGCACGTGGCACCACTGTGGATCAGCTTTCTCATCTGATCAGTGTATGATCTCCTGCCCTCCAACGCCAAATCTGGTACGGTGGGGAAAAAAAGAGGACCCCACTTGTTCTCTATGCCAAGGCAGGCAGACCACAGAGCATGTTTTGAGCTCTTGCAAAATCGCCCTCTCACAGGGGCAATACACATGGAGGCATAATAGAGTCCATTAGGAACTTGCTGCAATCATATGCACGGCTAAAGGAGAAACTGCCCTCCCTTAAACCAATGCTTTGATATTCACAACAGAGGGAGGTGCTAAATCATGCCACGGAAGACCGGTGAGGACAACATACAAGAGAAAATGCATACTAGACGGTTGTGAGGACTGGGATGTTTCAACAGACCTTCCAGAATGGGACATTCACGTCATTATAATCAAAGAAACAAGACTAAGGCGTGATATCGTGATCCATTCAGCTTTCACACACAACATTTGATCATGGTGGAGCTAACAGGTCCATACGAAAACAGAATGAAAGAGGCCTACATCTACAAAAGAGAGAAATACTTGAATCTAGTCAAAGAGCTAGAAGATGCCCACTCAAAGCTGTGGTGAAACCTGTTGAGATTAGTGCCAGAGGATTCATAGGGTCAGCAGTCTACGACCTTCTGACTAAATTTCAATATGTGGCTCAAAAGTTACTGGCAGAAATATCCAAAAACAGTTCCCAGTGAATCTGGAGCATGAGAAATGAGAGGTTCCTTCATAAGGATTAGAAATGCTCTAACCATCGCTCGACCAGTTGGCGAAGTATAGGGTGTGGGTTCAAATCCTGGTACTGTGAAAAAAAGATAGGGAGACACCTGGGAGTCATGACCTGGGTGTGGCCCGGCCCCCTTAGAGTATCAGAAGTTCAGGGCTGAAACACTTGCTACAAGGGGGGTTTCTTCTCTGAAGACTCCCTGCTATCTAGCTCCCCAACGAGTATCTACCTACTGTTTGAACTTTTGTTAAAAATTTAATCAATAAGCAAAATATAATATAAGTAAAGGCACCTCTGCAGATCAAACTTATCATCATGAAAGTCTTCAAAGGATCATTTGAGGGTTTCAAATTTAGTTCTAATTTCTTTAAATTATCAGCAGAGGAAGTCAATATCACCACTGCCTTAAGTTTTATTTACCATGAATGCGAACAGACGGAAAGAGGCTGAACTCAAAGGGTCCAGATTTAATGACTGCGCAAAGACCAACTCTCTGCACTAAGTGAAACTGTGGTTACAGATTTCTTGACATATGGACTTCAATTTTCAGAGTAATTTGCAAAAGAATTCAGAGATGCTTTACATATTCTACAAAAGGAAAAAAAAAATTATGAGTGGCTAAAAGTTCAGAGGGAGATTAGTTTAGGTTCGATCCTTACATACCTTGGTCTTTCCCAAGAATATTGAAAAAAAGCAAGAAAATAAATTGTGAAATTGTGTGTGGTAAAATTGTACTGTTAATTGCATTTACAAAATAATTTTTTCAACATACAAAACAGCACTAAACACTGCACACAGTAGTTTCAGAGCAGACCACTTAGTTCGGTTGGTGACTTGACCTTTTGCACGGGGTCATTATGGGGTCACACTGGCCGGGTTACCTGAGCTTAGGCTAGCACTCTAGCTCTCACTGATAGACTTAATTGCATCATTTTAAAACGCAAATAGCACAGAAAATACAGACAGAATCATTCTGAGAGTCACAGAAATGAAAAATTTATTTCACGATCGTTACAGTGATGTAAATTTTTAAAGGGAGAAACAATATGAGTCATCTAAAATCGTAATGTATTGTTTTGCTACGTGAAACTTTTTTTTTTGTTTAGATCGTATTTTTAAAAAAATTGTGAAAAAAAAACAGAACGTTAAATCAGATTTTTTGTTGATTTTAAATATCAAGCAAACATTCAATTCTGCACCTGTAGTAATTTTAGGCGCTAGAGTTAAAACTACATAAGTTATTGCGAAGGGATTGTCCAACTTGCATTTAGAGAAATGTGCTATTTACTGTGTATACAAATAAACCGCGAAACTATTGTTCCTTTCTTTATGCGATGGGTCACGAGCGACTTGAGGGATGGAGCATTCTGCAGCCTATGGACTTCAAGAACTGCTCATAAATTGACACCTTTGTCCTTTTTTCCTACCGTCCTTCTATCAATTTTTGCAATATTTGCATGCAACATTTCACCTAGTTACTCCAAGCCAAAGCCCCATCTCTCAATGATGGGTAGACAGTGCCTTTCTAACTTGGTTTAATTTTTTGTTGTGCGAGTGTCGTCTGTCTAGTGACAAGTAAAATGTGATTGCCGAGCCGATCGTGTGATGAGTGGACTGTTTAATGTAGTTGAATGTTTAGACTCAGAGCCTTTGTCAATATTTATCCGATGACACAACACAGATCGTTTTTAAAGTTTGTGCATAAATAGCGCCTTTGGTTAGCTTTTCTTGATATTATATTCCTCTATCCACAAGCCTGACATAGTTTATTTAAACAAGTCATGTGAAAATCAAAAATATGTTCCATTTCCAAGATTAGTTGAAATAAAAATGAAGTAAATACCAAAATGTGCAAAAAGCCTCAAAATGAAGAGTGTAAATAGATTTACAAAATGAAATTATATAGGCCGCCAATGTTATCTTTTTACGCCACAACCTATAGATACGTGTAATTCACAATACTTATAAATTTAACTATACTTTTTTTTATCATACAACATTTTCATGAAGTAAGATCAAAATCAGCTAAATTTTCACTATTCACTTTAAATATAAGTATAGTTTTAATTTATCTGGCTTCTAAACATAGAATTATCAAGATTGTTTTGTTGTAGAAACATCCACAGACGTGGATAATGATCGACAGCCGTCATTGACGGACTATAGCTTAAACGCGAATAATACTAGCAACTTGAAATTTCACAGGAATACTTACTAATCCTTGTTGATCAAAATGATGTAAGAATTTTTTTAATTTAACGTTCCGATTTTTTAAAAACCATCTTTCCATTAATCAAAATACAAAAATGACACCTGAAGCATGAGTAAAGGGTAAAGCACTGTAGTTTTCAATTCCGTAAACTTAGAGTGAGGAGAACAACTGCCTCTTAAAGAGAACATGCTCAGCTTATATTTGATATATTTCTAAGCAGGATTTCTACTAAAAGAGTGCATATTAGACACGGCTGTTAAAACAGACCAAAAAGCGCAACTTAGTTTGCTTCCAGGCCCTACCTCAGACGCCCGCAGTTAGTGGGCGGATCCGTGATCAATCACCTGTCAGGCAGGCTACAACCGTGTGTGCTCGTGCATGACGGTGCACTGCTGTTAAATCTAATATTGGGATTTTTTACTTGTTTTTGCATCGCAATAAATCCGGCCTCATTAACACCAAGTATATCAAACATATAATCATTTTAAAGCTGAAATTGTCCTGAATACAACGCTATACTTTTTATCTCTCAATTATAAAGTGTTTAGATGGTGCAGGTGAATCTTCATACTTCTAGTAAAAGAACAGAAAAAAGTCTTGATTTTCATAACACCTCAGTTTAATAGGAATATTTCAAAAGTGAAACAATTTTATCGCTTAAAAATTATTTCCCGATATTTAAAAGATTAATATAAAGAACTTGTGAATGTTTCAAGTGCGAAGAGTTTTTCGGTGATTTTATATGATTTTTTAAAAATAATTCCACATGCTCGGGTCTGCACGAACTACCCGCAAATAACACTCTGCACTATAGATCTACCTTAGAAGTCTCAAACCAACACAGTTAAATATGGAGCAGCACTTAGAATCTGAACGCAACCAAAAGCTCCTTGAAGTTTGCAGATCTTGTTGTGATAGATCGTTAAGTAGCAGATAGAGGAAACAATCAAAAGTTTCTCTGTGCGGACTTTATCAACGGCTCGTTACTAAATTTTGGCATTCACAATCATTTCCAGTAACAAAAAAAAAAAAACAATTTTTACAATATGCTTTTAATGTTCTGACGTAAATAAACTCAAAGCACTTAGGCGTCAGAGGTTTGGAGAAAGTTATGATAAAAGCTTGAAAATATTACAGACAGATAGACAGACAGACAGACACAGACACACAGAGAGAGAGACAGAGAGAGAGAGAGAGAGAGAGAGAGAGAGAGAGCTCTTACTCTTAAGTAAGGCAAAGTAAACGTATGACTTTCCTATAAAGGAAGACAATGCGCACCCCAACACAAGTTTCATTTTCTTCTTAGTGCGTGTTTTTAATTTTGTTAAAAGTTAACACCAGGCCTCCCTCATATATATTGACGCTCCACAGCTTGAACCACGATGTTCTATCGTTGTTTAGATTTATTATTTTATATCAAAACGCCGTACCAGCGCTGTAAGAAGTGGACTATCACAACTCAAACCCGCATAACTTGGAAACGGAGAACTCTTCGCTAATGCCCTTTGGTGGATGTTAAGTTCAACATATACATAAAATGCTGTAAAAATTTCATCCCCAAAAATTGTTTCAGTTTTTCATAAATGTCCCGTAAAAAACGTCACCAACTTATAATTATTCCAGATTCATGTACTTATTAAAGCGCTCAATAACTCCATCAATGTAATGAAAAAATGAGGAAAAAATATATTCTCGTATCGCTAAAATATAAATGTAACGAATTATATGATTTTTGTAGTTCTTCCTTTCATGCATAAGCATAAATTCTCCATTGTTTTGGTGTGAAAATTAGATCTAAAATCTTAAGTTCCGAGGAAAGGGGAATCCCCGTTCTGCAGGGGTAGTTGACCCCATGACCCGATCGGGTTACAAGCTGCTTCACGGGTGCGGCAGGCAAACTAAAATGCCGCTCTTTAACAGCCGTGTAGAAGATAGTGAATGTTGTAATTTTATACCCCAAATTCCTGATCAGCCGGCAGATAAGCAGTGAGCGGGCAGCCCAACGAGGAGTGAGCCTGGGCACCCATATTTCACCTGTCAGGCATAATTAATGACCCTGGTCAAGAGGTCAGTGCAGGAAAACTAAGTGCTCCGCTACTGTATAGAGACTGAGTTGCGGTGTGCACTGGATCATATAAAATGTGTTTAAAGACAAATCTTTGTTTTTCATAGCATGATGTAGGTTCAAGCCCTTAATTTGTATCAACAAACTGAGAAGAAAATGTGATGTGTTGATCGTAATATTCTCACCTTCCCCAGGGTTGAGAAGCTTAACTGGAACAGGAAGCTAAGGCACTCGACAAGATCCATGCCTCTCGTCTAAAGAATGAAAGTTAAAACAAACATTACATTACAATCAATTTGTTGCTGCTGCGTTTAGAACAGCAAAATATGTGTGAAAGCCTTTATTATTTAGTTGGAATTATTAAGCAATCCACAAAACTATTTCAAATTTCATTATTGAAAGTTGTATTGGTGAAAGGAAAAAGAAATTAGAACCAAGGCAGATTTTTTTTTTGTTTTGTTTTTTTTTTTAAAGCTAATTAGAGATTATTTTTAACTTGTGAATTTATTTCCATTATCTAAATATACAATAGCACTCAAACGTTCAAAAAGATATATACATAAATATGTTTATATCAAAAGTTCCTTTATAAGAGTAGATTTCTCTTGGCTTGCTTGGGAACATTTGATTCTTTCTTTTTTATACAATAATATATCAGTAATCAGTAACAAAAAAAAGTAATGTTAAATGTTAAAATAAATATCATATGGAATGCATTTTTCATAATGTGTTCCTTTTTTTTTTTTTTTAAACGTAGGAGATTTTAAACTGTGCTGTAAATTGGACAACAAGTGACCCTAAAAACGTGTCTCTTCTCATGCCCACACTACCTGCACGGTGTCTAGATACTGAAGCAAGAAAAACCACACTTGTGAGGATGTGTCCATGAGAAGAAACTGAAATCCCTCTGCTGTAATAGATGGCTCTCCGTCATCTCTGAAAATATCATAAAGTTATCACCATGAATAAATCTTCACTAATAACATAACCTAAATATATAGTATTGTTGGGGAAAAATCCAGTTTTAACAATGGTCTTGGAATGGGTTTCACTTGTAACACCTTGCTTATTTTATTCTTCGTTTGGCATTACACAAAATGTTAAACTGTGATTACATTTTGCGTTCCTTATGGCTTTAAATGTTTAGAAAGTGCAAAGCTGATTTATCTTTCACCATAAAATGTCTTTTTTTTTTTACATAACGAAAGAGTTGAGCTTAATTTATTGTTTGGTATAGTCTATCCACAACAATGTGATCTCAGGCTTTCTCTGAACATAAATAAAACAACCCAGAGGAAAGCTGAAAAGCTGAGGTCCTAATCTGATGGGGATGGGGATAAAACCCACAAAGAATGCCCCTGAAGTTATCATGATAGACATTCTAACCCCATAGCCCCCTGCCCCCCTGAAAGAGTGATGAACTTTTTACGGCCTAGAGACCCAAAGGATAGAAAGTTTAATCCCTGTTTAGAAGAGTTAAACTCATATACGATATTAATTATAACATGTTAGTCAGTTGGTTTTTTTTTTCCTCAACCCCCAACCCCCACCCCTCCATCTTCCATAATTTTGTAACAATTCACATCGGATCCAGCAAAGTGTATTTACGAAGGCCAAAACGATGGATCTGGTGATAGAATTCAAATATAACACCTTTAAAAACCAAGGCCTATTCTCTATTGACAACAGCATATGTGCCTCAGATCAAGTATGAAAATAAAAACGAAAACTAATTAATCTTTAAAGAAACGGAGATGAAAGTCTTGACTGACGGGACTCACACTCTCATTAGCTTGCTGTGAAGGAGGATGTCAGTAATGTCTTTGTTCACGCCATCTGATCCCTCATTTGAACCCACCATAAAATGAAGAACACACTAAAAAGTAGAGGGTAAAAAAATGAACTAACAGTTATTACAGTACGATTATTCATCAAGAAATCTGGCAATAGAATTTATCAAAATTTTAGTAATTTTCAATGATTTGAAAAAGTAAAGCTTTTTTTTTTCAATTTTCAAAATTGTGCACCATTTGATATTGATAGCAGAAGATAACCAAATACAAAAATTTGAATCAATGATTTAAGTTAAAATTTTGGAATGAAGATGAGTGAATAATCTGATTACCCTGACCTTCATCTTAGGATGCTGATAGCTGCTGCTTCACTCACAGCAACAACTGACTTTAAAGTCAGTATCAAACTGCATTTCTTCACATACAGAGTTATCTTCCTATCTTCAATGTTTTGTTATTATTATTCTCTTGGCGCTGAGTTACTCACTTCCCACCTCTCCAGAGCATACTTGTCTAGGAACGGAATATCTTTAGCGTATTTATCAGGTGTGAGATTCTTGTTTCCGATCCACGGAGAGCCCCTG
This sequence comes from Elysia crispata, assembly GCA_033675545.1. Classification (NCBI taxonomy): domain Eukaryota; kingdom Metazoa; phylum Mollusca; class Gastropoda; family Plakobranchidae; genus Elysia; species Elysia crispata. Next base: position 31,651 of record JAWDGP010002376.1, read on the forward strand.
AGGAAGACAGGTTGAAAAAACTAAGTTTTTATCATGTCACAAAAAAGCATTCATCTTCTTCAACATCAAGTTAACCCTTACACCTTTGTATGGGTTTAAAAAAGCCTAATCTATACTGGCAGCAAGTAACTACAGTCTGAGATAAAAAATTTCTTTTCACAGTTTTCTAGGTTTAGCGAGCTATTTCTTCTTCATTGAGATTCGTTGATCTTGCCTCATCAGAAACTTCTGCACACATGTGAACTGATGAATTTAGAGCAAATTTCTGGATAACCATACTCACCCTCCTAACAAGGATGTGCTCAGATTTTTTCTGAATATGGGGTTGAGAAGCCAACCTGGCATACCTCCAGGAAGAGGCTGCTCGTACCACACCCGTAGCTCCATTAAGGCAACAGCAGCTTCCAACTGTTCCCTTTGTAACATTTTTAAAATTATGTCACATTTTAAAGCACATTATACACAACATTTAGTAAAAGGAGTAGATGATAAAACCCTTTGTTCAATTGTAAGAAATTATTTTCATTTAGTTGACAAAGAAGTGAATTGAGGGATTTACCAATCAATTTAATTTTGATATAAGCAATGAACTTATAAATTAATTGAAAATCAGAAAGGAGTGTTTATTCTTTCACCTAATTATCTAAGTCATTATTAATTTTTCCCAGACTAGGTTTGTCTTTATTTTTGCCACTTTTGTAAATTTTTTTGCAATTTAACGCTTAATATATTTCCAACAGCAGTTATAATGTCTTTTGTTTTAACCCTGAGAAAATATATCTTATAGAAAAATGATTCAACATATACATGACATAGAGCCTAACAACCTACTCAGATGAAGTGATGCTCCACTGTTTCACCACAGCCTGTGCGACTGCTTGTTCCACAAACAGAATCCGCATCACATAATGCCGAGCCAGTTCAGGTAAATCTCTGAAATTATTCACAACAAAAATAGTGCAATTATTTGTATTTTCTTTGAAATATTGACTGTCAAGAACCATATAAATATCAGATAATTGATTGAATGATTGGTTGGTTTAGCCCAAATTCACAAAATGATTTCAAGTTATTTTGAATCATCAAGAGAGTAACCCTTTCAGTCTGTCCAGCGTTGGAAACATGAGGCCATTTATCAATTCACCAAGTGATGGAAGTTGAACACAAAGGGTACCTAAAGACCTCAGTGTCATCTAAGTACATCAGGCCATCTTAATATATCATGATATGTACTATTTATAATTTTGTTACACTTTCCAGAAAAAAGGGCATGAAAAAGAAAAAAAATAACACAAGAGGACAAGCAATTTGCATTATGCCATCCTTCGATTTCATATCTAAATTTGTTTGAAATCAAGCAGTTCTTTTGTCTTTCTTTGAGTTCCCATTGTTGATGCAATAGACTAAATTTTTTATTCACTTTCTTAAAAGTCTCATTTCTTTACATTCACTTCTATTTTCCTTTTCATAATCCATGAGTTTAAGTTAACTTCTGAAAGGTCTGTTACCTTCAAGTATGATAATTATGCCTAAAACTTAAGAGTATAAGCCTTTATAAGATAAATGATTAGCATAGATGATTTTCTGGTGAGGCCATTCCCTATTTAAACAAATGAAGTATGATTCAGGGTTATTAACAAAAAAGGATTTTTTTTTTCTTGCCGTGAAAAACATACAGGAACTTTAAATTATTCTTAATAATTATAAATTAAATTTTACACCTTGATTGCAACTCAGCATCATTAAATGTTGAAAAAAATAAAATAAAAAATATTAAGAAAGAACGAGTCAGTACCTGTAGACAGCGAGGCACGTGGCAGGGTGATGATACAACTTGTCTAGCACAGATGGTGGCAGGCTCCGAAGATACGAGTGTAGGTCTTTGCAGACCAACTTTCTGTAACTTATAGCGGCCATAGTTTAATTTTGACAGGATTCACTATGAGTTCAGTCCCTCTTTTCCTGGTTGGTGGAGAGCAAGATGTGAGGAAATAACCACTGATAATAAGGAAGTAAATAAATATTGTATTTGAAATACAAATCACATGATTTAAAATAATTTTTTAAAAAGTTCTTTTTAATAATGTATTATTGTATAACAACGTTAAGGCACAGTTTTGATGTTTGGAGAAAAAAGGAATAAATTGTGTTAAAAAAAAAAAGAAAAGACCCAGAGGGTAGAGTCGAGATTCAGAGTTCAAAGTTTTAGATCTAGAAAGAGCATATCCAAACAGAAAGAGGGGAAAAGAAAGAGTGACAATGAAAGAGGCCTCTAGCATTAATTGGTCAAAATAAAGAAAAAGATTGCTAAAGACCTTATTATCCAAAAATGTCTAAAACAGTTTCTTATTTTGCAGAGCTGCTTGTCTATGTAAAAAAAAAAGAAAGAATCTGAATTTTGAGGACAGGTTTGGGGCAGGTAAGATCCCCTGCCCATTTCTTTGCTAAAAACAGACGTAAGCATAGACAAACAGACATAAGATTAAAAATTTGAATTCATGAAGCTTACAATCAACAGCCACAAATGAAGACAGGAATCAACTTGCCATTTCTTTTATTATTATTTAGATCCGGTCTAGATCTAGGTTAAAAGCCTTCTGGTTTCCTTCCTATTTTTGGGATAAAAAAATGGTTTAGAAATATACAGAGTGCTAGAATTTACAAATTTAAATAACAATATATGAAAAACTAGGCCTATATATATATATATATATCCAAAGTATGATGAAGTGAAAAGCTGAAGAATAGGATTTATATCTATTGAAAACCTTCACCCGTCCTTTCAAACTACATTTTATTTTGTTGAAAAGATTGTGTTTCTGAGCATTTTGGTCTACTGAGTGGTATTGATGTCTAAGGTTTTAGGTAGCCTACACCAGATGTTTTAGATCATCAAAATCTAATCCTCATTTGAGGACAGGTTTAGTTACAAAAGAATGGGTCATATATATATATATATATATAACCTTAATTCTGAACTATTTCATTACCTAGGCCTATTCTTACAATTATTCTGAAAACAATATGGAAAGAACATGGGTCAATAGTTAGTGGAGTTAAAAGCTGTAGATGTTCAATGAAACGAAACAGTTTATGAAAGCTCCTGAGGGATATCTTGCCAAGATGAATGCTTTTCAGTAATATATGCTTCGAACAGATATCTACCAAAATAAATCCTATGTACAAAGGTCTTACTTCTTCATCCAGGTAATTTTGACATTCTACAAAGAATCTTACACTTTGCCAATAAATCAGTACCAAAATGGCCTACTTAACGATAGGTAATAATGAGATTGGCCTAAGATTTAAGCATAGTATAATATAGGATATATATATCAATAGATCTAGACTTAATCCTAGACATTATTTTGTACAGGTAAATCTCGATTCCAGACCACATCAAGTAAAAGTAATTATAAGTTATCTGAGAATAAAATCATTGCAGTTTGCACCTCGATCTAAAGTGAAAGTACAACTTGGCTAATGTCTAATATTTAGTTTTTGACTGTAGTTTGCATGCTCCAGTAAAAAAAAAGAAGGAAAGAAATGTTTAGTTAATCTTAATGGTATGAAATGTATATAGTTCATAAAAAAAAATAATTAGGAATCGCCAATAATTGTGTATTCTGATGGATACAGAGATCAGTTAAGGCTGCAGATGTAGTAGCTTCAAAAGATTGTCTGGTCTTTTTGTCTCTAGAAAATAGTTGTTGGAAACACTAAATTTATCCGATCCCTTCTCTTCTCGCCTTCTCTCTCACCCTGTAGATTAAAAATCATCATCAATATCAGTATGTATGGCCAGACAGAATCAAACAGATGACGCCCGAATAAAGCTGGAGCCTTGGGTCTAGGGTTGTGCCCATTTATTAAGAACACCCGTAGAATCGAAAGGGCAATTGTATGTGTATGTATGTTTGTTTTTTGGTTTTTTTTTATGTTCTATAAAATAATTTCTGTCATCTAACTTTTTTTCCTGAGGGATGTGCCTATATCGATCATTTATTTTTTTTTATTTAATTAAAAAAACAACTATGAAGCTGTACCACTCTTAAAAAAAATTAAGGCATATGTGAATTCTTTTGCTGTTGAAATCAACTCTTACATTCTTGTATTGAAGGTAACACATTTCTAATTGAATGCACACTCTACTATTCTATTTTGCAAAAGACAAATTTTGAAAGCTTAAATTTTGCTTATGAACTTATGTTTCTCCTTTTCATCATCTGGAGCCAGTGTTAAGTTCTTCAGATATCATAGTAATTCTTAGCGAATTGTGATGGACTATATTAAAGCTACCTCAGAGTTCTACGTAACCTTCATTAGCATCGAGGAAAATTACGAATCTTTGACGATTGCAACAAGAACAGCAACAATAACAAAAACAATGATGACAACAACAGCACACATAGCTTAAAACAGCTACCCAAAGTTGAGGCAAATAAGTGCAAGAAAAAAAAAGATAGTTACTTAGCATAGGCATGGAGTTCGGCCAACTCAGCGATGCAAGAGCTACTTTGTCACTATGCGTATCTCTACCATATCAATCAATGTAGCTCGTTTCTATCATAATTTATATTATTATTATGTCTGAAATCAGAGAAAGCTAATAAGGATCGTTCTAAATGATGCATCACACTCTCGAATTCTACTTCCTAGATTGCAGCTCGGAGATCTCTAGTGAAAATAATGTTCGACCTTCATCTATACACACTACGCGAAACATATGACGATGAAATGTAATGTTTATTTTTGTTTTGGAAGGAGAAATTTAGACCCTACTGATTACCAACATCTTTCAGATCTTGAGCTTATCTAAATCTTTATTGAAGGCGCGAAGGGTTTGAAAACATGTGCAAGCTCGGCTATTATATCTCAAGTTTGATAGATTCAAGCTAGAATATTATGTCTAGCTGTAAACCTATGCCAAAGGTTACACATTTTAGGTAAGGCTCTTCCTAATATGTGGGAGAACTAAGGGAAAGTCTTGCATTAGACTCTAGATGTGGTAGATATCCACGCATGCCGTTCATGAAAAAAATAAGCAGTCTCTTCCAACTGTGACGACTTTTGTTGAAAGATCCAGATTAGAAATTGTTCTAAGTCATAAGAAATAAGCAGTAAAAGACTGGGGCCAAATTCATTATTCAAAGACTGACCACAACAAAACACCCAGGACTAATGAAAGTTGTAACACGAAACCACAGAATCACAATCTAGCGATTGCTATCACACAATAAGTGGAGCCTTTTTCTATCATGATTGTATGTACAACTAACATCACTTTTTGCTGTCTTAATATAGGTTTGTCGAGAGCACAGCCGAGGACTGTGTTGAAATAATCCTTCCTAAAAATAGTAATTAATAATTCACTATACTTGCAAACCTCTACACAACTCTAACCTTTTCAGAACAAAAAATGTACTCTTATATGTTGGGATAAAAAAAAAAGGAGAATTGGGTCTCTGTGAGTCTGTCCCATCAAAAAAATAATGCCAAGAAATGATTTCAAATAGATAGAACTGCAAGTTCATATTTGTTTGCAACCCATGATTAAGACTTAAATGATACTGCTTAGAGTAGAGGGTCAGTCAGTTTGTACTATCGCTTGAATTGCAACAATGCAGGCATTGACTTTCCAATATCTGTAACTAGGATGCGTTCACCTGCCTGTCCCCTTGAAGTTTTCTTACATTTCAGTCTGTGTTGTTGCAAGTAGAACTAGCTCAAATCAGAAAAGTTAATATGATTTGGTGTTATTGCATCCTTATATTGACTCTTTTAAAATGTAGATGATAAAATGATAATATTCAAATCTACAAGTAATTTATTTTTAATTCAAACTGCTGTTGATTTGCCTGCTATCAACGCGCCCTAAAAAAGGTTGAAGTCAGTACTCTAGTGTTGCTGCTTTGAGTTTAGAAAAAAAATTATGAATGTATGTTTATGGTAGTTTCTATAGCAACAGCTAAACGTATTCAACAAACACAGCACTATCACCCCTTTCTTGTTTGTAAGGTATCAATAATTCAAGATAAACTATAACTTCTACGACACAAAGTGTCATTAACATGATTAAGTCTTTAATATGGCCATTTTAGTAATTGTATCATTTCTAAAAATGATCGCAGAAAATCTGTTCTCAGCAAGCGAGATGGAAGCAGAGGGTTCAGAAGAAAGACAAATGTTCTCAAATTACCAACTGCTCGTAACTGATCTGCCCGACTCGATCCTCTTGCACATTTTCCAATATCTGCCATTCTCTGCCATCTGCCAAGTGAGCAAAGTTTGCCACAGATGGCATCAAGTTTCAAGTGATGAGCTTCTGTGGCGATCTGTGTTTCTATGGCATTACAAATTACCATTCACCACAACACTACACAAGAAGTAAGTAAAGTTGAAGTCTTGGGATATGTACAAGAAAAAAAATCAGATGTGATAGTTTTTAATATTTTTATACTTTTCTTCAAAGATTGTATCTATAAGTATTAGATCTTCCTCTAGCTATATCATTCAATAACTGATATGCTGGCAATTTTGAGAAATTTTTTCTTTTATGGGATGTATGTGAAGCAATAATTTAAAAAGGATGCTTTTGTATTAAGTGTACTTCATTATAATTGTTGCTATGACTGTCAACTATTTTGATGTTATTTTGTTACTGATAAAATTAGTATTTGTCTCAAGATGCACCGTTAATTAAGACTTATTACTTTCATGCTATTTGCATGGATTTATAACGAATCTAATTGTTGATATTAATAACTCTGAAAATAACTTTTATCACTCTTTACTAGAGCTACGTCTTGGAGGTCAGAGTTCAAACGCCTGTACTACCACACACCTGCCTTACTGGTTGAGGAGTTCAAAGAGCACAAGGACGAAGTTCTGCATGTGAGCTTTTCCCATGATGGCTCGATGTTTGCGACATGTTCTAAAGACGGTTATTTCATGGTCAGTAAAGCTAGCTCTTTGTTTGCGACATGTTCTAAAGACAGTTATTTTATGGTCAGTAAATTTAGTACTTTGTTTGTGACATGTTCTAAAGATGGTTACTTTATGGTCGTTTAAGTTGGTTCTTTGTTTGCACCATGTTCTAAAGATGGATATCTTATGGTCATTAAAGTTGGTTCTTTGTTTGCACTATGTTCTAAAGATGGTTACTTTATGGTCATTTGAGTGGTTCTTTGTTTGCACCATGTTCTAAAGATGGTTACCTTATGGTCATTTAAGTTGGTTCTTTGTTTGCACCATGTTCTAGAGACGGTCATTTTATGGTCAGTTGAGTCAGTTCTTTGTTTGTAATGTGTTCTAAGGTTGGCTGATCTATGGCTGGAAAATAGATTCTGTTTGTGTAATAAGTTTTGGGACAGATATATTGTGATCATTCAAGAGTTTACAACATGTTATTAGGATTGCTGAGTTGAGATAAAAATTTGGCTTAGAAAGGCTTACAGCATGTCTGATTCTTAGGTACCAAGTCCTCCATTATACCACAGATATTCTTGGGACGTAGATATCAGAAGCTTAATTTTTAAATTATGAAAGTATTTTAGAGTCCCGATTCCTTTGCGCAAATTTTTGGACAGGAGAAGTAATTTGACCCAAAGATATCTTATTAATACATCCTGAAGATTTGCCCTAGAAAATGACGAACGGCTGCTTTGAATTCTGTTTTAAATGATTTTACCAACAGATATGGAGCACGCTGTCGAAGCCTGTGGGATTGCTGTTTAAAATGGACATGAAAAATCGTTTCAACTGGCAGTTTACACAGTTCAGTCAGTTTAATGAGAGCGACACTTGCCTTCTGGTGTCAGGTGTGTACAGTGGACCTTTTACAACGTCAGGCGAGATTGCCATCTTTGACCTACAAGGTGAGAGCACTATCTCAGTATCTGTTCATGTTAACCCTCTAGGTATGGTGATAAAATTTCCTGACCAAAATAATTTGTAAGTGTCACATGCACAAAACCTCTTAAAATAGTCTGCTTTTAGCTCAGTCTATAAACTTATGTGATTTCTGAAAGAGCAGATATTTCTTTTTATTTTGATAACAAATTTCCTTTTGTCAAGCCTTGAAATATTCAAATAGACTGCCAACCCTTTCCAATGTCTTTCTATTTTCTAGATTTAATCTTGAGATCAAGCTTCTGGTTTTATTTGTCTAGGAAACAAAGAAGTAAAGTGTAAATTTAACATGAACCAAAATATTACACAAAAAGGGAGTAAACTATAGTATCAACAAATTTTTACACCACGGTCACTTGTTTATCATCATTGGAATTTATAATTTCCTCCATTAAAATTTCACTTTGTCCAGAAAAACAGTTTCACTTTGAAAAACTGTTGCTTGCAAGTGGACTGAACCATTTAAATTTCACCATTACAAAAAAAAAAAAACAACAAAAAAGTTGTCAGAATAGTATTCCAGTAGTCCAAATTAAAAAAAAAAACCAACATTAAAGACAAGGCCATATCTTCCAAACCACAGCTATGGCTCATTGCATGCAGAAAGGTTTGCTGTGCGAGACTTTCAATCCCAGAGCATGATCTTCTCATTTTGAGAGCACCCTGCATGACTCGGTCAAATATGAAAATTAAAACTTAGTGTAAGATTGACATTGTTGTCCAAGTTGGCTGCTTTATCTGTTTACTTTTGCCTTGAACACATGCTATAATTTCATATCTTGGTTAACAGTGTTTTGTTGTTGTTGTTGTTGTTGTTGTTGTTTTTCCATCTCTTCAGACAACTTTGAGATTCAAAGCCGGGTGACCAATAAACCTTATGATGTGTTCGGAGCCTGGTTTGATAACGAACATCTCCTATCTGGCACTATTTACTCCACGGGTGATCTTAGTTCTGTCTCTGCTATATGGATTAGCAAGGTTTGGTTTAATTCTAAAACAGTATCTAAATTAATGATTGATTATATCTTGGATGATGTGCCACTCCTATAGATAAAATCAAATTAGTTACAGAGGATGGTAAATGTATAAATGGAAGTTTACACTCACACTCAACTGTTCTTTTTTTTTTTTTTTGTTTACAGAAATTGAGAAAGTGTATTTCAAAATTCTAACAGGTGTTCAAAATGCTCTAAAAATACATGTACCAAGTCATTTGTTTGTGTTTTTCAATATTTTGTTTTTATATATATATTGCAGGCCTGCCATTCATACCGATTTAATCGGAATCATTCCGATTTTTTTATGCAAATTTGGTTTGTTTCCGATTTTCAGAATATTTCGGAAATATTCCGATTTTTTTCCAAACTAAGTTTTCACCTCCACAATTCAAAACATTTTCAGTTTTTTTTTAATTAGACCTACAAGATCGACAGACAGACTGTACAGAAGAATAAATACAGACGATATAGTTATATTATATAGATCGATATTGTTTTTCTCATTATATATTATCAAATGCCGTATCGATATTGATATTACTATTTTAGTTGTAACCATCCCGAATATTGATTCTCCCGAGTTGTTTACTTTATCGTTTATTCTCTCTATCTTCACATCTAGACTTAGCTGTTATCTCCAACAAAGGATTTTTATCTTCTAAGAGTAATTTCTACTACAGGCCAGCACTTTTTTTTTCATCTGTATCTTTTAGTTATCAAGATTGATTGAGAAATCCTAAAATAGAACTAGAGTAAATCAAGATGAAATGACATGAGGCTCGGTAATGTGAAAAGTAAAGTCTAGATCTGATGATAGGCCTAAGAAGTTTTATCCGGATGCAAACTTTACAATCTGCACAAGATCTACGATTTTGATCATTTTATGTTATGTAGAATTTAGATCTAGATGTAAGTTACATGCTACATCATGCTTAACTAGTCTCATTGTCACAGCGTAATTTTTGTACTTAAATTGACCTGTTTCTCAATGAAGTGATTGAACAATAGAGTAGATTACTCTCTTTAGATTATTTATAAAATAAAATATGACAACTTTCCATCAAATTGTCAATTTGCTCCCCATGAAATATCTGGTTACTTTTCAACAGCTGCATCCAGCAAAATTCATAAGATTTTTAATTTTCCGAGTCAAGTGTGAGAAAGGCCTATACACAATGTAGAAAAATTATCTAAAATCAGAAAAAAAATATCAAATGTGTCATTTTTTAACCCTTTCAGTACAGAGTACATTTACTCCTTTTCATATATAAATAAGCCTTTTGAAGTCATGTACACTTCCCACAAGAGCTAGTTTGGCTGCTCTGCTCTTTGTGAATTCATCAAAATTCAAATGCTGCATAATGCCAATGCCATCCAATTCATTGAGTCACTTAAAAGTATTGTTAGGCATAGAAAACTTGATTTAAACTGAAAGAGGTATTGAAAAAAGATCTTAAGATTATTTAGAATTTTTCACCATTGAAGAATTACAAGCTAAGAAAACTAGTTTTTATCAGAGTTCAGAGCTAAACCGATGAATGAACATTCACCAAAGACCGCATAATGTGTTTTAGTAATGGATGCTGTAGAGGGCAAAAATAAAGTGAGTTATTCAGATTTTTTTTGGCTGATTCAGAATTTTTGACAGAATCATTCAAATTTTCTTTCCCTTTAGAGTGGCAGGTCTGTGTATTGCCGTAGAGTACGAACCTTATGCTGGCTACTTCCACATGTAATTTATGATCATCAGAAAATCATTTTATCCTAGGCTTCTCAAGAGGTTGAGTCAGAGGTTGAATCAGTGAGCATGGTTCTCTACAGATTCCAGAATATCAATTCAAGCACTGTGCGACTAATTAATGTCGCAGACGTGAGTTCAAAAACCATAGAGAATCATTTGATCATATAAACTGCACATTAATGTTCCTAGCTGGTAAGCAGGTGTGAATGATGGAGGAAGTCTATGCAATAAATAATTTAAATCTGTTATTATTCTCTCACTATTGCAAAATTGTCTTACTTAACCAAAAAGGATGAAGAGAGACAAAAATGAAAGTTGTAAGATTAGAAACATTATTTTTAAATGCATTTCGATACTCTTTAGTCATAGGTTGTCTTACACAAGTCTGTTTTATCAAAGATAAGGTAGAATTAGACAAAAACGTATCAGCTTAGAGCAGTTTAAGTTATCTTGTTCATGCAAAACTTTGGAATCACTTTTTTAAGCCACCAATGAATTCAAACTGTTGTTTTGGGTTTTTTTTATGTCACTTTCTGACCCAGATTGAGAAATCAGATGCTGTAAAGGAAGATACAGACAAGTTGGTAGAGAAAGAAGAAACTAGATTATGCAACCGCAGTGACCTCTACAAAGATTTTTCAGAACCATCATTGTTAGACAAACTACTCTGTAGGGAAATTTCAGAGGAAGAATTTGACATAGACAATGAAGACTGCGATGATTATTCTAGGGATATTGATGAGGCTGAATGGGAGAGGAAAGAGGAGTTTTATGGTTTCGTTGCTGAGGAGAGTGATGTGTTAACTGAAAATTGTTTAGCTTCGGAGAATATGGAGTGGCTAGCAGAAGATGGAAAGAATGCTATGAAGTATCTAAAACCAGAAGGAGAAACAGCAAGCTTGGATGCAGAACGCGATCATGACTGTTTATGTTTACATAGTATGAAGGCTTGCTGTGTGAATGTCCGTGACTTATATACTTGTGATTCAAGTACTGGTGATTCTATAAACACTTGTGACTCTCAGTCTGCCGATTCCTCTAACAATGCTTCATCCAGGGTGCCAGAAAATGTTTCAGCATCGAACAATTGTAACGAATTGATGGATCCATTAGTGTCGGGTAGCCGAGCTCAATGCAGCTCTAGTCTTGCTGTTACATATAACTCACACACACATTCCCAGTCTAGCCTTGCAGAAAACACTTTACACTTGCAGGCGAGAAGTAGTGGCTTGAGTTTCACCCCAGCACCACAGAATCTTGACCATTTTGGGGCCATGCTAAAGGGTCAGCAGAAACTAGACTGTGTGGAAACAAGTGAGCTGAGTGGTCAAGATTTACGAGACTGTCGTGGAGATGAGGACGAATCTTTGGACCTAGCTATTCATCATGACAACAAAAATGAACATTTTGACAATGACTGGGTGGATGGCAATGCAAGCTCTCTGTTTGGTTTCAGAGGAACTTCTGAATGCTTATCAACTGAAGGAATCGACTTATCGGTGGGTTCAGGCGCCAGGGAAAAGGTTCGGGTAAAAAACGCTAAATGTCAACGTCAGTCAGTGTCCCCAAGGCCACAGTGTTCCAGTCACCTAAACATAAAGGAGAAGAGCAAGCTTCACATTGGTCAGTGTGAACAAGTGTCCAGTCACCCAGTTTCATTCACACCATGTGACAACTCAATTCATCCAAATAACAATCTAGGAGTGAGTTACGCACATGGTCAGAAATCTTCAACATACATACCTCAGCCATCGGCTTCTAAATCTGCCGGATGTTCAGTTTCCGTAGCTAGCTCTCCCAAACCTTGTATGTTGAGCTCTAGAAAAACCTTCAAGCAATATTGTTTTGAGAAGAGAAAATCCAAGTCTTGCCAAACACCCTCCTCTCAGTCTCACGGAGAGCAGCGTCAGCAAGGGCAGTGTAAACATCCGCCAGAGAAACTCCTCATTTATACCTGGGGCTCGAAAACATTTACTCCTCACAAGATTGGCATCAAGAGGATGAAATGGACGGATTTCAGCAAGGTAAAAGCAAGTTAATTTCGATTTTGGTCAGAGGGAACTCTCTAGCCAGGCGAAAAAGAAGGAAAACAGGTCTAACAGGAAGTCATAAATTTATTTGAATTTAACATGTTACAATTCATATGACAATGAGAAAGAGTCAAATTAGTGACAGATCAATGTAATCAGAAGCCTTTAAAAAATGAGTGGGTTTAACTGAAGTATTATTGGGGCCTTTGAGCAAAAAAGAAAAGAAATGATTGCAATTCTTATATATTGTCTTGATTTGAGAAACTTGATTTAATAGATGAGATGTCAAGATTCATTACTTAGGTTCAGTAACATTTTGATCAATATTTCAAGAATTTCAAAGAAGTGTAATAAATAAATTTTTTTTTAAAAGTATTTGAAATATATATATATATATGTCACTGACTTAGTACAAAAATATAACTTCACCAAGGCTAATTTTTACCTTAAAAATTTTAGCTAGAGTACTTGAACTTAAATGTATTTGTTGACTAGCTCTTGGTTTTGTATTTTTAGAAGTTTCTTGGAAATGCCTTACAAGCATTACAGCTTGTGGAGGATTTAATTTATTTTTTCTTAGAAGCATTGAAAAAAGTGTGAAGAAATGTCCAGAAATTTTACTGGCTATATTTTTTTAGTCAATTATTGCTTGCAGTGGATAAAGAAAATTATATATTTGTATCTTCAAGTTATTGATTCCATGATTTGTTTTAAAAAATGAATTTCCAACATTAAATAGGGTGAGGTAACTGCCCGCCGAGCATCTATGCTTCCTCGTGTGATGGAGAATCTCCAGAATGGCATGGAGCCTACGAGACGAGACGAGCCTGACCACAGCATTGAGATGCACGGACACATAGTTGGTCTTCGGGTGGCCCCGGATCAGAGGTCGGAAAAATATCTTTTGTTATATCTTCTGCGTGGTCTTTCCATATGTTGGTTTGGGTTTTATTGATTCACAATACTTAAGAAAAGAGATTCGATTTCAGTTGGGAAAAAAAAAAGTATAGTTAAATTAAGAAGCTGAGCAAATCTAAAGCCATTAATTATTGTACATTTTGTTTAGATTTCTTTGCAGGTAAAGTGTAAATATATTGACTTTGTTCTTCAGCTTTTTGTTTATTTAGCTTACATTTACAACATGGAAGTTTTTACTTCTTCGTCTCAATCAACATTAGTACCAATTTGTTTTCTTGGAAAAAAGATATTTTTATCCAAAGGTGAACAGCTTATTTAACAGCTATTGCTGTGAAATGAAAAAGCTCACACTGAAAATCTTTTTGTTTCCTAAAACAGATATCTGTATGTGAATTGTCGACCTTGGCCCAAAAATTACATCATCTCAGATCCACAAGAGTCCCCTCCCTTGGCACAGGAGGTTGAAATCTCAACAATTGACCTCAAAACGCTGGAGTTTGTGGGGCCCGTCCTGAGGTCTCATAAAGCTTTCACTCATAGTGACGACTGCTTCTTTCTCAACTTGGATGTGTCTGAAGATTTTGTTGCCAGGTAGTTCAGTTTTCTTGTCTCGTTTTGACATGTCACTCACATGTTGCTCATTATAGTCCTATCTCGTCTTAAGGAAGTGTTTATAACACATTTTTCTTAGCTTCTAAATGGTGAAAATTATTTTAGTCCATCAGGATCAGCCATCTGATATAGACAAAAGTGATTTAATTAATTTTATTATGGCTACTTAAAGTGGCAAGAAAAATAGGATAGATTTGCCTTGAGATGTCAGAACAATTCCTTAATCTTAAAACTGTTTACTTTAATTTTCTGACAGTGGTGCAGAGGACAAGCAAGGCTACCTATGGGACAGGCATTATGGCATCCTCTTGTATCGGTTTCCCCACAACAATGTCGTGAACTGTGTAGCAGTTAACCCTAAAGACCCAGAGCTACTTGTGACGGTGAGCGATGATTACAGCATCAAAGTTTGGGCATCACGTCACAGATGTGGTGACATTAAACAGCAATCACGACCACCATCAAAAGGTGTCAACAAGGTGATTGATAAGTTTTAGACAGAATATGTAATTGTACATCTTACCAATTTTAAGATGAATGGCAATTTTTTTTTGGTATGGATATTAAGCAAACCCAGGAGATGAAGTTCTGAAAGTGCTGTACTGCTCGTCACTGTTAGCTGTTGAAGGAATTTAACTGTTTGAGCTATCCGTTAGGTTTCCTTCATATCATTTACAACTGGTTCACTTTTACCAATTTGTGCTTTCTATTCTAGCATTATGGAGATATCCTAAAGCAATTAACGTTGATTTTTTCATTTCAAGAAAGTTGAAAGAAGAATAAAAATTACATGTTGATATTTTATCGATGTAGATAATTAAATAGATTTTTTTAGCCCCACTTTGCATTTACAATGAGTAGGTGAAAAACGTATCATTAAATTATTCTATGTCATGAAATAAAATGCAAAAACAAAAGAATTAAGTCTCGTGAGTCAAATTGGTGATATGTGTGTCTGACTGCATGACTGGTGATTAAATATGTTTAATGTAAAATTTGATACATCATTAAACTATAATGTTTTTTATTCCCAAATTATCTGAATTTTTACTAAAAGATAAATGCAATCTTTAAAATTTTAGTTAAGTTGCTTGGTGCTCTGTTAAAAGGTGCATTCTTTTACCCTTTCAAAAGGTAAGAAATGTTATCTGCAATACATGTATTTCTATGTACTGTTCAAAAAAAACATTGGGAAACGAATGTAGGGAATAAAACAATTTAAAATCTGGGGCAATTTGATCTTATTCTCTACATTCAGGATATAAACGTTAAAGGGCTTGAATTATACATTAAATTTTCAAATATTTACAAACAACTGGAAGTAATAGAAAAGTTGAGAAAAACATTCAGGAGACTTTAGGTATTAAAATATTTGATTTGTTTCAAAGGAAACACTCCAGTATTATTAAACTTTTAAGGAAATTTCACAAACTCCAGTATTATATAACTTTTAAGGAAATTTCACAAACTTATGAATGCTTCAATTGCCCCAATTTGAACATGAATCTTTTGAATTTTTTTTCAAAGGCATCGTAAACAATCAGCCATTACAAAGAGTGTGATATGGAAAAAGTCAACAAAAAACACCCCTTTTTACATTATGTGGTCAAACAATTTATTATCAATATTTCATAATTTACTAAGTGTCAAAAGAAAATCTTCTGTTGAAGTTCAAACATGCATATACTCATATACTCTTTTTTTCATACGTTACAAACTACGTGGTCAAATTAATGTCAAAGTACCATGTGCTTTAAACGTACATTGAAACTTTCAAACAAGTCTTGAATTTACTTGTTCCCACAGACAAGCCAAACACTTGAACAAAGATGAGGGACTTTAAAAAAAGGCATTTAATCATAAACAAAATTTGCCTATCACTACATCAATAGGGAAAAAGTTAATGAAATCTGATTTCACAATTTAAATACTTATTGTTACATCAAGCAAATCTTGACATACATCAAAGTCATAGTTTTAAGCCTTGCATGGAAAATCTAATTCAAAATACTTAAATAAGACACTTCACAAGCCTGTTACAAGATTTTATGTTGACAAATTCTTGAAAATTTTACTTTCATATACACATGGTGAAATTCTGAATAGAGAATCCATCCCAAACAAGTTTTCCATTCTAGTTAAAAAACTACAAAAAAACAAAACAAAAAAAAACAAACATGCACCCAAGTAAATTCAACTTAGCAGACAATTATATTACAGTAATGCTTGCTGCCTGTAAAGCGATGATGTCTTTCTAGCATTCCATATTCCCTCATACGCCATAGCAGTGGACTCACTTTGCATCTGGAAGAAGTGGCCCGCCTTTCGAAGTCATTGCTCTCTAAATGCAAGTTTACCATGAGTAAAGGTTGGAATTCAAACAAGAACAGTCTTACTTCATCCATCTGTCTCTCTCACTCTCTTTCTTTCACATATCTGTCGCAAAATTCTTGTCACAATTTGTCATTGTTTATATACAGAAAGCACTTTAATTTACATATTTTTAACCAATATGTGAAAACTTGGCTAAAGTTAAAAAAAAAAGATCTAAGAACCAGGTATCTAAATTTTATTCTTTAACACCATAAACAGAATCTAAAATATAACATTAAAAAAATCATGTAGAATTCACCTTCAATATGTCAGTTGTTTTTTTCTTCAACATTTTTCGAAAGTGAACTTGTCTATTATTTGATATGGATTTCATGTACTGTGCTTCTTGTTGTTGCAGGCCACACAGGAAAAACATGACTTTAGCCGAATTTTCCAACATTGGATCACATTTGCATGCAAGTAAATAATCCACGTAACATAAAATAAGCTCACACACCAGGCTTAGTCTCCCCCGTCCTCTATCATTTCTACACTACTTTCACTGCTATCATTGTCGACCTCATTCACGGTGGAATTATTTCCAGCACTGACTAAAGAAGTAGATTGTTTCCCCTCCCCACTTTCCCCTTCGCTCAACTCTAGCACATCGTCATTCTCTTCCTCCACTTGTGCAGAAGGTGCTGGTTTTGTCGCTTTTTCCTTTTTCTTGTCGAGTTTCTCTTGCTTAAAAGCTGAGATAAGATGAAAGTTTAGATATCGTTTGACAAAATTGAATACATATGTGTGTGTGATCAGTCAGCGAGAAATATTACTTAAGAGAGAAGACTATGATTGATCAACTGGGATGCACCCAGAACTAAGGCTTAAAGTCAAGTGAAATCAATGGCTGTGCGGAATCCTTTACAAAGTTGAAAATTGAGAAACCATATCTTCAGGCATATTTACATTGTTGGAGATATTTTCCTTACAGAATGACTAGCCAAAAAAGATGATAATACATCATAGGCTAAGTTTACAAAATGTTTTTAATAAAAACCCTTTAAATTTTTTACCAAATAAAATAAATTTCAAATTAAAGAAAGAAAACTTACTTAAGAATATTGCGTTAAAAACTGTGGTAAATACTTACTCTGATCTCTTTGAAAGAGGTCAATTATTCTAGTTTGAAAAGAAAACATTGGTCGGAGTAAACCTACCCATTTTTCACCACTCATGGCTGATGGTACAAGGAATATTTTTGAACTTCCTAGTTTGATGAAATTAACTTACATGTGTGTCAATTCTATGCCATGTAAATCATAGAGATGAGAGCCAAAGATTTTTCATCTAGTTCAACTTCATAATCAAGTAATGTTTCAACATGTAGTCAAGTTGTAAGTCTCATCTCTGAGGCTCTGACCTGATTTCGGGGGGGGGGCTATTTGATATCAGAGGTGCCTACCGGGTACCCTACACTATGCCTCTCAGGGAAACCACCAACCAAAATAAGGGAATTTGGAGCAAAATCAGGAACAAAGTGCGACTGAGCTAATTTAAAAATTAGTTTTCGTTAATTTCACTTAAAGCACTGATATTTAGTGATAAACACAGCCATACAGCTGTTGGAAACAACTAAGCTAGAACTAAAGTATGATGCCAGGGATGAGAACAGAACACACAATTTTTTTGCTTAACTTCCGTCACTGCGAGCGGCCTAAGCAAGAGCATTCTCAAAATTTGATTGTACTGAGAGACATGATTGTGGTACATTTTTTTTTTCTTACGGATTTAAAACATTTTTTTTTCTGTGCTCAGACTAAGAGTATAAAGACCTGACGTCGCTCAACATCTACAGCTGTGTTCCCCACATATTAGTTGCTACTGCTTTCTGTATTTTATTGGCTCAACTGAGGCGTTATAAAAGTTTTTTTTATCAGAGTATACACAAAGACCTACAATCTGACTTACATATTGAGCACTGCTCTCCTTATCTTAATCTTTTCTTTGAAAAAGACATTTGAGCTGAATAAGATAAAGATCAATTAGGTCTAGAACTTCTCACCTGGCCATGTAAAAAGAAAAATAACATTCTAACATTTAGATTTAGATTTATGATTATGGAAGGACTTCCGAATGGGTATGGTACCTCTATCATACTAAAGAGGGCTTTGGATCATCAGGACATAGAAAAAGATTTGGCTTTGTTTTTGTATTGTAAGTCATTTTCTAACAATGGATTACAAACAAAAACAACACCTGCATCATAATACATGTATCCTTCATCATATCTTAATATACTAAATCAACGTGCCTGATCGAAGTCCTACCATAAAAAAATGAAAATCACCTACTATAATACTAGATCTAGATTTTGTGGCATATCATGCGCAGTTTTGATTATCTAGATTTACTCTAGTCCTATTTAGGATTTCCTGATCGATCTTATTAATTGACTACATTTAGATAATGCTTCATGATTAAAAAAAAACCAACTGCCACGACCTATTAACTATTATCAGCTGAAGAAATAAGAATAATCGGTTAGAATATAAGTTAGAAAACGGTAATGTCTAGGTGTGAAGATGGAGAGAACTAAGTTTTTTGGATGTATGTAAGATAAAGTAAACAACTTGATGGCACCATTAACTTGGATGGTTTCAACTAGATCTACAACACAAATCAATATATTGGAATTAAAAAATATAAATCATACAAAATACATTTTATCGATATAATATATCACCCAGTTTTATACTTTCGCACAGATTGATACTCATGACAAAAAAAAATTGTGCTAGTCGTAGAATTATAATTTCACTATTTATTTTTCTGCAACAATTATACTTGTTGGGTCATGCTAATCCTGAAACAAAACCAAATAATTGAATGTATATTTGGCCAGTCTAAATGCCGAAACAAAACGAAAAATCTGGGATTTTGCGGATAAATCCAGGTGTCCAGGAGTTTCCCAGATTTTCCTGGTCGGTAGGCACCTCTGTTTGATATGCAAGACAAGTTCAAAGATCATCTGAAACAAACTATAGTAGACTAGACAAGCTTTATCCAAAATGTAACAGCATCTCTGAGGTAAGAAAACACTTGCAATATCATTATTCCCATGAGCTTGAGTCTTGAGCACAACAAATTCACCCTCTGACATTGTTGCTACAGATAAACAGATAGTCACCCATACCCCTCAGCCCCTGCCTTTACATCCGCTGTGTAAATGTTTACACAGATTTACAATTTATTAACTATCCTAGATTTAAATAAGAAGGTGCACATTTTCTCCTCCACATTGTTTTTACAGGCTCTGGACTTTTCTTTTTTTCTTTTTTTTTTTTTTAAAGAAATTTGAGGATCTGCGGTTTTTTTTAGGCATTCCAAGAAGGGAGAGGAAGTTCTAGAGGTTTCCCAGCACTCCTCCAAGAGGGTTGAGAAGCTGTCCAGAGTTTTTTACGACACCACAGCCTTACCTTCCTGACACTGTTGTAAGGGCTCGATAAACTGTTCAAACTCCATGTCTTCCATCGCACACAGAACATCCTGTGCATTGATTGTCTTTCTCTTTCCTTTCATTGCAAAGTTGTTGGAACTGATGTGTATGTATATCATGAAAAAAAAAAATTCAGAGACAAAGTTTTAAGTTTTAATGTATTTTTAATCCTCTGGTATGGAATCTATCATGTTTTGGAGACATTCAGAGAAATTAAAGGACAAACTGACCAGGTTTTGAAGGTAAGGTCAACTTAAGATAGATATGAATAAAACTACTCAATGGGCCACGTTTTTCTTTAGAAGAGAACATGTGTAGTGGCGCCACAGAATAAGACAACACAGGAAGATGCCTTTTTCCTCAAGATGGCTTGGAATCCTCACTAATTAGAATGCTTTTACTTCTGAAACAATATGAAAGTTACAAATTAGAGTAGTATAAAAAGTAGAAATTTAAAGCTTTCTTTATGAAAATTGCATTTACCCAAAAATTTCTCTGATGTAAAACGTCTTATTTAATGGCGGCGCTATACATACCTGCAAATTTGGTATAATATTAGCACTTTCTCCTTAAAAAGTCAAAAAGTCAAAAATAATTATAATTTCATTCAATTCAAGTTTGGACAAACACTGTACGGTACTATTTGCTACACCTTATCAGTCTATCACATTTTCTCAGGTGAATGATTCTACTTCCAGTGTGCCACAGAATGTTTTTTCTGAAGAAGCAAATCAGTTAACTTTGGAGTGCTGCTTGTTTGATCTGTTTCATTCAAGATTTAAAGTATAAATCTTCCAGGCACTACCCAACTTGAAAGATATTTTTGTAACATAACTTACTGGCCGGGAGGTGTGGTACTGTGGATGAAACTGATCTGCGAACATTTTTTTTCCATATATTTGAACAGAAGAAATTATGCTGTTGCAGCACCTTTGTAAAAATCCACCTGTTTCAACATCATTCTTAGATAGATGAAAATTGACAGAGAGTTTTACGAAGAGTTATAGTATGTCCATTATAACCCTTAACACTCCTTAAAAGTAGCAAACAATTTAGTCTGTCATCACAGTTGTAATTCTATCTGTATCATTACATCCTGTCCGTTATCCTGAAATGTTGTTGGTTTAACGCAATCCATTTTAACAAAATATTTTGTATTCTAATGAGGGCAAGCATAAAGGTTATTACAAACCATGAAGTAGCATAAAGTACAAAAACACTAGCTGCTTTTGAGATGGCCAATCTTGCTTCCTTGGAAACATTCACTCCTTCTGGAATCTAGAGGGGGATAGAAGAAAAAAATTCAACATTTCATTAAAACATATCAGATATCCTAGTGGTGAACAGTTTATACTTAGTAATGCCTCTTCTTTTAAAATTTGAAGATAATGAATATAAAACTAATTTTTAAAACAACTCAAATCTTTATTTAAATTAAAAACTTAAAAATAGAACTTCCAAATCAGCATAGCTATTATTCTCTTAAGGATTGTCATTACATAGGATTCTTAATCACCATCTTTAAAAACTAAAAGATCTGATTATTGAGCCACTTCATGCCTGTTGATTTTTAAGACTCTTTTTACCATTCAAGCACAATAAAGAAGTAACACTCTGTTCAAAAGAAACCTTGAAGCAGTCTCTATATCCTTCTTGCGAATGTTAACTGATTAGAAAAGAAGGTGCTTTCCATGTGTTATGGTACTTTAAATAACATTTAAAATTTTTCTTCATGCTGTGCACTTTACATACTATTATTACATCTGAGAAGTTGATCTTGTCCTTTGAAATACAGACAGTCTTAGTTGTCACTGCCATTTCTTTTTCATCTTTGCATGCTTCTAAATGGATAAGTTATCCTTTGAATATAGTCAGTGCCAAATGTAGTCTATTGAGTTGTTAGACAGCTTACAAATACTTAATCCAATTTAAGTTTGGATATTTCAAACTACAGTTGTTACTCCGGAATAGGTCAATTTTAAGGGGTCAGGTTTGAAGTTTCTCTTTTATTGCACACTATTTTTGTAATAATTACTGTTTTCTTTCTTTTTTTTTATTTTTAATAATGCTTCACGCCTTATGAAATTCACAAAACTTTCGATTTGTGAAAAAATTTACAAAAATACTTTCATTGTCATACGTTACAAAGAATAAACAAACTTACAGCATCTTTGATAATTCTTGTAACCACAGCGTTTGGAAGATTAAGATCTTCTGGACGTTCAGCCATTTCTTCAGACTATCAAATTAAGTGCTCGTATAGATCAAATGAGGACTGATTTTAGACCTATAGTAGAATAAAAATGAGAAAAATATATATCAAACTTCACTTAACTTTCAATCTCTTGAAATATGAATGTTGTTCAAATCTGAAAAAAAAAAGCAAATTAGGCCTACAGAGTAAGGACATGACAGCATCCACCAGAAAGAGAATATCAATTCTATCTCCAAGACAGTGAACAATGGTAGAATTAAAAAAAAAAAGTAGAGGTTGGTAATTAAGTATATATATATGTATATATATACGTTGGTAATTAGGTATAAATATATATATATATATATATACGTTGGTAATTAAGTATAAACATATATTATATATATATATATATATATACTTCTGAAAAATAATGTGGGAAATCAAGACAGCAGATGTTTTTAGTAAACATCAAATACAGTTTTCCAACAATGAATGAGCATTTGGCCCATGTGCTCATCACACCTATGATGACTGCGACGTGAACAGTCCTGCACCAATATCAAACTGTGCGAGTGCCGAAATTTTTCATTCTTTGATTCATTTTGCATCCCATGAATTTCCTGAAGAACAGATGGAGATGTTGGTTTTCCATCAAGCCAGAGATTGGGCTGGTTCGTCATCTTTCAATGAGCCTCAAACTCCACCTTATATTTAGTCTAGATTGGATCTAGAATCTAAATTTTATCTAGGTGATACCACAGCCTTGCGGTCCCGATTGGATGTAAACAAATCATGCCACAAATGGCCAGATTGTAAGGCTGAGCAAGGTCACATAAAAGTAATCAGTAATCACGTATCTTCATGACAAAACAGATCAACGGATCTTTAAGTGACATCCGCGGGAGTAATAACAAGATGTCAGTGGAAATCAAGAAGAGACTGAGAACCATAGATGAAATCATGGCCTTTTGACCTTGTCTCAACAAGACAAGAGAAAGTTACGTAGCAGGATGGGGAAGGAAATGGTATTGAAGGAAATAAAAGGAATGGCAGTCTAGGCCATGCATGGTCATTCCTGTACGTGTTGGGGGCGTGTGTGAGACATTTTCGTTTGGTTCCCTTCTCTCTTACTTGTTATCTAGTGTCACAATTTGGCATATTGGATTTGTTTTTGTGCACAACACACTACAAATTAATTATACTCACACAATTTTGCTTTACTTCTCCTGCGGTCTTCAATCAGTATTTGAGACTTAATTATTTAATTACTTAAGTATTTAATTGTACTTATTTGATTATTTTAAGTTATTGTTTAATCAAGTGAGACAAAGAATTTGTTTAATACATGTAATTTTTTTTTCATATAATATATCTAAATTAAATTTACGATCCTTGTCTATGTTATGATTATAAGTAGAACTATTTGACTTGATTTTGTTGATCAGCCCGTCACTTCTCCTTACTTCACTGGATACGACTACTTTTTTTAAGATCCCAGCCGATCTTAGCCTATCGTCAGTCCGTCACCACTCCTCGCTTCACCAAACATAATTACACGGGAACCCCTCCCCCCCCAAATCTTCGGCAACGGGGCCCTGTTATTTGAGATGACTTAAAAAATTGGGAAATAGAAGTTGGTGTGCAAGTAAAAATTCAACCCAGATTGTTACTGCTATTTAAAAATAGCCAAAACAAGTTCAATATTTTGTACGGAAATGCCTCTACAGAAGATTTTGCCCTTAAATTTTGCAAGACAATAATTTAATTAGATCAGTGCCTCCATTTTCTAATATGCTGTGAAAATCTGGCCATTATTATGGCCGCACTGTCAACATAGAACTGGGACCGCAACACTGAGGTATTAACTTTCAATTTATCTGACAAAACTTGATCTACATCAGGTCTTGAAATCACTTCAAGATCTAGATCTAGTACATGTATTTATTTCGTAAGAAACTGAAATTACCGATTTTTCCGACAAGCGCAAAGTTTATCTCGCTATTCACAACATAAAGCTGGGAAGCGAGTAGCAGAGTAGTGAGACTGAGAGCACAGGTTAGGCCTAGTTTCACTTTTTCGCGGATTCCCACCACTAAGCCAGTTTTTTACCATATTTATGTCAAATTAGATTCAGAATTAGTTTTGTTTTTGTTTTGCTTTGTTGCTGTTGTTTTTTTTTTTTATTATTTTTTTTTAAATCCTTTGAGAATCAAAAGTATCTATTTTAGTGCAATTCTAGGTTATAAAATGTTCAAGAGAATTAATTAGTGCAAAGATAAATGAAAAATGTATTTATTTATTTGGTTTGACAATTCCGTTTGACCTATACTGATTCTGATGATGATGATGATAATGACGACGATGAGAACAAAAACAACAAAAACAAATAATATATCTAGTAGTAGCAGCAGCAGCAGCAGCAGTAGCAGTAGTAGTAGTAGTAGTAGTAGTAGTAGTAGTAGTAGTAGTAGTAGTAGTAGTAGTAGTAGTAGTAAATGTAGTAGCAGTAGTAGTAGCAGCAGCAGCAGCAGTAGTAGTAGTATTCTTTTTGTTATTGCATTATTATTATTATTATTATTATTATTATTATTATTATTATTATTATTATTATTATTATTATTATTATTGTTGTTGTTGTTGTTGTTGTTGTTGTTGTTGTTGTTGTTGTTGTTGTTATTATTATTATTATTATTATTATTATTATTATTATTATTGTTATCATCATCATCATCATCATCATCATCATTATTATTATTATTATTATTATTATTATTATTATTATTATTATTATTATTATTATTATTATTATTATTATTATTATTATTATAACTAGTGTAACGTTGTTGTTGTTGTTGTTGTTTTTTTTTTTGTTTTTTTTTTGTCGTTATTGATATCATTATTGTGTATATCAATGGGCCTACAAAATGATTATTATTATCATAGACATCAAAATATATTATATATGCAGCTATTGCGACAAGTGCCTAAAAAGATAGGCAAAGAGATACAGTGATGGTACAAACTGAAATTAAGAGTAAGAGAGCTTGTAAAAGAATAAACTGAATTATTACCTATGACACATAATACATATAGATCCGCATACAGCACACAAGTTACAAGCTTGAATACGCCAAGGGAGAGTTTTAAGCGCACTTAATGCCAAGGAACAGACATTCTTTCAATAACGGTTTCATGCATTCGTCTTTTGACGATATGAAAATCCGAGAGGAAAGCAGTGCGCACGTAAGCAGATTACCTTCGCCTTAACTCTTCAGCCTAAACCTAACCGTCAGCATAACTCTTACCCTAACCCAAACTCTAATTCTAAGACATCTCTAACGCAACCTTTAATTCTAAATACATGTAATACCAAGATTGTCACTTAACAAAAATTGTTTAAAGTGTGTGCGATTTAGTTAGTCCCTTTGTAGCTGATCAATATGCTGTGGGCCCAAAACTTGAATAATGTAAGACAGCTGCCAAAGACTCCTCTAGAAAGAAGGTTTTCGTGTTCTAAATTGTTTCAAAAGAAATTGATTTTTCAAAGAGAAGATAATCTAAGAAACACTAAGATCACCGGCACAAAATGAATCTCAGAAAATATATTTTTTTCTTTTGTTTTTAAATTAGTGCTTATCATCGACATAGGAAAATGTAAGAAAAAGCTGCAGACAGAATGCAGAATAAAGACTTGTCGAAATGCAAGAGGCGCCACAAAAACCTGAAAGAACCGAGTTTTGTTATTTACACAGATATTAGAACTTACACTTGCACTGTGATATAGACTAATTGTCGACGATAGAAAAGTAAGGTGATATTTCCAAACGGTTTTCTAGATATGAAGTTCAAACAAAGCACACATCAACACGCACTATGATAGCCGAAGGAAAGACAAAAAAAACTTGGAGATAGCCGCATGGAAACACAAAAAAAAAATTTTGGAGATGCCGGGGATCGAACCCGGGGCCTCTCACATGCGAAGCGAGCGCTCTACCACTGAGCCACATCCCCTGACATTTGATGGTGGCCATAAAATTATATATATTATAAAAAATATTCATGATTTTTATTTTTTATCTCAAGATATTTACTACAGGTTATTTGATTATATACATTGTTAAGGATATTTAAGTATAGCTTAATTATTACGTTTTCGATATAAAATAAGCAGTGCGACAGATCTAATATAATGTTGTGCTGTGAGCATTTTTCGACTGGACTAACTCGATGTATCTGAAACCTACAACATTTGTGATGAAAAAGTTATCATTAAGCAAACTTATTCTAAGAACTTAGATAAATTTTTTTCGATCTTATTTCTATGACATTGATGGATAATGCTTATTATTGTAGCACTTTAAATAAATGCAAGCAAAAGAAAAAAAAAACGAACAAAAATTAACTCGACTATTATAAGTTACTAACGTCAATCGATTAGTTTTTATGAAATCTTAAAATCTTATCGATGTTAAAGTAAATCTGAAACCAAGCTCTCTTCTTCATGGAGTTAATAAGATAATTGTTAACATTTTCAGTTTCGTATTGAAATGACTGTGATGGTTGGTTCGTTTCGCTAACCCATCTTACTCTCATATCTAGACTCTCTAGATCATAAGATCTAGCCTAGATAAACTGTAGATCTAGAACCTATTATTTATGTACCTGTCTTCCTCTTAATCTTGATTCTGCTTCCAGATCCCAATATTATAGAGAGCATCAAAACTAAGATTCCAGTCATCGTTCGGTCTAGACCAAGAAATTATTGTGAGGCTTGTCGAGGTTAGAACTGCTCATAGAATTCTAGATCTATGACTATGTAGATCTCATCTAGATTCTAGATCTAGATCTAGATCAAGCGATAGCATTGTTATTCAAAGATTTAAATCTATGTCTAGATCAAGATGAGATAGTCTGGCTCCGTACTCCTAAAGATCTTGATTAAGATTCTAGACTTGAAATTCCAAACTAGATCTAAAATCTAGATCTTTCTGAATGCCATGATTCTTTTTTGGGTCAAGAATCTCTTCTCATTTAATAGCTTAACAATAACATTGTGAATTTGATTACATGGTATGGAAACTTTTTTTATATGTTACTGAAACCTTTTTTAAAATTCAATTCCTCTTAATATTTTCTTTACATTTTTATTACAACTAATCTAGTCCGATCGTCTGTAATTGAATATATGTGAGAGGTTTAAATTTGCAAACGCTCTCTCTCTCCCACTCCCTCTGTGTCTCATCCCTGCCTCTCTCTCTCTCTCTCTCTCTCTCTCTCTCTCTCTCTCTCTCTCTCTCTCTCTCTCTCTCTCTCTCTCTCTCTCTCTCTCTCTCTCTCTCTCTCTCTCTCTCTCTCTCTCTCTCTTCCTCTCCTCTAAAGATTTAAATTTTCTTCCATTAAATATGAGCCGTAACGAACTAGAAAGTTATAAATTCATTGCTTTCTTAGCTTCATCTAGTTAAATTGTTTCCTTACCAGTGGAAGATTTGCATGATCTAGGAACCTCCGATCATTTTCTCAGTCTTATGGAGGAATAGGTGTTTGTTGCATTGAGAAAACATGTCGGCCCAATATGGAATGGATTCGTCCTCTGAGACTGAGAGTGAGTGAACTATGTAAAACCTGTCCATCAAATAATTTTAGTCCCTTTTTTTAAATTTTGAATTGTGTGTTATATTGATGTTTACCTTCAAAGTGTCTTATTTTTTTCCTTTCACAACTACGGAAAAGAAGTTAAGATGAATTTTCCTAATTTTTTTCTAGCTGCTCCTATGGAATTCCCAGGATATTCATATAAAATTAAAATAGCAACAAAAACTTAATTGTCTCAAGGAAAAGGCTTTTCATACTTTAAATTTTTTTCCATGATGCAAAACTAAAATTGCCTTTTGTGATGTGGACAGAAATAAATATAAAAATTCTTCTTTTTCTCAATCAAATATTGGAACAATTAATTTTTGTTTCTGTTTTATTTCAAGTCACTGAAAATTTTCTTTTGTAAAAATTTTTTTTTATTCTTAACCTTTCTAAATACCAATCAGATGAATTGGACCTGTCCTGGCATATCTTCTTGAAGCCAGAGAAACAGCTGAAATCACCTGCAGATATGCCACAATGGATAAGCTCAAAGGTCAGAGAGTGAGAAAAAGTGATAGGGTTTTTTTTTTTAATTTTTCTGCCTATGGCAATTACATGTGTTGTTTTATCATGTAATCAAACGGTTTGCAGTTCAGATCCAGCTCTGTCCTCCTAGAAAACTTAATATTGTAGCTTTAGATGCGGGAAATAGAACCAAGAAATAAAAAAAAAGCCCACTTTTCGTGTCATTGAAGATAATACAAAATATTCCAGTAAATCAATCTTATTTTTCAATTGGCTTTCAATATTCTATTAAAATATTGATTTCGTCAGCGATTAACTTCG
Organism: Elysia crispata; assembly: GCA_033675545.1. NCBI lineage: Eukaryota > Metazoa > Mollusca > Gastropoda > Plakobranchidae > Elysia > Elysia crispata. The sequence goes on from JAWDGP010002376.1 coordinate 60,290, forward strand.
ACTGTGGCTTTTATGTATTCTGGATAGAATTGGCACCATGACACAACAACAAAAGCTCTTCAGTAAAAGCATTCAAGTTTCCTTTTTTTTTTTAATATTTTTACATATTTTGAAAGAAAGTGGTAAAATATTCCAATGTGGAAATTTTGTATTCATGGGCAAATTCTGTTGCAATAGGATCCTGAGGAATATGTTCTTAAGAATGGAATGGTTTGAAATTAAAAAAAAAAAGAATTATGATTATATTATACAACTAGGGCTTTTATCACTTACAATTGATAAAATCTAGTGCCTCTTTGTGAGAAAAAAAATAAAGTGCTAGCAAGTGAATGTTAGAACTTAAAGTTTTTAGTCTGAAAGTTAATTATCATAAACATAAGATATGACCAAATAACTATGGCCACTTCAATTTAAAGTTTTGTTTTCTTGATTTACGTTTTTTAATTGGAAAGCAGTGCTATCTCACTTATTTGTATGGATGAAGGCCGATTCCCTATTCAGCAGTTAAATACCATATGGTTTTAAAAAATGTTACAGCATGTGATGGGGAAAAAAAGTTTTGTCTGGTATAAAATTTCAAAGTCTGAATTTTTATTTCAGGCGTACTCCAACATTGTGGGGTTTATTCTCACTCTGAATGAGGCTGTGAAGAACAAGAAAATAAGTGACGAATACCCTGTATCTCAGGTAGCTTTCAGCATTGCTTTGACACATAGTCCTTCTTTATTAGATCCCTACTGAATATTTTAAAACAAATAGAAGATGCTGTTACAAAAGTGTTGGCAGTTTATTTTTCTGGGCAATTCTTCAAATGATACTTTTTTATTAGAACAATGGTTTGTACCACAATGAAGAAAATTATGAATGACTCATACTTGGTCTTTTAGTTTCATATCTTTCTATATGTAGATCCCTTAACTTGTCCTGTTTCATTTATGTGGCTTTGATTTTGTGTTTTCTTAGGGGGTTTTTTTTGTTTTGTTTTTTTTTCAAATAATTTGATCTGACTTTTGAAAAGAATCCAGATGACAGAAAAAAAATAACATATTTCAGGAGATTGAAAAGATGGTGGGACTTCTTGAAACAATAGATGGATGGATTGCTGAAACACCCCCCATAGATCAACCACAGAGATTTGGAAACAAGGCTTTCAGAACGATATACAGTAGACTAAAAGAGGTATGTTCGGTGATCCATCTGTATGTCTGGTGCTTGTTTGACACATGCAAAAAATCACCAACTTAAAAACAAAAGAAAAAAAAATATTTACTACAAGTAATGGATCCATAAAAGCTTATCTGATTGTCTGAGGGTTTAGACCAGTTTTGTATGGAAATCTTTCTGCATTAGCAATATACTATCAAAACTTCTTCACCTGTCAAAATCATTCACCATCTTTAAGATTTGGAAGCTAGTGTTCTCTGCTTAGCTGGTTAGTCTCCCTCAAGTTTGCAGCATTTTTCTGCATTTAACAAGTACCTCAATCTCAGTTGATAAAATTCACCTCTCTCTTGGTATTGGGATGCAGAGATATCAGGTAAGTACAGGAACACTCAAGAATCAGCTTCCGAGGATTAAAGATTGAATAAGCTTCAGTAGATTTACTAGGAAGATGTTATCAATAAATCACAAAATAGTGATGTTGCCATCATGATATGTTTTATTGCTCCTCAAAGATTAGGTTTGCAATATTAAACTCCTCGTAACTCTTAAAAATTGTTCCTCATATACCTGAGATCTACATGTCTTTCTTTTATAGGAGAGTCCAAACATGGTTGAGAAGATTTTGCCTTCAGAGTTGACACCAGCTGTACCGGAGCTATGCACCTATCTGGTTGAGAGTATTGGTAACGACACCCGCATCGACTATGGAACAGGTAAGACTAAGGCTGCCTCTAGGGTGATTTTTCTACATCTTCTATAGAGCTGATAAGTTCCCATCTTTAAAAAGAGAGAAAAATTTTTTAAAATTTAATTGTTTGGACAATCTTTAGGGGTGAAATAAATATACTTTCTCTTAAATTTCAAGACTTTGAAAAAAGTATTTGAGCAAAGGCCTCAAAATTTTGAGGGACTTTTGACAAACCATAATACTACTTAGAATGCACTCGTTGTGTTGAATATTTTACAGAAATGTAATGAAAAATTTCTGTTTTTTTCAACAAACATGAATGCTAACTGATGATACTTTAGAAGATATGAATTTTCAAG
>JAWDGP010002376.1:67500-75000 GCA_033675545.1 Elysia crispata
CTGATCCAAAGTTAAAAAAAAAATCAAAGATAGAAGTTTGATCTGATTTTCTACCCTTGTCATTGATGGCTGAGTTTAAGGTCTTCTGTTTTTGAGTCCTGTCTTTCTTTATTAGGGCTTATTTGACAGACATAAAATGTTTCAGATGGGTGTACATTGAACTGTAGCTAATGAATAAAAATTAATACAAAATGTTCTTAGTTGTTTTTCTTTTTTTTTTAATCTGTGTCTAATGTAGCTACGATGTCAAGCACGGAACCATCTCTACAGTCATCGCCTAAACTGTCTAGCACATCCGGAGCGTTCCTGCCTCCTCCTCCTGGACTAGCCCCTTGGGCTGTTTCACGTCATAGCGGCACAATGGCTCCCACTCTAAGGCAGACAACTCATCTACAGAAAGACCAAAACAATCCTTCACAGTCGACATCAGATCAAACCACAGAAGACACGTCTCCAGATACGACGTGTCAAGGCTGTTTATAGATTTTTAATATAGATAACTTCAAAAATTTTTTGAATCAAATGCTTGTCAATTCACTTTACAGACATTTTATACTTAATCTGCGTTGATAATCTTTGTCTATCGATAAAATCTATCAACCTTGCATTGTTTCAAACCCTCAAGCCATGAGTTCTGAATTTCAATAGATCATTAATAATTTAAGGTAATTTTTGTGGTATGTCAATCTTTGCCCTTTCTATATATTTTTTATGTTCAACCAGACAACAATACAAGGCATTGATTAAGGAAAAACTATTATATACCAGAAATAAAAAAAGAAAAAGATATATAAAATTCTGTCAAGAATCAGCATCTGGATCTGAAGACTTACTGAATTCACAGATTTACAGAGGATTTTAAAAAAGAAAATCATAAACAGACCATTTGCTTCAATTTTTGGAAGCATTTGCGGCCATTTAAATTTAGAGCTCTCATGCATTTCTTGGCAAACAATCTTCTTTTTTTTTAATTTCTGCTGGGTTTTTTCTTAATCTATGTTTTCAACGCTTATGTGTGGCTTAGAATGTTTAGCTCTTGACAATCATTTCAAAGTTATTTGAGAGAGAGAGAGAGAGAGAGAGAGTGTGTGTGTCCAAATAGAAAGCAAAACCACCACACTTAGAGAATAACTTAGTAATTATATAGGATCCAAAAGGAAGAGTGTGTCTAGTATAAATATTGCAATACAAGGTCTAAAAGGAAATATGCATACAACTTTATAAATACGGGAAAAAAAAAGAAATAACAAAACTATAATCAAAATAACATATAAACGTTTCACTTGGTAAGCTTCGCCAGAGAGAGACAGACAGACAGACAGATAGTCATTGAGACAAGAGAGAAAGAGAAGGATAGAAAGACCAGTTAGGAGGGGGTGGGGGGTGAACATTGTGAGTGAATGCAGGATAGTTCCGGGAACTTTTGGAGAGAGAGAAAAAGATGAGGAGAAAAACACAGGAGACTAGTCTTTCATTCTATTTCCTCTTTATCGATGCTTCGCTTTTTTCTCTCCATGTGGTTTTCTCATATGCTGCAATAACTTTTCTTTAGAATAGACATTTTTTTTTTTGTCATAAAACCATATATTGCTTTTTTTTTAACCTTTTTTTATTTTTTGTAAATACCAACCCATATTATTTTATAAGTTATTAAATTGTAAGAAATATGTTTGATTAACTGCATGCGTTTCAATTGTTAATAATAATGCGATTTTTCTTCAAATTTCAATTGTTGAAAACAAAGCAACAATCACATTGAAACTAGTTTTAGTGTCAGATGGAAGTTTTACAACAGTTGTCCATAGCAAGGCTAGATGATGATGATATTATGTCTGAGGAGGGCAAACCAGCAGTGAGGAAGCTGTAAATAAAGAATTCTAATGAATTTTATTTCTCTGTATTTTTTTGTTATCATTCCTTTGCTGATCACATCAGTGAGCATGAGATAAAGGTATGTTGAGAAAAGGACACGCAGGCTGGCCCTCCGTCATTGTTTTGATCGCAGATTTCACTTTGTTAATCTTATGATTCAAAAATTTGTTGCCTTTTAAAACAAAGGTTCAAAATTAGTTTAAATGAGCTAATGCTAATAGAGGTCTCGCTAAATCATGATTTTCTTGTACTTTTTTTAGAAGAACTTATTTTAATATTTTTTTTTAAGTGTTTTATAAATCCTAGCTTATAGCATTCAAATTTTCAACGCTGATCTATGACTTACAATTGACTGATAGTCAAATGATCAATTGCTCACTTAAGGTAACAGTAGGTGGTAAGAGGTCAAAGCAAGAAACTCCGAAGTAAAATTTTTTTTTCGCCAAGTAATAGATTTATATTCTGAATGCGCCAAGTGTCATTTCAATCACATTTAAAGGTGCAGATATTTCGAACATTGCTGTTTTGAAAGCTTCTGAATGGTAAAAACACTGCTGTAATATAATTTAGATTTTGTTAAAAGTTACAAGATTTTCTTTTCTCTATTGAAATAGAAAGAGATTTTTTCACAATATATCCATATGTGTAAAGCTTGTTTTAACAAGTAAAAAATCCTGTTATCCAAGTTATTACAATGTGCGACGAGACCAACTATAATTCAAAGCAGGGAGTAATTAATGTAAATCACGCAAGGAAAAATTATTACAAAATATATGTAAGGTGAGATTTAGTAAGGAATATTATCGTGGTATTAAGCTACCATAAGCAAAGGGATACAAAATCAATAAGTACAGATTTTAGCAGCATATAGGACATATCAACTCAAAAAAAAAGAAAAAAAAACTTTCTGAAAAAAATGTATTGTTGCAAAAGATAATTTATACTAGAAAGCAGCAAACATAAAATTTTCTAGTTTATTTTATTATTTGTCATCAAGGACCTGGAAGCAGGATTATACAAGATGAAAGTTACAAATTTTAGGGATTTACAACGAGGGCTGTGAGTGGCAGTCTAACAAAGTGTCTTCCACCCAGTCCAAGTGATAGATATTTTTAAATTTTCCATTGACACGGCACAACATTACATTGAGAGGAAAAAATTTTGTATAGGTAAAACTAAAAGTGTTATGAAAGAATCACAAAACTTTGGAAACATAGAATTTTAATTTTAGAATCAGAAAGTGTACTTTCAAATAAAATTTTGTTTCTAGAATGAGTGAAACGAAAGTTCGACATCTTTCTCATCAGGATTTTTTATATAATGTTCAGAACAGGATCATTTCTGTTGTACTTTGTTCTTAAATAATAGAGTTCCCATATACACGTATTGTTAAATTTAACCAGCATTTTACATATGATATAGCCAAATTTCTGCAGATATTTCAAACTTTATTTCCTGTCTTGAAGGAGTTTGACCCATTTAGGCTATACCGTGGATCATTTATAATATCCAATAAGAAAAGCTACAACTGCAAAACCAATCGCTGCGTTGATGTTGAGAATAGTTTGCCACCTCGAGTCCTCCCGGAGAAAAGCCCGCCGTTGATCTACGGTGATATCTGGTGCTGCGTCAAGTTTCTTGCCCGGGTCAGGAATCCCACAAATTTTGTCAAAGCAATGATGACAATCCCCCTCTCGGTCACTGTCGTACGAATTATCTTCTGCTCTCACTTCTGGAACTTCTGAGGAAACGTAAAGTACATCTTTATCATATTGAATTTAATAAAGTACCTTGCCACATTGCCTCTTTTAAATTCTGTAATCCACATTTATAAACCAATATTGACGTTTTGATTTTTATTTGAATTTCCTAAAGATTTTTTTTATTGTATGAACTTTAAGATGCTTCAGGAGGTTTGGATCTAAGACTCAAGCTTTGATCTACCTAGAAGTTCAGTTTATCCTCACATACCCAGTGTGACATGATTAGAACACAGTTTATGATCAGGCGATGTAATTACAAGAGATTAGTGGACCCTAGAAGATTGTGTGAAAGAACTTGCATTATTGTCAGCAGATGAGTCTAGAGCTACGAGGGCAGGCTGATAATTATGTTCCGTTTGCTAATAACTAGGTCAATTTTCGTCACATCGACCTAAAATTTCATACATATACTCTCGAACCATTTTTCTAGACTTAACTATAACAACAAGTTTGTGTGACGTCATTCGTGCTCATAATGCAGTGACGCGCAACACATGATGTGGTAGCCATGTTTATGGGACAATGGCGACTTCCAATGACCTTCTCATCAAACAGCGCTCTGTTATCGAGTTTTTGGCAGCTGATGGATGTTCTGCTGCAAACATTCATGCAAGAATGAAGACAGTTTATGGTGAAATGTGCATTTCAGACTGTGCAGTTCGCAAATGGGTGAGAATTTTTAAAGGGGAAGACCCCAGAGAGACAATTCTGCGTGATCGAAAGCGTTCGGGTAGGCCGCTTTCCGCATCGGACACGGCTCATCGAGAGAAAGTTGACTGCATGATTAGAGCTAATCGAAGGGTCAAACAAAAGGAAATTGCAGATGAAGTAGGCATTTCGAAAGAACGAGTGCACCATATCGCCACAACTGTACTGGGTTACCGAAAAGTCTCTGCCCGTTGGGTCCCAAGACAGCTCACTGTAGAGATGAAAGCGCAGAGAAAGGACATGTGTACTCAACTCTTAGAGCGTTACAATGCAGAAGGAGAAGCATTTCTGCAACGCATTGTGACTGGAGACGAATCCTGGGTCCACCACTACGATCCAGAATGTAAAGCCCAATCGATGGAGTATAGGCACAAAACTTCTCCAAGTCCAAGGAAGTTCAAGGTTGTTGCCTCTGCAAGAAAGGTCTTGTTCACCGTTTTCTGGGACATGGAGGGAGTGGTCCACATGGAATTTCTGGAGCAAGGGCAAACTGTGAACTCTGAGCGATATATTTCAACACTCCGAGCTCTCAAACTCCGACTCAGACGTATTCGGCGTGATAAGGACTCAATCCTGCAACACGACAATGCGCGACCGCACACCAGTCGCCAAACTCAGGACGCCTTAAGGCAGCTGGAACTTACGACCCTACCTCACCCTGCATACAGCCCCGATCTTGCCCCCTCTGACTATTATTTGTTTCCCCAACTCAAGAAGTACCTGAAGGGCCATCACTATGACAATGATGAGGAAGTTATCGCAGATGTTCGCAGATGGTGCCGTGGACAGCCGTCTGAATTCTTCGCTGACGGCGTGAGCCAACTAGTGAAACGTTGGAGGCGGTGTGTTGATCGCGACGGTGACTACATCGAAAAATAGAGTGCTAAGTATGTAGCTGAGATATTAAGCTTTCGTTTGACGTATTGTTTATGTATATGCTGTGAAAAATTAAAAAGTTATGATTAAACGGAACTTAATTATCAGCCTGCCCTCGTATTTTCAGCTTTTATTGATATATTTTCCACAGTTAAGAGCAATAATTTTCAGCGTTTAGAGTCCTATTTTTCAGCATTTACCTCCATATTTTTTAGCAAGTAGATCCACGTTTTTCAGCATTTAATTCCATATTTTTTAGCAATTAGATCCATGTTTTTCAGCATTTACCTCCATATTTTTTAGCAAGTAGATCCATGCTTTTCAGCATTTACCTCCATATTTTTAGCAATTAGATCCATGTTTTTCAGCATTTAATTCCATATGTTTTTAGCAATTAGATCCATGTTGTTCTGCGTTTAGAGCCATATTTTCCAGCGCTGTTCTGCCTCACTGTTCCTCCACCAGTCCGTTACAAACTTGTCGATACATGTATCACCGTAAACTTTGGCAACTGGCTGTGTATCGACCAATCAATGTGAAAGTTGACAAGTGAACTACTTGTCGATCACGCTCAGTTCGTGGAATCTCAACACGCACAGATAACTTAGTCCAGAAACATCCCCATTCCACATTGACTAATGTGACTTTCAGGCTGTGTGATACAAGCACAGCTTCTTTTAAAGCTGTAGGTATAGTCTGACACAGAGGCCCAATAGGGCTTACACCTAGCCTATTTTAGGTAACTAATGTGTCTTGTAAATGTATAAATATTTAAATATTAACCTGTGTCAAGATCCGCCGAACTGTGTTAAAAGTAGCCTGGCGTATTGATTAAAGAGGACCACAAACTCTACATTTCTTTCTCTTACCGTCGCTCTGTCCATCCATAGATTTCATCTCTATGCCGTTACCGATGTTTCCCTCCTCCTCCTCCTCCTCATTTTTCCTCACGTTATCAACTTTTGTCCACCATGTCACACCGTAGAGCTGAGGACAGAAATATTCTTTTGAAGTTTTGCTTCGGTAGTGAAAGGTTTGATATTTGCATTCGAGCTTCTTTCTACATTCTAGGTCGTTTCTCTCTTTCCTTCTACTCTCTGTCTGTCTCTCTCTCTGTCTGTCTCTCTCTCTCTCTCTCTCTCTCTCTCTCTCTCTCTCTCTCTCTCTCTCTCTCTCTCTCTCTCTCTCTCTCTCTCTCTCTCTCTCTCTCTCTCCCCCCCCCTCCATCCCTCTCTCTCTCCCCTCCTCCTCCTCCTCCCCCCCCCTCTCTGTGTCTATGTCTCTCTGCCTCTTTGCCTCGCATTTTCTCTCTCTCTCTCTCTCTCTCTCTCTCTCTCTATATATATATATATATATATATATATATATATCCCTCTCTCTATATATATCTCTCTCTCTCCCTTTCTTTCAATGACTCTTTTCATCCCTCTTTCTGGCTTTCCTCCCTCTTTCTCTTTATGTCTATCTGCCTCTTTGCTTCGCATATTCTCTCTGTCTGTCTGTCTGTCTGTCTCTCTCTCTCTCTCTCTCTCTCTCTCTCTCTCTCTCTCTCTCTCTCTCTCTCTCTCTCTCTCTCCCTCCCTCCCCCTCGATGTCTCTCCCCTCGCCCCTCCTCACATGATTTCTCCCTACCTATTTAACCACAAATCTGTCTCTCATTTGTCAGACTATCTACTATCACTATAGATCTCTAACTGAATCTGTCTAGTTGCCTACATCCCCCACCACCCCTGAGCTGCTTCAGCCGTTAGATCAACTAGTGAGTTTAACAAAGGGATAATCTTGTTTAGAGCCAGTAAACACGCGCATATTTGGGGGAAGTGACGTCGTTACTTTTCTCTCAAGCATCTACCCTGTAAGGACATATTGACCGGCCCTTTGTTGCCGATAGTCTCGCGAGGTTTCCCTAATTAAGCTCCATAACACAAGAGTTACCTCGCTTTCCTCCGGCGCACGCGCAGTGTAGGAGAATATAATAATGGCTGCCACAGTCACGACGATGCTGATAGATCCGAAATACGTGTAGTGGACGGCGCTCAGAATTTTCGGCCGTGTGTCCTTTTCGTCTGGGTGTAAAAAAATGTATGGTTGAACCATAACTATATAGATGATAAATTGATAAATACAATACTTCGTTTTTAAAAAAAAAGCCCTTACAAATAGCACATCTGTTTTGTGTGCAAGCTGCCAATGAAAGTAATGCTTGAAAGCAAGGAAAAAAAAAATATGATCAAAACACAAGCTTCCAGCTAAAAGTTGTTTGGTAAAATATAAAATGACT
>JAWDGP010002376.1:80000-90000 GCA_033675545.1 Elysia crispata
GGTTTGCCGCAGCTCGCTGATTTGTTGTTGTAGACAGAGGGCGTGGCCACGGCGTAGCGGTGTTGGAGTTGGTTGTAGCCTCCGATCTTGTCGAAACCTGGGAAAGGTTTAGAGGGAGGGGAGGGAAGGGAGAAAATTGAAATTTCTTTAATGTCATGACTGTGTCAAGTGAAAAATTTCGGGTTTGCCTTTCTCATCGTGTAAAAAGTGCTGAGATTAAAGAAATCGTCATTGTTGGTTTGCATCAGGAACGTGGAGTGGCGTGTGGGGGGTGTTGCGAGACCAAGATCTGGCAGATATATTGGTTCCAACACATTTTTTTTAAATGACATGAAGATGGAAGTGTATGTCACTTACTGATGACAGCCAGAATGACAGCGCCAATCGTCATGATGACAGTTTGTAGAGTGTCTGTATAGATGACAGCCGCCAGCCCACCTGGTGATTGGTCATAATTATTATAGCTTGTTGTCAGTAAAGCTTTCAGTTATGATGATAAGGATGATAATAATGATGAGGAGGAGAAGGATGATGGTTATGTTGATAAAGATCATGATGATGATGGTGATGATGATGATGATGATGATGATGATGATGATGATGATGAAAGCAATGTTACGGTAATCAAATAGAGTTTATCAATTTCAAAACACAGCATTCTATGTTTCCAACTGCACTCCTTTCATCTTTCACCAATATTTATGGTTTTAGTGAAATCAATGAATTTGTATGTAAATGATGTATGCTATTTTGATAATGCTATAATTCTTAAAGTCTCACTCTCTCTCACACACACACACACACACACACACACACATATATATATATATATATATATATGTCGTGGTTCGATCCAGTGATGGAACTCTTTCCCTGTTATGGTCAAGCGTTTTATATTTGAACCACCACGATAATATGTTTATGTTTTCTCAGGAAGTAAGGATGATAAAACCTTCAAATCAACGCCAAAGTGTTCAAAAATAGCTGTTTAATAGGCCTAAATACTTATCTGAAAATGTTATTTCTGATAATCATGTGGATGGTTTTCCCAGATCCCCACACATTTGAAATATAAACATGCAGTTTCTTCATTTTCAAAGCAAGTAACAATATTTCCCAAAGCTGTGTCAGTGCTGGACTCACCTAGAATAGTATAGAAACCTGTGATACACAGTAGGCCCGCGATGGACAGGTACATGTCCCAGCCTAGGGCCAGGTTGATGAACAGAGCCCCGGCATAGATGCTCACCTGAGAAGGAGCACATCAGAAAATAGTTACACCTACTTCTTTAAGATTCTATCAGAATATACAACTAATTTTTTAAAGATCCAAATCTATTTATAGATCACTTTGAACGTTCATTATCATGCAGGCAGAAATGAATGTGTAGCAATAAATTCTAGCAAAGCTGTGCACCTTTACGCACTTAATGCGGAAATAAAGGAAGTAAACTAATTTTGTACCGTCCCGGTCTGTTTTTAGATCCTTTTGGAAGCTTATTTGAAAGCTGTGAATGTCGCATTCAAAGCATATTAAAAGTGCACTGCCTTGCGGGAATTCTTAGCCGCGCAGTTATTTAAAACTTACATAATAATGAATGTTTTTAAAAAAATATGTAAATAGATTTGGATTTTAAAAATTTAGTTAATTATTTCTACTCACAGCCTCCTAGTAGGCGAGCAAAAGTGTCTTAAAATAGATTTAGAAAGTACAGAGCTGATTGATTTCCTATATTGATTAATCATTTCTTAGGATCTTTGTCAGACGATCAGTGCTATGTAGTTGAAGTATTGTTTATTTTTACCTGAAAGGCTATCTCTTCAAAAATGACATTTTGTTGTTGTTAATTTTCCGCTGAGTTGTCAAATTATGGCCATAAATGGAAGAGATTTAGCGGAAGACCAGGTGCGAGTTAGCGGAAAGTTAGCAGAACAGGAGAAAGTTAGCGGAAAGTTGGCAGAAAATAAGTAAAGAATAAGAAAATTAATAGCGAGAATTCATAAATATATGAGAAGAGCAGAAGCGATTTAGCAAAAAGTTAACGGGAAAAGGCAAAATAAAAAAGGTGATAAAATCAGCACATATCAAACGGCTTATAAATGCCAAAAAAGTTCGATTTATCTTATTCTCGTCTTAAAGTGCAAAAACTCAATACAAATTTTTATCTAGTATACTTAGTTTAGTTTACTGTTATTTCTAGCTAGCAGGAATGTTCAGGGTTTACTGACAGCCAACTTGGTAACGATGTACAGAATCAAGGACAGACAACTCAAGTAGATCCTCAGACGAGTTCCTCCAAACCGCTTTGCCATGTACTCCGGGAGAGTGTAGACCTGGAAGACGAAGAAAAAGAGAAAAATCAAAACTGAGAAATGCGGGATAAAAAATATACGAGAATCTTCATGACCTGTTAATGTTACAAGACCAACATAGTGTTTTTGTGAAAGTTCAAGACAAAAAAGAATATCCAAGCCTCTCTCTCCTTCTCTCTCTCTCTCTCTCTCTCTCTCTCTCTCTCTCTCTCTCTCTCTCTCTCTCTCTCTCTCTCTCTCTATCTATCTATATATCTATCTCTCTATCTATTTATCTATCTTTATATATATATATATATATATATATATATTTCTCACTCTCATTTTCTCTCTCTCAATCACTCACTCACCCCTGATAAGTTCTCATATATTCCTCCAAATTAATGGCACATATCGAACTTGCTTGTACAAAAAGTTCTCTAAAACTGCACTATGCAAAGAAAATGTTCAAACTTTATTCTCATGAATTTCTGTCCAAGATACATACACGGTAGCCAGTAAATCGGTTTGACATTTTAAAGCCATTCAGTTTAATCTATGCTTATTCGTCCACCTCATAGCGAACACACTATTTTGCTTCCTAAACTCTCGCAAATTTGCCCAGAACAAAACGCATTGAGCCTGTTTAAAAAGATAATCAGTTTCTCGAGTACAGCATTAATCGAGACAAACACATTTTCACTTCTTGGTAAATAAAACAAGTCGTGGAATTATTGAGATTGGTAGAAATCCTCACCCCAGAAGACACGTAGACTGGCAGGAAAACCCAAGCCAGGCAGATAACCAGGAACATGGACTGTGGAGAGATCGAAACTTGGAGAATCATTATGTGTAAACGCTCAAAATTCTGAAAAATAGGAAGAACGCAGTTCAATCCGATATGATTTACGACTGAATCTACAGATGCTGTTCTTAAACTTCAATCTATAAACTTCCAACTAAAAGATTTTCTCTTCAGGCTATACACGTAAAATCGCAATTTCATTAGTTTGAAATAAACATTAAAATTATTAAAAAAAAAAAAAAAGAAAGAACAAAGAAAAATAAACCTTAACACCATTTTATCATGCAATAGATCTGGAACCTTTTAATATGAAAATTCTTTACTAGATCTGTGGATTCAGGAACTGAACAAGAACATGGCTATCCCTGCAATAATGCAAAGTCCCGTCGGAGAGTTCCATGACTATCCCTTCAGTAAGGTATGCACCAATCCTAGAAGACCAAAGCTATCCCCAATGTTACAAACGCTGCACTTACAGAGTTCAGTGACTATCCCTACAGCAAGGTATGCACCACTCCTAGAAGACCAAAGCTATCCCCAATGTTACAAACGCTGCACTTACAGAGTTCAGTGACTATCCCCGCCATTACTTACGCTCCACTCATAGATGACCATGGTTATCCCTGCTATTACTAACGCTCCCGACCAAGAATTCCATGACTATCCCTGACGGCACTTACGCTTCACTGAGAGATCACCCTGAGTATCCCCGGTTAAACTTATGCTCCATAGAGTTCCATCACTATCTCTGCCGGTACTCACGGTTCACTCATAGATGGCCATTATCATCCGCACCGTTACGTATCCTCGCCATTACTTACGCTCCACTCATAGATAACCATGGCTATCCCCGCCGTTATTTACGCTCCACGCATAGATTTCTATAACTATCCGCGCCGTTACTTACGCTCCACCTTATAGATGACCATGGCTATCCTCGCCATTACTTACGCTCCACTCATAGATGACCATGACTATCCCCGCCGTTATTTACGCTCCACTCATAGATTTCTATAACTATCCCCGCCGTTATTTACGCTCCACTCATAGATTTCTATAACTATCCCCGCCGTTATTTACGCTCCACTCATAGATGACCATGGCTATCCTCGCCATTACTTACGCTCCACTCATAGATGACCATGACTATCCTCGCCATTACTTACGCTCCACTCATAGATGACCGTGACTTTCCTCGCCATTACTTACGCTCCACTCATAGATGACCATGGCTATTCCTGCTGCTGCGCCAGTTCCAGCGAGACCAACAAAATGCTCACTGCCAATGTTGCTGCTGAAGAGAGAGGCCCCAACCTGGTAAAAAAAAACAACAGAAAATAACATTATTTGGTAATGTATTGGCCTGTCCGACCTTTGGGTCTTTTGTTTTTCCTTGCAAAGTTCCCTGTTTTCATTTAATTAATTGTTGCTAGCGCCATGAGTTTAATACCTCCATCTTTTTTTTCGGTCTTGATATGTTTTGCTCCTTGACCCAAATCCCGATATCAATTACCCACAATGGACTGGATTTACATATAGAAGGGTAGCCTCTAAGTTTTTCTGTGATGAAAAAATTAGAGTTTACCGATCTTGCTTTGTTTGCGACATCTGACTGACGTCACACCTCCGCAGTTAGATTTATTATAACCAAAGAAATCTCTCTTTGCTGTACCCATATAAGACTCTTATCTGAAGCAGCAATGAGATAATAATAAACCACAGAGTTAATTTTAAATTTTCGCGATATTTTAGGAAAAATTAAGCAAACTATACGAGATTTTAATGGGAAAGTTTAAATGGGGATTGATAAACGGAAAAACAATACCAAAAAAAAAAAATGCAAAACCGCCCAAAAGTCTAATGGAAAGAAAGTCTAAAAAATTTATTTAAAACAATATCTGTGTTCATTGTATGAACAGGTTATTTTTTTCACCGTCCAAATGGAGTTATTAACATTTAGATTTAAATCAACATTTTTGACCAACTTTTGACAATGTGAAAAATTGTGAAGAAACAATTTATTTAGTGATTCTAACAGGCACTAGATTAAAAGCAACATATTTGTGAAGCCAAGTTCCTGCACTAAGCTGCAGACAACTAAAGAAGCCCAAGGGTGTCACCCGTCAAAAAACGGAAGGAGCTAACCGGAAGTTCCTAAAGCTAAACAGCAGACGATCCAAAGGATAAAATTGAATGTAGCCAGTACCGGAAGCAATCTTTTGACTCATACCCCTAGCCTCTCTAATACTCCTCAGGAAAAAAATTGTTTGTCGTCATATTTCTCGATTTTTCTACTCTGTTCCCTCTACTGTCATTATCCTTATTATTATTATTATTATTATTATTATTTTTATTATTATTATTATTATTATTATTATTATTATTATTATTATTATTATTATTATTATTATTATTATTATTATTATTATTATTATTATTATTATTATTATTATTATTATTGTTGTTGTTGTTGTTGTTGTTGTTATCATCATCATCATCATCATCATCATCACTATTAAGATTATTGATATCATCCATAACCGTATGGAATTGAACCTTCAAACAACTGATATTGAAGCAGATGCTTTACCCGACAGCAACTAGCGCTCCTTACAATTATGGCTTAATGTATCGTTTTAAAAGCAAATTTTTGTGCAAATTACTACCTTTCCGAAAGTTAATATTATCACATAAATGACAATTCACTTAAAGACCATCGTTCTTAAAAATGACATTTTATCTTTTCGTATTAAGTTTTGTTATATGTCAATTTTATCCTTGAGAGACAGACATTTTTTTAAATATTATGCTTCTCTAAAGCTGTCTGAAATTAAAAATAAGATTCCATGTATTAGTTACTAATTTGTCTTCGGAATCCTGTAGGTGAGATTTGTGAAATCTACTCCCTACGCGCCAGTGCCAAGTGTACATAAATATTTTTGGTGGCGTGTTTACATCGTGACGGTATTACTCGTGTTTGTGTGATTTTTACATTTGCTGAAAAGGAAATGTTGTTTTGTATTAAGTTCGTCGAGTTGGTTCAATGGAGAATCAAGTTTCGTGTAATTTCTTTGATTTTTTTTCCTCCATATCTAAAACCTTGCACTGTTTTCCAAAGATGTGTTAGATTTATGTTTGGAATTTTTAAAGCATTTTTGTGATAGAATCTAAGAAAATGACCCTATTTTTCAGTTAATGACCTTTTCAAAATAACCTTTAAAGCTTTGGACAATTAGAGGACAAACATTGGTTAGTGGCCAGAGAAACAAAGACATAGATTGCTTTGTCAAAAGAAATATAAAACTTTGATTTAAATGAATGATAACATTAGGCACAAGAATATTTTAGAAATAAAAAATAGTCATATGACATTGAGAGAACTCAAAATAAAATATCCTCAAGGCAAAGTCCACACTGAAGCTGTGCGCAGAAGGTGAGTTCATTTCTTGCTGGTCAGACTATTCATCGGTGAAGGGAGGGTGGTAAAAAATGACACTCTATGTGAAAAACCACGCTATATTTTGTATTCCCATTTTCGATGACGCAAAAATGAATAAAAAATAGATGACTGGTGAGGCTTTCTGTAACTGCCAACTTATAAACAAAATCGTAGAAAAAAATGAGTAAAGTTTGGAAAATATGAAGAAGAAACTTTAAAAAAATATATAGGTAAAAAATAAAAAGGCTGAATTACATTAAAAAAACAAAAAAAAACAAACAAAAAAAAACGACCAGCCTCTGTATGGCATTTTATTCTGATTATCTGAAACCTTATGTTATTTTGCGATTTACTAAATCACAAACATTTAGAGGGTGGGGATTTTTACTCTCCTTAATCTTAAACAAAGGAAAAAAAAAATGAAAAATGAAAATAGAGCAATAAACAAGGAATCTCACCGGAAACCATTTCATATCTCTTCCGGCCAGGAAGTAGCTCTTCACGCTGCCTCGATTTGGGCGACATAATGACTGGGAAGAGAAGAGGGAAGGTTAGGGCGACATAATGACTGGGAAGAGAAGAGGGAAGGTTAGGGCGACATAATGACTGGGAAGAGAAGAGGGAAGATTAGGGCGACATAATGACTGGGAAGAGAAGAGGGAAGGTTAGGGCGACATAATGACAGGGAAGAGAAGAGGGAAGGTTAGGGCGACATAATGACTGGGAAGAGAAGAGGGAAGATTAGGGCGACATAATGACTGGGAAGAGAAGAGGGAAGAGAATGACTGGGAAGAGAAGAGGGAAGGTTAGGGCGACATAATGACTGGGAAGAGAAGAGGGAAGGTTAGGGCGACATAATGACTGGGAAGAGAAGAGGGAAGGTTAGGGCGACATAATGACTGAGAAGAGAAGAGGGAAGGTTAGGGCGACATAATGACTGGGAAGAGAAGAGGGAAGGTTTGGGCGACATAATGACTGGGAAGAGAAGAGGGAAGGTTTGGGCGACATAATGACTGGGAAGAGAAGAGGGAAGGTTAGGGCGACATAATGACTGGGAAGAGAAGAGGGAAGGTTAGGGCGACATAATGACTGGGAAGAGAAGAGGGAAGGTTAGGGCGACATAATGACTGGGAAGAGAAGAGGGAAGGTTAGGGCGACATAATGACTGGGAAGAGAAGAGGGAAGGTTAGGGCGACATAATGACTGGGAAGAGAAGAGGGAAGGTTTGGGCGACATAATGACTGGGAAGAGAAGAGGGAAGGTTTGGGCGACATAATGACTGGGAAGAGAAGAGGGAAGGTTTGGGCGACATAATGACTGGGAAGAGAAGAGGGAAGGTTTGGGCGACATAATGACTGGGTAGAGAAGAGGGAAGGTTTGGGCGACATAATGACTGGGAAGAGAAGAGGGAAGGTTAGGGCGTTCTGAAAATACCCGAATCTTTTCACAGATTAAGGTTAAAAAAAAACAAAAAACAAAGTGATCCTATGGGTGGATTTTAATAAATGTGTAGCTATGAATTCCGGTAAGTCAGTGCGCCTTAAGGAAGTTTCGCGTGAAATTTGCGGCCGTCTAATGATACCAGGTCCTGATGCTGTTGGGTGGAGTGGTGGAGTAGTCGACGAGTGGAGGGGTAGTCCTGATTATTGGGTTTGTGGTATTGTATGACAACAGCATGATGGAGTTAAAGCATCATCATCAATACTTAAAAATATTTCAATAGAATCGTTATAGTTTTAATTGTAGTGGTAATAGTAGTTGTACTACTACTACTGCTGATACTACTACTACAACTACTACTACTACTACTACTACTACTACTACTACTACTACTACTACTACTACTACTACTACTACTACTACTACTACTACTACTACTACTACTACTACTACTACTACTACTACTACTACTACTACTACTACTACTACTACTACTACTACTACTACTAATAATAATAATAATAATAATAATAATAATAATAATAATAATAACAATAATAATAATAATAATAATAATAATAATAATAATAATAATAATAATAATAATAATAATAATAATAATAATAATAATAATAATAATAATAATAATAATAATAATAATAATAATAATTATAATAATGAAAATAATAATATCTGTTTATCTATCCATCTCTATCTATTTATTTATCAATTTCTCTATCTGCTATACATCTATCTACCTATGGATTTATTCGTCAGTCAGTCAGACTATCTATTCATCTATCTATCTATCTATCTATCTATCTTTCTATCTATCTATCTATCTATCTATCTATCTATCTATCTATCTATCTATCTATCTATCTATCTATCAATCTATCTACCTACCTACCTACCTACCTATCTATCTATCTATCTATCTATCTATTCTTAAATTTATATTGAAAGTGATGGAAAATAAAGCTCATCCGCCATCGCTTAATAATGTTATTCATCATCTCTTTTGCCCTTAACAAGGATGAGTGATGGCGGCGGCACACCCACTGTTGTTTACAGTTCACTGAGTTAATACAAACATAACTGTAGTGTAGATTATATCAAACATAACTGTAGTGTAGATTATATCAAACATAACTGTAGTGTAGATTATATCAAACATAACTGTAGTGTAGATTATATCAAACATAACTGTAGTGTAGATTATGTCATAGCGTTAGTCCTTACCCATACTCCAACAGCCAGCACGGCGAGAAAGTAAACAGCTATGACGGCAATATCTCCCCAATGATCTATTCCTGGTGTTGAGTCTAGCATCGTTGTGATGTCTTGTGGTTATAGACGGCCACACAGAGTTTGATAAACACACAGCAATGTTGCTGTTCTTTCACCTGATGCTCTTCTTGTTGTTATAGACGGCCACACAGAGTTTGATAAACACACAGCAATGTTGCTGTTCTTTCAACTGATGCTCTTCTTGTTGTTGTTGACGATGGGGTTAGTGTTTGTGGTGGTGATGTCAAACTGCAAGTTGTTTTTTTTTTGTTTGTTTGTTGTTGTTTTTTTGCGTTTACAGCTCGGACAAAATTTCGGTCAATAGTTGTTCGTAATCTTCATTGGTAAAGAATATCTATGAAATTGAAAATGAAATAAGTAACTGAACTTGAAGCTTTTCCATTTTTTTTTTAATTTTTTTATCTTATTTAATTTTTTATTTTAGTAAACTAATGACATATTCGCCTGCCTCTGAGTGCTACGCTCCGCTGAGCCACCTAGGGGGGACACAATTAATATTACTATCTTTGGAAAAGCTATCATAATCATAATCACAACCGCCTGATCTATTTTTCTTAATACAGAGAAATAAAACTTTCAAAAGAAACGCAGATGTGGATGGCAATCTCTCTTGCCATCGTGTTATTCACTTGGAAAATTTAAAACCGGCAATCCGTCAAAATTTTCTTTAACTTGAAATATCAGTTTATGAGTCTATCGCAACGAAAAAACAA
>JAWDGP010002376.1:95000-182500 GCA_033675545.1 Elysia crispata
GGAAACAACAGAAGAATAAGACAGTGATGAGAGGAGGGACCGTGCCGACCACGACTTCAGTCAGGTCAACGTTCCCTGATTTGCCGGAGGATCTTACAACAGAACAATAAGACAGTGGTGAGAGGAGGGACCGTGCCGACCACGACTTCAGTCAGGTCAACGTTCCCTGATTTGCCGGAGGATCTTACAAGAGAACAATAAGACAGTGGTGAGAGGAGGGACTATGCCGACCACGACTTCAGTCAGGTCAACGTTCCCTGATTTGCCGGAGGATCTTACAACAGAAGAATAAGACAGTGGTGAGAGGAGGGACCGTGCCGACCACGGCTTCAGCCAGGTCAACGTTCCCTGATTTGCCGGAGGATCTTACAAGAGAAGTCGACTGCGATCTTCATGAGGGGGGAGGAGGGGGAGGGGGAGGGGGGAGGCGCTGGGGGCAGCAGTATAGAAACATAGAAGCCATCGTTTTTTTAACCCAGATCAAATCATTAGATCATTGAGGATATGCATTTATGTGTTGTGTGCTTCCAAACTGCAATATATATATATATATATATATATATATATATATATATATATATATATATATATATATAACCGATCAAGCAGTGGTCCCAACAAGAATTAACAGTGCGGTCCTGTATGGAATACAGTTAGCTAAAATAAAAATCAGGAGCTAAGCCCCTTCTAAAGGAAACTACTCAGCCTAAATCTTACCGAAAATGGCTAGGCAAGCGCCGAATACCTGGAATAGCCTTGCAAGCTCACCTAGCGAAGTACTTAGAATTAATAGAAGCCTAATGAATTCTAAACTATGGACACTAATATCAATGCTCAGCTCCAAATTGAAGTCAGAAAGAAAGATAAGCCTGCATACAAAGTGAAAAAAAGCGTGAAGTATATCCTACAATGCTATTTCAGAACAGACGTTTTTTAAATGTCTGTGGTTGTTGGACAGATCTCAGTGGAACTGTCTTGCATAGCGGTTTGCGGATATCTCACTCCTCACAAGAGAACTCTCGAAACAGGAGGAAAAGAGTAATGTCTTGCTTACACCATGGGTAGACAAAAGCTGCTCTGTCGCGTCGTCTGATCTTTGCAAAAAATACGAATGAAAGTAAAAAGAAAGAAGTTTTATTTACAGATCAGTGCACAAAATTTGAGTAAAGTGGGTCAAGAGATGCTGACGTAACTCCGACAGAAGACTGGCACAATTGGCGCAATAGATGTATATAAAAACAAGCCACGACACTCTTGTTTGTAATATGTGTGTATAATAAGAACAAGTTTATTTCCTTGGAAACAATCATAATCAGCTGTAATACACAACTAATGCGTTAAGTCAACATAGATTAAAGCTGTAGAGTTTGGCCAAAGTTGATTAAAATAATACGTTTGCAAGTAGCGTGCAATAAATATTTTCTAACATATTTTGTCAATAAGATCTCTGGAAAACAAGTATTTCTGCTTAAAATTATATTCGATATCTCTTAAATATGGAAATAAATTACTGTACTAGGCATTAAACGCAATGAGCATGGCTTGCTTTGCCAAGACATTAAGATATTCCCTGGCAAAATATCTCATTTTCGTAATATCCACAAAACAAACATTTGGAAGCAATGTAATGTTTATAAAAGAGAAGAGATAATCTAAAGACACTGATAGAACAAAAGTTACGTACCACAGCAAGCAAGTGGAAGCAATAGCAACAGTTATTTGATTGTCAAAATCCGTGCGTAAAGTTTGAGTTTTTGCTTCAGTCTTTTTCTAGAGTCAAAGCATAACCTCTCTGTCCTTTGAATATATGTTTCTCTCTCTCTCTCTCTCTCTCTCTCTCTCTCTCTCTCTATATATATATATATATATATATATATATATATATATATATATATATATATATATATCTGTCTGTAGACCAGTCTTTCTCTCTCTCTCTCTGTCTATCTATCTATCTTTCTCTTCCTCTCTCCCCCTCTCCAAATTTGACCAGTAACTGTTCCATAATACTGAGTAGAATTAGTGCGCATGTAACACATAGAGAAAGAGAGAGAGAGAGAGAGAGAGAGAGAGAGAGAGAGAGAGAGAGAGAAAGAGAGAGAAAGAGAGAGAGAGAGAAAGAGAGATAAAGAGAGAGAGAGAGAGAGAAAGAGAGAGAACTATCATGTATAACACGTGCAACACATTTTGTTCCTTTATAAGGTTGGGCACACAGCTCAGATCATGCGAAATATCTAGAAAAAAATTATAATGGCTTAATAAGGAGTGCTTGTAAACAGGATATATTTATAAAGCAACTCACATTATATTTGGTGACAGCTGTCTGTGGTTTAAATAAATATAACAATCTCATTATAATCCGTTTGATTCAAACAAAAATTTACAGGTAAAATAATTTGTTTTTGTAGAAATAATTGAATCTAGTATTCAGTTGATACGTATTTCTTTGTTCTTGTTAGTGACAAATGCTAATAATAAAACGGTGTATTTTTTATAATAAATTTCTCCTGCATGTCGCTTGAAAATATAACGGGCTGTTTTTTTCCTGCTTTTTTTGTTTTGGTTTTGGTTTTGGGTTGTTATTTTTTTTTCAGTACTTTTGCTATTAATTTTTAGGTGTTTTTTTTTTTGTTTTTTTTTTTTTTTTGTTTTATCTTCGTGCTGGTCTTTTTGTTAATTTTCTTGATCAGCAATGTCTCTAGATCTAGTGTAAGGCAGGGTCTCACCTCGGTGGTTCAAACCTTGAAACATTCGATTCAATTAAGTCGCCTAAGTTTTACTATTTACTGTATCGCTAAAGGTGGATAAAAAACGCAAAATTAATAGCATTAAAAACGTACAACATCCAAACGACTAGGCGTTTCATACTTTCTATTTTAACAGTTATTCATAGATTACATTATTATCATCATAAGTCTTTATCAATTTAATAATTTAGGGTTTGGTTGTTGGTAAAGACGTTCTGGTGTGAAACACTAATCAGTTCCATCACTGGTGGAGTAACGCCATCACCTGGCCCTCGGGATTCTCCGGTTGACCTTCATCTTCCTCATCAGTTTTCTCCTTGTCACCTTTCTTGACCTTTGACACCGCTGCCCCGGAAGCAACCAGCAAGCCGTTGGCGGTGAATGAGCAGAACTGAGCAAGATCGGTGTTGCCCTAGAGTGGGAGGAAGAGAGAGAGAGAAAGAGTTCGGTAAGAATAGAAGACGATCTAAATTTAGTTGGGCGATTGGTATAGAGCGAGGCTTTCTAAAATACAGACCAAGTCACCGAAGTGAACAAACTTTTGCAGTAAATGTAATAGTAGTCTATATCATTTTAACTATTTGGCAGAGTTAGGACAGTTAGATATTTTATTGTGTATGCCTGTAGCTGAATCATAAGTGCGTTCTGAGTACAATTATGTCCTAGCTATGGCCAAAAGTGAAAAGAAATAGATAACTCTTACTTAAACATGCAAAAATTTGTTCACTTCGGTGACTTGGCCTGTATTTTCGGAATCCTCTGTACAGAGAGATTTAAGATCTTTAAATGGCTGAGTCGCGTACAGCATGCGGTATACCGACAGTGTTGACGATTTGCCTGTCGCTAAGTTACAAGGTCTGGAGTTGACGCAGATGAAAGTTTCAGGACCTTCAGATTTCATGGTTAACCAGAACAGACAGTATTAACCTTCTCCGGGGATTAAATTCTACTGAGTAAATCCGAAAATTTTCAAATCCATCTCAACAGAACAACCAAGATGTAATATTGTAAACAGCTGCGGGTTTGTTTGTTGTTTTTTTTTTTAATTAAATTTGGTCGTGATTTAGGTGGTGTGGAAAAAAAGATGGGATGTAAAAACTATTGATAAAAATTGAGAGTGAATCAGGAATAGATTTGATTCATTTAAGTCTGAAATCTGAAACCCATTTTCATTTCTTACTTTTCAGATAAAAACAGCTAAAATGGAATGCAACACTGTAACGACGTTAAAGCTCTGGACATTTGGCTGTAAGTTCTACCACCTTGAAGACGCTGACAGTCTGGCTGTACCTCTAGGGTGTTGATGCACTCCCCACTCGGTATATCCCAGACCTTGACGAAATCATCGTCTGCTGCGCTCGCAACAAATATGGAGTCAGGTGAGAAGGTCACGGCCTTGACCCAACCTATGTGACCTTCAAGGAGACGCAACAGTTTACCATTCCACGGGTTCCACAGGCGAATGGTTCTGTCCCATGATCCAGAGGCCTTGAGGGAGAAAAAATTAGAATTATTTGGATTTAATGTGGTCCATAGCTGAGTCAGTGCCCTCAAAGCATTAACTGTTTAAAACAAATTTATTAACTGTGTGGCTCATTTGTGTCTTAATAATTATTACACGAGGGTTTCTTCATTATTTCGGTTTGGAGTTACGCCACTTTGTGTCGGAATGTTCTCTTCTTTTCTTGACTCGGTTCTATCCATCGTTGATATGATTAGTCTGAATACTTAGAAAAAGGCTTTAGAGGAGTTGGCAGCGAAGAGAAAGAATAAAAGAATCTCTGTCTTAAACTTTTCAGATTTACTATATCCTGAGCTGTCAGGGAAAGAATGAGTACTTTCACTTCATCTTGCAGAACTCGATAAACTTGACTTACGCTTGATTGAGTTTAAGGTGAGTCAAATATCAATATGGTTACGTGAAGAGGAAGAGTTCTAAAATATAGACGACACAGTCCAGGGTCCACGAGATAATAGAGGGGGTAAAAATTGTTTGTTTGTTTGTTTTTACTAAAAACCGGTTACATTAGGGAAACGGTGCTGAATAAAAATGTGTTTAAAATATTGCTTGTGTCTTTGTTTCCTTCTTTGTTTATTTGTTTGTTGCTTAATACAGGGCGCACACAACAAAGGCAATTCCAGATCTTTTTGAACTCATGGAACTGAAGCTCCCTTCAGGGAAGATGGAACTGAAAAGGCGGGTTGAATGTCCATATGGATATCAGGTGGACGTTCTAACCACACAGCCACCAGCGCTCTTACAAAGTGCTGGCTTCATTTTTTTTTAATTAATGAACCTAACTGATTTATCAATCTTGAAGGAATGTGTTATTGCTTCATAAAAAAATATTTCACTTTCTTTTTCTTTCTTTTTTTTTTTTAGCGTCCGAATAAAATGGTTTATTTAACAAATCTGTTCTGAATGATCGACTCACCAACATTCCAATCTTGGAGAACGCGACGGAGTGGATGTTTCCACAGTGACCGACCAGAGTCCTGTGCTCGGCAACCTCTTCCGGTAGATCGTCTGCCTCCTCCTCTTCTTCATCCATATCTTCTCCTTGACCATCTCGGCTTTTCTCGTCGTAACTTTCATCGAGATTTTTCTTATAATGGCCGTTTGCATCATCATTATCATCATCCTCATCGTCATCGTCTTCATTTTCATTATCGCCGTCAGCTCCTTCGACCTCATCGAGATCACTTTCATCTTCATCATCACCCTGCTCTTTATCGTCATGATAAAAGCTGTGGAGATCACCACTAGTCTTACTGAACATATTCTTCTCCCTGTGAGTCCCTTTCCGGTGTTTCCCGATGATGGATCTGTACGTGCTGTGGTCCAATGTCCACACCTTAACGGAGAAGTCCCACGACCCGGTAGCCTGAAAAGATATTGACGTAAGAGAGATTTCTTGGAAAACATCGGCGAGTTCCGAGATCAACGAGGAAGTTCACTCAGCTTTTTTTATATTTTTAAATCCAATTGCAAGCTGTTCTTGATGTTTTAGACTTTCATTTATTTTAGTAATTTAAAATAATATGTGTGATGAGGAAAGAGATAAGTCGGACAGACAGACAAACAGACAGACAGGTAGAAAAAAAAAGGAGAGTGTATTTGAGTGCGTGTATGTTAAAGTGAGGTTGGGGTTTACAAAGATGTATAAGATGACACGTATACACGCATTCAGAAAGAGAGAGAGAGAGAGAGAGAGAGAGAGAGAGAGAGAGAGAGAGAGAGAGAGAGAGAGAGAGAGAGAGAGAGACGAGGTCAGAGACACAAAGACAAGGGAGGAATAATGACACACAGAAGCCAACAAACACGGACACACAGACATCGGAAAGTACGCAGACGTAATAGACAGATAAAGAATTATCATTCAATTGTTGCGAAAATCGTAAACAGGAAAATCCACAACATATTGCAGTCACCCAAAGTGCTTATTTTCTTTGATCATTTCTCTTCCCATTTCAAGAATCCTTTTCGAAGCATAGTGAAATACCAACAGGACTTTTATTTCATTGCAGTATGTTACAGTATATTGCAGTATGTTGCAGTATGTTGCAGTATGTTGCAGTATGTTACAATATGTTGCAGTATGTTGCAGTATGTTGCAGTATGTTGCAGTATGTTGCAGTATGTTACAGTACGTTGCAGTATGTTGCAGTATGTTGCAGTATGTTACAGAATGTTGCAGTATGTTGCAGTATGTTGCAGTATGTTGCAGTTTGTTACAGTATGTTGCAGTATGTTGCAGTATGTTGCAGTATGTTGCAGTACGTTGCAGTATGTTACAGTATGTTGCAGTATGTTGCAGTATGTTGCAGTATGTTGCAGAATGTTGCAGTATGTTTCTATCCTCCATGCACGAGGCTTTGTACTCACCACAAATTCAAAGTTGTAGGAGAAAGCTACGGACTGCACCAGACTGTCATGGCTGACAAGAGTTCGAATGTGGCAACCGGTCTGAAAACAACATCGTGACCAGATTAATGTATGGACAATCTTCAAACTGGCCTTCTCTAAAGGCTGGGAGGAAAAGGTTTCGCTTCCGCCTCTCTGTGTCTCTCTGTCTCTCCTTGTATCTGTCTGTCTGTCTGTCTCTGTCCTCTCCCTCTCTCTCTTTATGTTTCTCTGTCTTCCGTCTCTCTCTCGGTCTGTCTGTCTGTCTGACTGTCTATCTGTCTGTCTGTCTGTCTGTCTGTCTGTCTCTCTCTCTCTCTCTCTCTCTCTCTCTCTCTCTCTCTCTCTCTCTCTCTCTCTCTCTCTCTCTCTCGGTTTTTAACTGTATCTATCTGTCTCCGCCCCCCCCCCACACACCCCCTCTTTTTTTTTAAAGAAATTTTAAGGGAAAAAGCATATAATGCACAAACATTTATTATATTATATATCTTCTTACATATTGCTTTTTCATTGAGTGTGGATCAAAATAAATAAACACGTTACAGTTATACTAGTGGAGAAAACGATTCAAGCATGCATAATAGAACGGCCTTTGAGATAATTATTATCTTTATCTTCTCAATGGCGCAGAGGTTATCCTTGCCTTACCTGGACACACCACAAGATGGCCGTCCTGTCCCAGGATCCGCTACACAGGTAGACTGAGCCGGGGGAAAAGGCCACAACTTCAACACTTTTGGCGTGTCCTGTGGGTGTGGAGAATCATGGGAGAGAGAGAGGGAGAGAGAGAGAGAGAGAGAGAGAGAGAGAGAGAGAGAGAGAGAGAGAGAGAGAGAGAGAGAGAGAGGGGGGGGCACAGAAAGAGGGAGAGACAGACAGGCAGACAGACAGATAGAGATAGAGACAGAGACAGAAAGAGAGAGGCACAAAGAGAGGGAAAGGGCGACAGAAAGAGAGAGAGAGAGAGAGAGAGAGAGAGAGAGAGACAGACAGACAGACAGAGAGAGAGAGAGAGGAAGGGAGAGAGACAGACAGACAGACAGAGACAGAGACAGAGAGAGACAGAAAGAGATAGAGAAAGAGAGAAGCAGAGAGAGGGGAGGGTAGAGAGAGATGCATAAAAGAAAGAGAGAGAGAGAGAGAGAGAGAGAGAGAGAGAGAGAGAGAGAATAGATCATTTCTATGTGATAAGATTAATGAGATTGGTAGAAAATCATTGCTTTTATCTTTTTCTCTCTTTTGGTAAAAACGGTATCATTTCTTCATTTCAGATTAAGAAAATGAGAAAAAAAAAAAGAAAAAAACATCTGCACAAAGTAGTTGGGTTACAATATAGATTTAAGCTTTCTGTTTCAAATGCAAACAAACCAAGTTATCTTGCAAAATATTATTCAAGCGCCATATAGAGAACTTGAGGCCACAAAAGAAAATGGCGGACATGTCACATTTAGAAAAATTCAACACTGCCATGTTTAGAATTGTCCGAAATTTTGACCGTTAACAGCTTGAGCACATTTCTGGTCCTGAAAACATTTTCCTAACTCATGTTTACATTCTAGGCATAAAAACAAAAATGAATGGCTGTGGGTTTTACTGCCGTTATTTTTTTTATAATTGATAACAGGCTACTCAAATTTTCTAGTTGCGACCTAACGGCTTTCTCCTGTATGGCCTTTTACTTAAGTATGAAGTTTTCCAGAGATGTCAAGCAGACAGGTTGTCAAGGTAACCAACCTTCTAGCACCTGTAAACAACTTCCATCTGAAGTCCTCCATATTCTCGCGGTTTTATCAAAGGAACCGCTCGCGAAATATTTGTCGCACGGAGAAACCGATACACTCTTGACGGCTCCTGGCACGGCAAATCGGAACAAAAAATTTACGATAAGTGGTGAGAATTCATAGCTGTACACATACCATTCTTAATACAAAGTTTATGGGGAGCATAGCAGTACACATACCATTCTTAATACAAAGTTTATGGGGAGCATAGCAGTACACATACCATTCTTAATACAAAGTTTATGGGGAGCATAGCAGTACACATACCATTCTTAATACAAAGTTTATGGGGAGCATAGCTGTACACATACCATTCTTAATACAAAGTTTATGGGGAGCATGGCTGTACACATACCATTCTTAATACAAAGTTTATGGGGAGCATAGCTGTACACATACCATTCTTAATACAAAGTTTATGGGGAGCATAGCTGTACACATACCATTCTTAATACAAAGTTTATGGGGAGCATAGCAGTACACATACCATTCTTAATACAAAGTTTATGGGGAGCATAGCAGTACACATACCATTCTTAATACAAAGTTTATGGGGAGCATAGCAGTACACATACCATTCTTAATACAAAGTTTATGGGGAGCATAGCAGTACACATACCATTCTTAATACAAAGTTTATGGGGAACATGGCAGTACACATACCATTCTTAATACAAAATTTATGGGGAGCATAGCAGTACACATACCATTCTTAATACAAAGTTTATGGGGAGCATAGCAGTACACATACCATTCTTAATACAAAGTTTATGGGGAGCATAGCAGTACACATACCATTCTTAATACAAAGTTTATGGGGAGCATAGCAGTACACATACCATTCTTAATACAAAGTTTATGGGGAGCATGGCAGGAACACACCTTGAATCTTAATGACAGGAAGGAACACATAAAAAGTATTCGGGATAACTTTTTATGCAAAGAGAATGAGAAATTTAAATAGAGATCATAAGAGGGATGTGTTTATTAACCTAAAAGAAAATCGCAGAGGATGGGTGGAGGGCAAAATAGTTTTACATCCCCAACTCATTTTTTTTCTATTTTTATTTATTGAGTTTTTCCCTTTGTTTTTACATATTTTTAATTTTATCATACAATTAAATTTGAGGCGATAAAAGTAATTGAAGCAGTAGAGAAAGAAGTACTGCTCTTTTGCGAGCATTTCCTGTGGTTCCATCTATATAGCAGGCCTGGTACCCGTGTTACGTAACGTTACTCTGATAGGCCGATCCGCGAAGTGCTCGCCATGTGCGCTCTCTCTCTCTCTCTCTCTCTCTCTCTCTCTCTCTCTCTCTCTCTCTCTCTCTCTCTCTCTCTCTCTCTCTCTCTCTCTCTATCTATCTATCTATCTATCTCTGTCTCTCTGTCTCTCTATCTATCTATCTCTGTCTCTCTCTCTCTCTTTCTTTCTCTCTCTCTGTCTCTCTCTCTCTCTCTCTGTCTCTGTCTGGCTATCTCTGTCTCTGTCTCTCTCTCTGTCTCTCTGTCTCTCTCTGTCTCCCTCTCTCTGTGTCTCTCTCCCTGTCTCAGTCTGTTTCTCTCTGTCTGTCTGTCTGTCTCTGTCTCTCTGTCTGTCTGTCTGTCTCTGTCTGTCTGTCTGTCTGTCTCTCTGTCTCTCTCTGTCTCTCTCTCTGTCTCTGTCTGGCTATCTCTGTCTCTGTCTCTCTCTCTGTCTCTCTGTCTCTCTCTGTCTCCCTCTCTCTGTGTCTCTCTCCCTGTCTCAGTCTGTTTCTCTCTGTCTGTCTGTCTGTCTCTGTCTCTCTGTCTCTGTCTCTGTCTCTGTCTCTGTCTCTCTATCTATCTCTCTCTCTCTCTCTCTCTCTCTCTCTCTCCCCCATCCCTCTCTTCGAGATTTGATATTACAGTGGTATGGTACATTAAATACCGGCACTGGAGTGACACGTCAAAAACACGTGTAAAACAAGGCACGGCAGAATGGTACAGGCAAAGAAAGGTGTAACAGTGAACAAAGAAGGAACAATTAAAAATGACGTAAAACCATAGAAAGATGGTACTGGTACAAACCTTCATGACCTTTCAGTTTGATAACACATTCCTTTGTTTTGACATTGAAGAGCCGAACTCTCTCGTCATCGCTTCCGGTCACCACGAAGAGGAAGTCTGAGGAGAAGCTCACTGAGTTGACCTGGTGGACGGTACCAGAAATAACGATTGTAACATCGATACCCATGGTATCGGAACTTGTTTGTTGGTGGTGGTGTTTTGTTGCTGTTAATGACAATGCTTCTGTCAATGTTGCTGTTGATGTTGTTCGTGCGTCCACCACTGATTTGATTCATAATGCTGTTGTTTTTCCTGTTTGACTTACCAATATTTTTGCCGTTTTGAATGTTGTTGCTATTGTTGCTAACGGTAACCTGGTTTTTTTCTCTAATTCTTGTTTTGTTCGTGTGTTTGTTGTTTTTGTTATTGTGGTTATTATTATTATTATTATTATTATTATTATTATTATTATTATTATTATTATTATTATTATTATTATTATTATTATTATTATTATTATTATCATTATTATTATTACTTTATTATTATCATTATCATCATCATCATCATCATCATCGTCATCATCATTATTATAATTGTTACTACTACTACTACTAGTACTACTGCTGCTACTATTACTACTACTACTACTACTACTACTACTACTACTACTACTACTACTACTACTACTACTACTACTACTACTACTACTACTACTACTACTACTACTACTACTACTACTACTACTACTGCTGCTGCTGCTGCTGCTGCTGCTGCTATCAATGTTATTACTATAAAAACTTTTCTTTTTCAAGTCGGGTCTGTTCAATCGAATTTTCATCATGAATTTTGTTACCATTGTTGTTGTTGTTGTTGTTGTTGTTGTTATTGTTGTTGGTGTTGTTGTTGTTGTTGTTGTTGTTGTTGTTGTTGTTGTTGTTGTTGTTGTTGTTGTTGTTGAAATTGGGCAGCTAAACAGGGAGTGTTTAAGTACCAATTTCATACATCAAAGCTGTTTTCTTACAATAAAAAAGAAACATGTACATTCTCATCTATAAATTCGTATTTCATTCCCGACTGACTTATCATCATCATCATCATCATCATCATCATCATCATCATCATCATCATCATTTTTTTTTATTATTACTTTTGTTATTGCTATTGATTATTATTATTATTATTATTATTATTATTATTATTATTATTATTATTATTATTATTATTATTATTATTATTATTATTATTACTACTACTACTACTACTACTACTACTACTACTACTACTACTACTACTACTACTACTACTACTACTACTACTACTACTACTACTACTACTACTACTACTACTACTATTATTATTATTATTATTATTATTATTATTATTATTATTATTATTATTATCATTATTATTATTATTATTATTATTATTATTAATATTATTATTATTATTATTATTATTATTATTATTATTATTATTATTATTATTATTATTATTATTATCATCATCATCATTATTATTATTATTATTATTATTATTATTATTATTATTATTATTATTATTATTATTATTATTATTATTATTGTTGTTGTTGTTGTTGTTGTTGTTGTTGTTGTTGTTGTTGTTGCTGTTGTTGTTGTTATCACAATCACCACCACGATTGCTTTCGTAATCGTCATCATCATCATCATCTTCATCATAATTATCATGCTGATCATTACAACCACTTGAGTCCTTCCTTCAACCAATATTATCATATTCTGGGCGTTCTTCTCCAACTGTTCATCCCCTGCCTCTTTCTCTTTGTTTCCAACTTAAACATAAGTATCATCCTCATCAGTCTTTAATTTTAAATACCGTCCTTCTCGTCGTATCGTCACCATCTACAACAACTAAGGTATTGACAACAAAAACAATAGCAGCAGCAGCAGCAACAACAACACTAACAACAGAATGAATAGCCACGAGAAATAAGAGATGTTTAGCATTTTGATATCTTTCACGATCATCATCATTTTCATATATGTACTTATTTCAACTCACCTCATCTTTATGTCCCATAAATTCTTTGAGTTCATGTTTGCAGAGGTCTTTCGGTGTGGGAAAAAGTGGCATGTTAGTTCAGAATGAACGTTGCGGCAGAAGTCTATTTAATTCTTTCATACAAGTAAGCTTTTAATTCACCCTAAACACAAGATGTGAACCCATAATCACAAAGACATCAGATTTTTTTTACACTATTGCTTTTTGAATGAAATCTAAGATACTAGAGTCTAGATCTAGATCTAGATCATAAGCTGAGTTTACAATCTGAATATGTGATAAGTATGCTGTAAATCTATTTAAGATGTATTCATGGTATTTTTAATGTTGATATATATTCATGAAGTTGTCATGTTACAAAGTCTAGAGACTGCCCTAAATGGATATCTCTTGAAACGTTAACATTTTAGTTTACTTTAAAAGTCAAAGTCTTCGGTCACGGAACTATGAAGCCGCCATTTTGTTTCTAAGAACGCTACAAGACAAACAAATTTCGTCCAATACCCAATTCTAGTTTTTATAGTAAAACCAAGATGGCAGCGACCGAGGCTACGGTCTCTGCTTTGGTCGAAAGACTTTCGCAGATTAGTCTGAATAATGCGACAGATGCCTTAGAGGAATTAAAAATTGCCTTGGCTGCGTTGCACCCTTCAGCCCTGCGGAGAATTATACCGAATTTATCTATTGGAAATGTGTTTCAATGTTTAAATACACAAGACAGGTGAGATAAAAAGAAAATTGCGTACTTTCGCTTTCATTTTCGCGAGTCATTGCACACAACCCTTGATTCGAAAGATCAGGATCTAGAAATCTAGATAGAATCTATGGCTAGATCTAGGTTTGCATATAAAGACTTATTGTTTTATTATGTTCGATTTTAAGAAATTTTTCGTTTTGGTCCATCCAGTCCTGTGAAGGAAACGGAATCAGCTTTCCAGGGCTTGGGCACATAGGTAGCCTAGATCTTGAACTTATCTGATAATTTAAAGCAGTTACATTATGAAGACCCCCCCCCCCCCCCAATACGTTCAAAAAAATGTTTCACATCTTATGCCACATTTCACTTTTTTTTTGTTAATTTGGTGGTGGATTTTCAATCAATATTAAAATGTTCATGTTCTATCGGACCTTCTGAATAGTGAGTTCGATAATGTGTATAGAGAAGAAGGGGTATAACAACAGGTCTATATCTAAAGCACTCTCATTTATGGTGGGAATGGAACAGGTTATAGATGATACAATGTCATATGAGAGTAAGAATGAAACCCTCTAATATCTAGGATTGGACTTGGGCTTTTGTAAACAAAAATTGTCTTTTTTTAACAGGACTCAACAAAAGCTTTGTGGGGAAGTGTTAAATCACCTCCTCTCAACATTAAGTGCCTCAGCAGTGCTGGAACACTTCAGCGCACAGTTGATTGCATGGATCCAGTTGCCAGATGACTCGCTCAAAGCTCAGTGCATATCAGAGGTATGTATCAACTGCTAGTATTTTTATCTGTTTATGTTTCCCTGTTATCCCTTATAAATCATCTTATCAAGCTTTTTATTTCCAATAAATTAATAAAATGAAAAAAAAATAAAAAAAAGAGTGGTGAAACTGCTGTTGAGTTTTTGGGTTATGTTTCCTAACATTAATGGTCTAGTCACTGATTACTATCTCATAGTTGAGTTTGATTCTATCACTCAATGCACACAAACATTTCAGCTTTCCAGAATCAGCAAAGAGGCACCAGAAGAACTGAGCCGTCATGAGCATCTTGTCCTGGCGATTGTTGAGCAGCTCTCCTCAGATACTCTAGACGTCGGACCTGCAGCAGCCTCTGTAATAACAAATATCGGTGAGCCATTTTCCGCATTATTCTAGGAGTTATACAGTCATTAGTTTAAATCTAAGATTTTGGACTTTTAAACGATTAGTTTAATGTTATAAATTTCCTTTCAATAAGATTTATATTGTTTTAATGAAAAAAAAATAAATAATTTTGTTTTTTGCTATGATAATCAATGATTTTAGTGTTATAGGAGTGTCCAATTTCTTAGATCAAGTTGCATTCGTCCAGCTTGATTCCTCTTCATCTTTACTTAAATTTACAAGTTGGTTACCATTTATTTATTTTTTTTACTTATTCTATATCTCTCTACCTTCTCCTACTTTTTTTTCCTTTGTCTCTCTTTCTGCATCATACTTTTCTTCTTTTTTTCATTCCTCTTCTTTTTTTTCCGTCTCAAGTCTTTACTTTGTTATTCACTTTCTGATCTCTCTGGATTTCTACAGTACCACCTTTAGACGTAAATAATTATCATTGAAACTTCGATTTCCATCACAGGTCAAGATCCCAATAGTCTGATGGTGATTTTCAAAGAACCAATGATGAGACAGTTTGCTCAAGCCATGGAGAAGAATGCCGTCACAAGATTCAGAGTTTATCA
Organism: Elysia crispata; assembly: GCA_033675545.1. NCBI lineage: Eukaryota > Metazoa > Mollusca > Gastropoda > Plakobranchidae > Elysia > Elysia crispata. The sequence goes on from JAWDGP010002376.1 coordinate 109,934, forward strand.
GGTACAATATTAATAGATTACCAATATGTGGGCCGCTGTATGCTCTCAACTTTCTTAACTGAAAGCTTTGGCTCATAAATAAAACCAATTCATTTTTCTTTCATTTTGAGCAACTATGAATGCTTGCAAGGTCCTTATGAAATAATAACCAAATCTGGCCTTCAAAATCTTTTGGAAAATATCCATTTAAGATAAATGCACTCTAATTTTTGCATCTTTCTAGTTTGTAAGAAGTTGATGCCCTTTCTGATGTTGGTCAACATATAAAATGCACAAATTTATTATTGAACCAAGATGTTCTGGATTTAAGTCAAGATAGTTGTTGGCATATGATTTCAATATGTGTACTTGTATTTGATGGAGTATATTCTTCAACCATGTGATTCATTACTTGTGAATTTTATGTGCCTTCTTTCAGATGTTAGCCAATTAGATATTTTTTTTTATAAATGCAATAAATGCAATATATGACAAAATGTTTGCAAATTTTTTTAAAACTTAAGGAGGGACAGATACGAGAGTTTTTTTTTTCAATGTTATCTATAAATTGATCATTGTCTCATTAGAGGTAGTATTTTTTACCATGTCTAGTGAAACAAAATCTTTTGATCAAAATGCATATTTTCTAACTTGTTTGGGTAAGAAATTTTTTGACATGTATATATGTGTTCTGTGCCATCTTGATCTTTTCAAAAAGGGTAATCTTAATAGCAGCTTTTCTTTATGTGTATAAACTGTTTTTATTTCACATATAACATTAAAAGATTGCCACAGACTTGAGCCGACAAAACCCAGAGGCCCTGACAGCTTGCGCGCACTCTGGCCTGCTGCGGCAGCTGGTGAATGAGGCAGGACGGGATGACGATGTACTTGTTCAATTGAACGCCATTGAACTTCTGTCTGACCTTGCAACCTCCCCCCATGGCCTGCAGTATTTGGATGAACAGGGAATAGTCGAGAAGCTCGAGGTAATGATGACTGAGTTGGCGCAGAATCCCTTGGCTGGTCTCATCTTACCTGGTAAGTACTGGTGATAATTTCTGTCCTTTAATGAAAGCTATAGATCATTTTTGCATGGAGGACTTTTTTCTATACACAGTGGTTGTCACATTCAAGGCCAATAACCAAACTAAATCTTGCACTAATTTGACATGTTTGTTGGTTTCCTTTCTTCTCTCAGTTGTCTTTAAAACGGTGCCTTTGATTAGAAAAATCAAAAACAGAGAAATGTCAGACCTAACAGAGTCTCAACCACTCAGCGGGTTTTCAGTCTAGCTTTGAAATATGTTTGACCCACGAGCTGGAGCCAGTGCCTTTCAGTTCTTTTTTTGCAAAGTCCGAGGATGTGGGGATTGTGGGGGGGGGGAGGGAATACATGAATACATGGAATATTGAAACTCCATTGACTCACAAAGATATAGAGACAGTACAGTAACCCATCTTCCAAGCATTCATGGCACTAGGTTATGTAAAATCACCTGTTGTTTATTTATCTTTCACAATTGTATCATTCACCTACAGGGTTAATCAAATTTTTTGGTGGGCTTGCAAAAAATCATCCCAAAGAAGTCTTGTCCAAGTTTGATCACTTTGTGAGGCTGGTGCTAAGCAATGTCGGAGATGGGGATCCAAACCTTCGTGGAGTGTCCATCGATACAGTTGGTCTCATAGCCTCAACGCCAGAAGGGAAGATGGCCTTAGAAAAACTTGGTAAGATCACAGTTGTATTTTTATACAATCTGTCTATATTTATATCACCTGTCACTTCCTAGTGCTCTGATTTAGACGCCTCGGCTGCCTCTCAGATGTTGGCTGATAGTCTCTTCCACTGTGTTCTATCATCAGCTGTTGATCCCAGATGGTCAACATTTTTCTATACAATATGTAAGAAAATTTTGCATTTTCTGTATTTTTTTTTATGCTGCATATTCAAATTTTTAAGCTTAAACTTTTTTCTTTCTTGAATTACTTTTGTGTATTTCAAAAATAATATCAATTCCATATATTCTAGTTTTTTTTACATACAATTTAGTAGTGTTTTCTAATGATACAGGCAAACACTTACTTAGCAAAAAAGAGATCTTAGTTTGATTTTAAAATTCATTTTCAATATGTCTTTTATTTCCTTTATTTCCCTCTTTCTCCTCCCCTAAATTAAACTCAGGGAGGCTAAGGATATGGGGGAAAATTGTTTGATTTGTGACAAGTGAAATTTCTTGAAGGAATCTTTTGAAAATAGCGCAAGACACAAACAAATCTTGCGAGAAATTGATCATAAGACTAAGTTTGAGCCAATTGAAATTTGTGACAATTTCAGGTAACCTTTGGCTTGAGTGTTTACAGACTCTTGGCAGCATATTAAAGACAGGAGTGTCGGAAGTGAAAAGTCGATCATTACAAGCAATGAGGCATATTTGTCATTTACAGGTATAAACACAGTTAGATACAAAGATAAATAAATGAATAACTGTTGTTAAATACCAGTTTCCTACTGAAGTGCTGAAAGTGTTTCACAAAAGTATTGATACGTTTTGTTAAAGTTAAGCACTCAAGGCTTATCACAGACGTTTCTTTGTTTATAATGTTGCACTAAAAATAACCTTGTCTTTGAATTGCAAAAGATGTTGACATCAATGTAAAATGAAGACCAGATAAATGTGTTAAAGATTTTGAGGGGTGCTACTCCTTTTTACTATTGATGCCTCATTCTCTGAGTCTCAGTTCAATTGATTGAAGAAAAAAAAATGAAGAGGCAGTATCACTGTGCCCAACAGGATTGGGGTATCTCAATCAAAAGGCTATACAATGAAATGACAAGGTTATTGTATTATATTTTTATTGCTTATAAAAATTTTAACTTAATCACTAACTTGTTGAACCTGATCCGAAGTAAATTGAAAGGTACATTAGAGTTTGTTTTTTTTAAGAATCTCTGTAGCCTTTGACTTTGGAAAAAAAAAGAAGGAAAAAAGTTTATTTTATTTCCAAATTGTAGGTAGATAAATTTTTCACTACAGTCTTGTGTTTTACTTGGCATGATTGCAGACAGAGCATCAAACCACAGAGTTGCTGGCCCTCACTGAACGGTGGTTCATCACATCCACATCAGACGCTTTTACCTGTGTGTGGAATCTGGCCCAGCAGCCCTTCCCCGACATACGTTTGCCTGCCTTACATCTCCTCGAGACCTTAGCAGCCCTGCCATGGGGTCAAAAGGTCATGAACTCCACACCTGGTTTTAAAGAATATGCACTCGATCGCTCCACGGAACATTCTAAAGAAGGAAAGGAAGGGAAGTTTGAGATGGTGCGAGCACTAGCAGAATCTCCGACATCGACAGAGATTCTAGGTCACCCTTACATGATCAACCTGCGAGAATATGTCAACCAAGGTCCGTTCTATGTGGCGGCTCAGTCGGAAGTGGCCATGGAGGGAGACAATTGAAAGACCAAACCTGTGGAGAGAAGAAAAAGAGATTTTGATTTCAGGCCTGTCGAAAAAATGGCTTTTGATTTTTTTTTAATTACCATAGGAAATGAAAGTTTTGTGGAATTTGGCACTTCTCACTTTCTTTTGATTTCATTTGGTAACTTTGGTTCTGCTTTAGAATTTCATGTTGTTCAAGTATCAATCTGACCAAGTAGTGTTCTCTTATAGCTAGACTTAACTTAGCATAATCTGGTCAAAATTTGCATGTTTCATGCTACCTCAAAGATTTCTCAAAATTTGGTTTATGTAATAGTTTCTTGTGAATCATTGATATGTATCGATTTTTAAGAAATTGCAGAATATCAGTTGCGATGTGGTACAATCTGGGATTCAAACTATGTAGCTCAGTACCCTGAAACTGTTTATGGGCAGGTTTTTTGGTTTGCTTGTTTTTAGCTACCAGTATGACACAAGACTGACCTTGATTTTGCAATATCTTTCTTGATGCTCTCACCCAATAATCAATTGTCAACTGGTTTCAGAGATTTTCTTAGATTTAAATGATAGTATCAGGTATGGCAGTTTGAACTTAAAACGGCTAGGAACATTGAAATATGTATAGGTTCTCTTAATTTCAATTATAGTCAAGCTTAGACAGTTTACTTTTGCCTGCAAGAAACACTTTGATTAGAACTTATAAAAGTTAGACACGCATTTTTCCTGAGGTCGATTGTTTGGGAGATCATTTTAGTGCTTTATCTTCTTTTTTTTTAACTGTACAAATATATACATGTGATCATATTGTTGGGTACCAGCTTTATCAAAATAAATTTCAATCAAATGCTTTTGATTTGTCTGTGCATTCCTTTGCCTGCTTCTCTTTAGTACCATGTTTGTTGGTTCCACATATTAATGTAATCCACTTTTACAGTTTACTTTGTTTCTGAGAGAATATTAATTTTTTTTTTCCAAAAGTGCTATAAAACTCATCACCCTTTTGTCTACTTTTATCATTGAGCTTAGGTTTAATCGTACGTGGTACTATCCTACCGCTTGGTTAGCAACCACAACAAATACTGTACCTTCTACCTGACAATGCAAGTAGAGAGATATTTAGGGGGGAGGATTCAGCACAGCCCACCTTGCCTAGCGACTGACATGCCTTGCCATTCAACATCTTCATCTAAACAAAGTCATAAAGTATAAAAAGCTTTCCTCATTGTCCCTGATTTGACTGAAGGATGCATGATTGCGATGGGTCTCAGAATTTGGAATTTGAAGATCATCATTCAAATAAAATTTCCTACTTTGTTACTTGTTTTAAAAAAAATGTTATATTATGAATTGTATTATTTGAAAATTTTATTTGTGATTTTGAAGTAATGCATTTGTATGTAGTATGGAGAAATGTGCGACTTATTGGACCTTGTTCGAGATAGTTTTGTACAAATTGTTGTTTTTTTGGAAGAATTCAGTGGTTTTTTGGAAATGAATATCACATTGAAAGTTGATTGTGGCAAAGTATGTTCAAATGAAATTTTATGTAATTTATGGTGCTTTTGTTGTCCTTTTTCTTGTTTTTGTTTGTTTTTTTTTTACTGAAAGTTGATTAAAGCAGAACAAATTATAAGTGTTCTATTTTGTTCATGGGTGTATTTTGTTGTTGTTGTTGTCATTTATATTTTTATTCCAGATTTTCCCTTAATTTTAAAAAAATAATGGAAAATGAATTTAATTTGAAATTATTCTACCGTAATTTTTTCTGAAAAGAGATGAGACAATTAGGTTGTCTCCATTAATAAATTCACAGTCAACATAACATGATATTTGATTATGAAACTATTTTCAGAAGGAAGAAAAGAATATTTTAATAATTTTAATTAACGCTGTGCACATTATGACTCGATCGGGTTGTTCCACGCCTTAAACAATTTCTCTCTCTCTCTCTCTCTCTCTCTCTCTCTCTCTCTCTCTCTCTCTCTCTCTCTCTCTCTCTCTCTCTCTCTCTCTCTCTCTCTCTTTCTTTCTCTCTTTCTCTCTCTCTATCTATCTATCCCTTTTTTTTTCTCTCTCTCTAATTTCTATTTCTCTTCTATGTATTTATATATCTTTTGAGTATTCTCTCAATCATTTATCCTGATCATTATCATTCTTTTCTGTCTATATATCTTTAACCCTCCCTGTCCTCCTTTCTGCCTTGTTTTACCTTTCCAAAATCCAAGGTAAATCTCGCTTTATAAAATATTATTATGTTCTGCTCGAGGAAGGGGTGGGGTGGTCGGGAGACAGTGCGGCACAGGCAGTACAGACACTGCGACAAACAGAAGAACAATAGGAGGTAGAGAGCGGGGAGGCAGAGAGCGGGGAGGCAGAGAGCGGGGAGGCAGAGAGCGGGGAGGCAGAGGCGCAGAAGAGACAAGATAAGCCTGTAACTACAAGGAAGAGGAGGAGGAACGGTTAAAGACATGCGCGTGGAGAAAGAGTATGCTCAACGGAGGAAGGGAGGAAAAAGGCATGCAACCGAGGAGAAAGAGAATAGTATTGATAAAAGAAGGAAGGACGCGAATCTTGCTGGGGGGGGGGGGGGGGAGGAAAGTGCGAAATGTCGTGAATAGAGGGAGACTGGTGGTTAGAGCAGAATGAGGACAACAGTGGGGACTGGGAGAGAGAGAAAAAACGGAAAGAAATACAGAGAGAAAGCATGCAAAGGAGTTGGGGGGGAGGGAGAGAGAGAGAGAGAGACTGGTGGTTAGAGCAGAATCAGGACAACAGTGGGGACTGAATGGGAGAGAGAGAGAGAGAGAGAGAGAGAGAGAGAGAGAGAGAGAGAGAGAGAGACTGGTGGTTAGAGCAGAATGAGGACAACAGTGGGGACTGAATGGGAGAGAGAGAAAAAACGGAAAGAAATACAGAGAGAAAGCATGCATAGGAGTTGGGGGGAGGGAAAGAGAGAGAGAGAGACTGGTGGTTAGAGCAGAATCAGGACAACAGTGGGGACTGAATGGGAGAGAGAGAGAGAGAGAGAGAGAGAGAGAGAGAGAGAGAGAGAGAGACTGGTGGTTAGAGCAGAATCAGGACAACAGTGGGGACTGAATGGGAGAGAGAGAGAGAGAGAGAGAGAGAGAGAGACTGGTGGTTAGAGCAGAATGAGGACAACAGTGGGGACTGAATGGGAGAGAGAGAAAAACGGAAATAAATACAGAGAGAAAGCATGCAAAGGAGTTGGGGGGGAGGGAGAGAGAGAGAGAGAGAGAGAGAGAGAGAGAGAGAGAGAGAGAGAGAGAGAGAGAGAGAGACTGGTGGTTAGAGCAGAATCAGGACAACAGTGGGGACTGAATGGGAGAGAGAGAAAAAACGGAAAGAAATACAGAGAGAAAGCATGCAAAGGAGTTGGGGGGAGGGAGAGAGAGAGAGAGAGAGAGAGAGAGAGACTGGTGGTTAGAGCAGAATCAGGACAACAGTGGGGACTGAATGGGAGAGAGAGAGAGAGAGAGAGAGAGAGAGAGAGAGAGAGAGAGAGAGAGACTGGTGGTTAGAGCAGAATCAGGACAACAGTGGGGACTGAATGGGAGAGAGAGAGAGAGAGAGAGACTGGTGGTTAGAGCAGAATCAGGACAACAGTGGGGACTGAATGGGAGAGAGAGAGAGAGAGAGAGAGAGAGAGAGAGAGAGAGAGAGACTGGTGGTTAGAGCAGAATCAGGACAACAGTGGGGACTGAATGGGAGAGAGAGAAAAAACGGAAAGAAATACAGAGAGAAAGCATGAAAAGGAGTTGGGGGGAGGGAGAGAGAGAGAGAGAGAGAGAGAGAGAGAGAGAGAGAGAGAGAGAGAGAGAGAGAGAGAGAGAGACTGGTGGTTAGAGCAGAATCAGGACAACAGTGGGGACTGAATGGGAGAGAGAGAAAAAACGGAAAGAAATACAGAGAGAAAGCATGTATAGGAGTTGGGGGGAGGGAAAGAGAGAGAGAGAGACTGGTGGTTAGAGCAGAATCAGGACAACAGTGGGGACTGAATGGGAGAGAGAGAAAAACGGAAAGAAATACAGAGAGAAAGCATGCAAAGGAGTTGGGGGGAGGGAGAGAGAGAGAGAGAGAGAGAGAGAGAGACTGGTGGTTAGAGCAGAATCAGGACAACAGTGGGGACTGAATGGGAGAGAGAGAGAGAGAGAGAGAGAGAGAGAGAGAGAGAGACTGGTGGTTAGAGCAGAATCAGGACAACAGTGGGGACTGAATGGGAGAGAGAGAGAGAGAGAGAGAGAGAGAGAGAGAGAGAGAGAGAGAGAGAGAGAGAGAGAGAGAGAGAGAGAGACTGGTGGTTAGAGCAGAATCAGGACAACAGTGGGGACTGAATGGGAGAGAGAGAGAGAGAGAGAGAGAGAGAGAGAGAGAGAGAGAGAGAGAGAGAGAGAGAGAGAGAGAGAGAGACTGGTGGTTAGAGCAGAATCAGGACAACAGTGGGGACTGAATGGGAGAGAGAGAAAATACGGAAAGATATAGAGAGAGACAGATTGTTTTTGAGAGAGAGAGAGAGAGAGAGAGAGAGAGAGACTGGTGGTTAGAGCAGAATCAGGACAACAGTGGGGACTGAATGGGAGAGAGAGAGAGAGAGAGAGAGAGAGAGAGAGAGAGAGAGAGAGAGAGAGAGAGAGAGAGAGAGAGAGACTGGTGGTTAGAGCAGAATCAGGACAACAGTGGGGACTGAATGGGAGAGAGAGAGAGAGAGAGAGAGAGAGAGAGAGAGAGAGAGAGAGAGAGAGAGAGAGACTGGTGGTTAGAGCAGAATCAGGACAACAGTGGGGACTGAATTGAGAGAGAAAAAGAGAGAGAGAGAGAGAGAGAGAGAGAGAGAGAGAGAGAGAGAGAGAGACTGGTGGTTAGAGCAGAATCAGGACAACAGTGGGGACTGAATGGGAGAGAGAAAAACGGAAAGAAATACAGAGAGAAAGCATGCAAAGGAGTTGGGGGGGGGGGGGGGAGGAGAGAGAGAGAGAGAGAGAGAGAGAGAGAGAGAGAGAGAGAGAGAGAGAGAGAGAAATTTACAAGCCCATTGTACCTTGACTATCGTGCCATGATTTCATGTATTCCAACTCTGTGTAAACTGTTCTATCAAACTTCAATATCAATGTGTCGTCTTCTTATTACGGGTACTAACGACGCCGAGGTTATAAAAGGATCTTAGAGGCGCCAAAAAGTTCAGTTATTACACATCCTTTTCAAAGCGAGATCTCGAAACAACCCCCCGGCAAAAAAAAAAAAAAAAAAAAAAAAAGGCTATTCATAGATATCGTCAGAAAACAGAGGAAAGAAACAAAGGAATGAGAGTGATAAATACCTGTCTTTTAGTCTCTTACACGAAGGCGTTGTTTTATTTCGTACCTTGAAATTTTGGGATTCAGAATTTTAGTCTATTAGTATATTAGATTTTGGTTTGTCGTTTCCACAGAGGGAGAATACCATGTATAGATATGATGTCTCTTGGACCTGATTTGGGTCCTTGGGAGTGAAAAACAGTAAAATATTATCTCCCGTATTAATCCTAGTTTTGTGCTCTAATTCAATGAAGATTTTTTTAATATAAGATCGTTTTCAAAATATTATGCGTCGAACCCTGCCGTATGACTTTTTTTTTTGGTGTTGCGTCTTTTTACATCTTCCTCTTTTTAGGTCTATGTTTATATTTTCTATGTTTTCCGTACCTTTGCTCCGGATTTTAGTTTTACACCATAAGTTTAATGGCGTCGTAGCAACCTGCATAAACACGGGTTTTCGGCTTGGATAAACTTTCTCTTAGTGTTAAACACCTCATAGAAGCTTCAGAATGGATCAGACAAAACGCCCGTTGAAAATTCCGCCCGAGTTTGCCACATATGCTGAAAAACATGGAATATTTGATATGTATAAGGTAAATCTAAATCCACACTAGAATCTAGATCTAGCTTGTAGGTCTTGTATTATAGAAATAGAGATCTTGCTAGGCCTATAGTTTAAATTTAGTCTACACTAAATCTGTATCTAGAGAATCTAGACTATACAATTCTGAGCCCAGAAAACCAAATCTAGATCATAGTCTTTTTTTTAAATCCAACCTTTTAAATTATATCTAGATGTATGTTAAGTCTCCACATCATATTGGGATGAATCATGTCTATACTGATTGGTGTTTATCGTTGTTGTTCTTGTTTTTATAGTCCTACTCTATCTGAAAGTGAAAAAGAGTAAAATTTGAGCCTTTCAATTAATTCACCTCATATCTGGTGTTGATGTGTGTATTACATTTGGCAAAAAGGTAAGGCTATATCTCATATGATATGTCATGTCTTGCAAAATTGCCCCGGCATATCTATGCTGATGCGTCAAATCTTAAAGTTCTTATTTGAGATCAATCAAACACCTTGAGCTACTTGAGATTGATGCTTATAAAGGCTGCAACTCTAATGGAAGGAATATGAATTTTACATGAATTGTTTTTCTATTCTATAGAGACTCATTGAGCAGCTTGTGATTGCTCGACCAGAAGACCCAATCGCATATTTGATCAACCAGCTGAAGAAAGAGAATGATGATGGTAATTTACCTAATTACACTTTATGCTGCACAGTTCGACAGGAACTATAAATGTTTTGAAACTAATTGTTTATTACGTTATTTGTACAATTGTTGATCTCAAGAATGGGAAGTTACAATGCAAGGCATGTATATCCCAAAACTTAAGAAAAAATTATTTAAATTTTTATCTGCTCTCCTTTCTATTGATAAACTAAATGAAATGCTTAAGTCTTCAATTTTGATTTTGAGAAAGTGTAACTATTATTATATAGCTATGTGAAAACAGTTTGTTACACAGTTCCTTTGAAGAACCACAGGAAATTTTTTCCAATATTATTTAGTTTGATAATGTGTTCTTTTCCTCTGGCCCATCATGAAGTCTGCAAAATAACCATCTCTCGAAACAATACATTTTCATTATCTAGCCCAAAAATGAGATACCAAAAAGGGAGTTAAAATAGATAATATAAAAAATGTTAATATTTTTATAGCATTTTTTGTGTGAATATTATGATTAAATTATATTTCGGGTGCTTTGTCTTTTTCGTTTTGTTTTGCTGTATTGTGGTAGGTTTTCTTTTTATGAATGTATCTTTTTAACTTGGCATCTTCCTTTATATCTCACCAGTACCTCAAATCATTATTCTTGGACCTCCATCTTCGGGCAAAAGATCTATTGGAAAAATGGTTTGCGGCAAACTGCGGTGTGCTCATCTTACTGTGCAGAACCTTATAGACGAGGCAGACATTGCTGTCCGAGACCAGATGCATGCATTCATAAATGAAAAGGAGGTATTGAATTGGCCTATATTCTATGCTACCTTAAAAATTTTTTTTAATGACTCATCAGAGCTTTCTTGATTAATTTAGCTTCAAGTTATGTTTCACTTTTGTATTTAAATTTGAGCAATGGAAAGTTTGCAGGCATTGGATATCTCAGTTTACTTATGAAATGAAGAGAAATTAAGGTAAAAGCCTGTTTGAATTTTTTTTTTTTTGAAATTCATTTTGTTTTTTTATGATGCCACTTGCCCATACTTTTTGCAGATTGAATGAGGTAATATAATTGCTTTAAAGCAACCTATTTAGAATCTATATGGATGGGCAGAGATTTTGTTTCAGGCAACTACAGTGGAACACGATTAGATCGAACACGGATTCCTGGAAATCACAAATCCTCAAACTGACTGTTTTCCCCTTCTGATTTTCTCTTTATTCCCTTCTTATTTCTACATTTTCGTCAAATTAGTTCGAAATTATATCACAATTTCTGTGAACAATTAGTCGTCAATACGAGAACGAAAATGTTGGCCTCGTAAGAATTTCGACAGACTGTGATTTTCATCCCATTTGCAGATCTCAAATTTCGAACAAGTGCTCTACACAGCTATTTTTCTTCTTCACGCCTTACCTCTCCCTTTCACTGTGTAGTAACAATTTGTGTACAGGCAGCCTAGCCTTTTATACTTAGTCGCCAGCGAGAGAGACACCCTCACTCCCACCCCACTTTACTGTAGCTTTGTCGTCAGTTGTCTCTCTCCGCCTATGATAGGTCTACCTGTCCCTAAGACTTCAAAGGGGCTTTTGGGAACCAAGATTTGCTTGTTACTTGCGTAGAAGACATAGGTAATGATGCCACCGTCTGGGCCCACCCCTTGCTTAAGGACTGATCTCTTAATTCATATTTAGGACGCCAGATAGCTCAAAAGATAGAATGTTGGACTGACAATAGTGAACTCCGCACTCAATTCTTTGTAGGGTCCTCTAGTGGTACTAGGCTTAGCTCTGCCTTAACAATGTATTTGAACGTCGACTTTAGACAGATTGTACCCCTAGCTAGAAAGAAATTTGTGACCAGGATCTTAATGTAAACCTAGAGTCTAAATTTAAATCTACCATCAAGAGTTCGAGATCCAAAAAGCACAGTGGTTTTACATAAAACAAGTCAGGAATGACAGATCAGCTTGTTCGGAGATATCTGTCTTCCATGCGATATTTGAAATACTAAAAGTAGGGAAAATACGACAAATTGAGTATCTCCATAAATCTCGAAATTGACAGAAGAAGCAAAGAAACCAGGAAGTCTCTATTTGTTGTTAACATACTTCAAAATATTCAAGGAAACTGTCCCAAACACAAATCCAGGGGCCAAGTGCTAAAAATAGAATTGTTGGAACACAGTATCCTCAAATGTACAAAAATTCCCCAATGAATTCAAAGAATCCATGCTCCACTGTGTTTGAAATAAAGCAGAAAACCATAGGCATTTTTTTCCTTTCTCAGTTAGAAAACTGAGTAAATACTTCTTTATCAATCACACTTTTCAATAAAAAATATACAGTGGAAACCTCATATTTCGAATTGTATGGGAATGAATTAAAACTTCGAATTAAGAGGATTCCATGCAAAAATGTGCATAACTGAACCTTTGACTCATTGAATGAGAGTGTTCTTTGCCTGCAACGATCAATCTGCCTTTTGTAATGCCTTATGGGGTGGTATCAACTTCAAATAAAGAGCATTGAACCAGAAAGACTTTCAAATATGAGTCAGATTCTAAAAGAGCAAAAGAGAAGAAAATAACCTTTCCTCTCACAAAATTCAGTTTATGAGAAATTTGAATAATCAGACCTCATTTTTTGAAGTTTCCACTGTATCCCCTCTCCTTTCCATAGAGGTGTTTCTTCAACTTAAGCCACACATATTTTGTGCCACAGGAAATCCCCACAGCCATGTGGATCAAAGTCCTCTCAGAGAGGCTCCAGATGTACGACACTGTAAAGAAGGGTTGGGTTTTAGAAGGCTTCCCTCAAACTCGGGATCAAGCTCTGGCAATGCAGGAGCATGGCATTTATCCCAAACATTGCAGTGAGTAATTGTTGGCCTGTGTAGTCGTATAAAGACTTACATGTCAACTAGAATTTTGACTCAGTAGAGCTAAAAGTAAAAGTATTGGGCTCCTCATATATTCTATGTATTCCCAATTTTTTTTTTTTCAATCATCTTCTCTCCATACTACTGTATTCTTTATCAAAGGCTAATTTGATGCTGTATGTCACTTAAATCTCTTAGAGAAATAAGCTTTTTCAAGCTTATATGTAACTGTTTGCTATGCTTTCATATTTTCTTCTATCTACTTTTATAGCAATAACACTTCATAAATCTGCCATCAACAGCAAATTTCTATTTCCATCTTGGTAGCAAACAGTTACATTTAGGAGAGATTCACATATTATGTCTCTATCAATTTTAGTGTCAAGTCTTTTGTAAAGAAAGATAGGTATGGCATGATTGATGCTACGGGTTACATAGTGGAGACAGTTTCACGAGGGAGAGAGAGAGAGAGAGAGAGAGAGAGAGAGAGAGAGGGGGGGGGGAGGGAGGGAGGGAGGGAGAGAGAGAGAGAGAGAGAGAGAGAGAGAGAGAGAGAGAGAGAGAGAGAGAGAGAGAGAGAGAGAGAGAGAGAGAGAGAGGACATGAATGCCTCTCTCGGCTGTGATGCCAGATGCTATTAACCAAATATCTTGAATTAAGACTCTATCTATTAATCCTATGTTCAAGCATTTTTCATAGCCTCTATGATATATGCATGTAATGACCTAGTCTAAATCTGATTAAGTCTCAGTTTTAATCCACTTAGTTTGCATTTAGAGTATTTCGAACGAGAGTCATGTATACAATTATTGGGTGATTTCCACGTTTTCTGGTGAATATTTCTTTCTTAAAATTTGATTGACAGCAAATATCAAATTAGAAATTCTATTATCTTTCTACTACTTATAACTTGTTAGCAGTTTTATACTGAGTTTATGTTTTTCAAAGCATACACATGGAGAATTGATGTCCACTTTGCAAAAAGATAGTTACAAGTATGTATTATAACAAGGATAAGAAAAACGGGAGTGGTAGAAGTTTGAAATGGAAATTTTTAACTCATTTAAATACATCTGCCTTTTATTTTTTCCATGAACCAGTTGTTTTGGAAGCTCCAGACACAGTTCTAGTTGAACGAGCAGCAGGAAAGAGGATTGATACAAAAACTGGCGGTGAGTGACCTGTTTAGTAACTAAAACCATGTAGGAAGGCAATTACAAGAAGTGATATTATAGGATACAATTTTTTTTATTTTAGTGCTAGTGAAAAAAAAAAAGAAAAATGATTACTGGAAGTTTAAAGCCTCTTTGAAAATTGTTCAAAATTATGTTTTAAAAACCTGATCATCTGTTCATTTTCTATGAGTTTTAAAGCATAGAAAAGAAACATTTGATAAATACATTTATTGCTCTTATTTGAGCAATCAAGACAGCTGCTCCATTGTAAATAATATCTATTTGGTGCTAATATTCAGGAAAGAAGATGATTCAAATGAAATGATGAGAAAGAATAAACATGTTCTCGACATAATCCCTTCATCAGATGTGTACCACACAACTTTTGACTGGCCGGGTAACCCTGAGGTTCAGGAACGTCTGGAAGAACCGGAGGGACAAAGTGAGGAGGCGATGGTTCAACGTCTGGTGCTCTATCACCGACACCTGCATGGCATCTTACGTTGCTTCGGTCAAGTGGTCAAGACTGTCAACGCTGACCAGCCCAAGGCTGATGTCTTTTCTCAGGGTGAGACCCAAGTTGACTTTTAAATTTTGGCAAATTCCAAGTGCCTATTGTATAACTGTGGCTAGCTTGGCAAATTTGTGCAGCTTTGATTTGTACCAAAACTCCCTCTTGCAAAAAACGTTCTTATACTCCTTTCTCACCCACCCTTCTCGCGTTATAGGCAAAACAAGTAACTAATGGGGCTGCATTCTCAAGGTTGCAGAGTTGAATGGTTTTGAGCTGTGACTTAGATTTCTCACAAAAAAAAAACATAAAAGATTTTTTAAACCTCTCTAACAACAAAATCTTGTGGTATTCTCAGCATTCTCCTTCCTGTGTAGCCAACCACGATCAAATGCGCCTCACACTCCCCGTGTCATTCTGTTGGGAGCTACTGGCAGCGGCAAGAACGTACAAGCAGCTCTTCTGGCCAACAAATATAATCTTGTCCAAGGTAGAGCTTTCGTTGAATCCTAGAAACTATATTCAGCTGTAAAGATTAAAATTCGAAAATGAAGAAAATTAATTTGTGTAATGTATGATGAATATTTTTTTTTTTTATCATTGCATAAAAGCATTTTCTTTTGTATGCTATGAAAATTAAAGATTATGTAGAGGTCAGTTACTTTTAAGGTTGGGGTAAAAATTATTATGAATTAACTAAGCTCTTACAGAAACTCTTGCACTCAAAAATTTTTTTTTAGTTGATGGAGAGAAAAGTAAAGACCCATTGAATGAATCATATTTGTTGAGTCCAAACAGTACTGATAAGTAATTTATCAAAAGTAATAACAACATAACTTTGTTTTTGAAGCAGATGTATACATGTATTACTATAGGTTTAGCTTTATTCACAAATCACACAATACCAACTGTCTTTAACTTCAGCTTTATTTCTTTACTGCAAATTCTATTTTTTTTCCTCTATTGTATAGGTGTAGATCAAAGAACATATGACTTATAATACATTATTTTTCTGTTGTCCACTAAGTGGCCTGCGGTCAGCTGATCAAGCAAGCCATTGCACAGGAGACCAAATCTGGCATGGCCGCCAAGCCTTACGTGGAGAAAGAAATGATGAGTAAGCATTTTGCCTCAACATTTTTCTCTTGTGTTGTGATGTCCTTCGTTCACTTTCCCTTTGGTTTAGCTTTTAGATATCTATTGTGTAATTTTCTCTAGATTTTTTTTTTTCATTCAGCCAGCGACAGTATTTGCAATTCTGTTTTGAAAAATGTTTCTGTGCCTTTAGTCATTGTATCATTTGATTAAATTAGATAAAAGAAAGGCATTATACTTTCAAAACTTTAGTCTTGTTCTCTAGTATATTCAGACATTTTACTTTCTGTTCAAAACAACTTTTTTTTTCTTCATTTGAACACCTAACGATCGCTCTTAGAGTCCAAATTTCTAAGTTGATACTTTTATACTATAAAAGTTTCAACAGTTAGATCTTACTGTATTCAAGATTCATCAATAAAACAATATATAGATTTTTCTATAGTCATTGAACATGAAGACACAAACTTGATGATAAAATTTTTATATTTAAGTAAAATATCTTAAAATTTAGTGCATTTTTTATAAAAAGTTTCCCACCTGGCTTCATCAGTGAAGAATACCAGTGAAATATTAGCGTATTCAATCTTTGATGAAATAAATTCATTGTGCGTATATATCTATGTGTGTGTGTGAACTCCCCAGTGCCAGACAGTATTGTACTGGACATCCTTAAAGACAGACTGTGTCAACTGGACTGTGTGACCAGAGGCTGGGTTCTGCACGGCTACCCCAGGACTCGAGAGCAAGCAGAGCAGCTGGACAAGGCAGGTCTACGACCCAACAGGTCAGTGTCTGCTACAGAATGAAAGAAAAATGAAAAAAATAAGCTGTAAAGTAAACTTCAGATATCTTGCTACTTCCCTAGATCTACATTTAGTTCTAATCAGGATTGAATATGTTTGGATCAATTGTTCCATCCAGCTTTACAGTGATTTTTTTAAACTCATAATCTTTCACCCTTGAGGCAAAAAAAAATTTTTTTTTCATTTCGCAGCATTTTCATTTAGGCCAAACTCTTCATCTTGAACTTATCTGACTCTGCAAAGTTGCTCATAAAGCCTTTGATATATGTGTTTATTGTATCCCTTATTTTACCAAACGTTAAATGAAACAATTAATTATAATAACAGCACAGGAATAATGCAGTGTAAAATATGTAATACAAATTTTTGTTTACATTCTGAGCCTCATTCACGTTTAAAAGCATGGTCATATGCTAATTTATTTCTGCTATCATGTGATCCAGAGTGTTTTTCCTGGATGTTCCAAATGACTCTGTGATTGAGCGTCTAACGCTTCAGGCAATGGATCCGATCACTGGCGAGAAATATCACATGCTGTACAACCCACCAAGGAGTCAAGAGGTTTGTGTGCTTTTTATCAACTGTGTGAAGAATTTTCTTAGCAGAAAGACTTCCTCTTACAGTCTAGATTTATGATTGCTTACACCATGACATTGGATATTTTATAACATGCAGAGATTCAAGTGAACACAAGACTGGAATGAATATATTAGAAATGGTCTTGTTTATATTAGTCACCATTTCGTGTTTCTGAATAGGTTCTGAAATCTGAAAATTATAAAAGCCTGGCTTTATCAACTCTTACCGGCCACAGCCATTTTATCAAGTAGTAAAACTGAATCACATCATATAACTTTCATTGATTCGTGTAAGATTTATAATACACTTGTTCTCATTTTATCAGTCTAACAGAGAATCATTCAGACTTTTCACCTTTAGAGTGTCCAAAAAATGCTTTGCGGGAAAGATATATTTGATTCTGTCCATACAATAACAAATTACATTCAGATTCAGGATATATCACTATTTGTATTCAATTTCTTCTTCTTCCTTGCCCAGGTGAAAGATAGGTTGTGGCGTAACCCTAAAAACAGTGAGGAGAATGTTCGCAAACACTTGTCTCAGTACTTCGCGTATGTAGAGGAACTCTCCGACTACTATGTAGAAGGTCAACATATCAACGCCGACCAGGATCCACATACCGTGTTTGAGGGTCTAGAGAGCATGATCTGTAAACCTCTGCCTAAAAACTTCACAACATAATAAATCTTAACTAAAGGAATGTTTCTTTACCTCTATATTTATATGTGTACATTGGTCTTTTCATCCAACTAATGCTCATATGGTCCCTATGATTAAAATTATGAACTGTCGACATGCTAAGATCCCAAAATGTTTGGATATCAAGAATAAGTTTGTTTTCAATTTTAAGAAAAGTTCAACTGGTATGTCCTCAGAGAGCATAAAAATTCAAAGTGGTGAATTCTTAGGAATGTAGCACAGCCCCTGATGTTTGCAACCTGCTCACCCCAGTTTATAGCATTCTATGTAAATTCATTATGATCATAGTTTCTTTATTTATCTGTGATATTCAATACTTCTATGGTCATGATTTTCACTTGTGTTTGAGGGATTTTAAGATGTTTTATTTCACTTTTCATACTAGTTTCTCATACTCAATGCTTAAGGGCCATCAAATATTTCATAGATTCTTGTCTGCAAACATTTTCATCCTAGCCTTTATTATAACAGGTTTATGAAAGCAGAGAAACAAAATGCATCCATAAAAATAAATTGAAATAACACAGTGATGTCTTGTTAACTGTGTGTGTCATATGTGTAAATAATTTTGTTTGATAAATGTCAACAAAATAATTTTAACTTATCTATATTTCATAGGTGTTGATACAAAAATGCTTTGCTCAGCTTTGTCAGATACCAATATCATTGTCCTTTAGTTAAAAAAGGTGCACAGAAGAAAAAAAAGCAGGAGAATGGTGAGATATGAAATATTTTCCCTTGAAATTTTAGCTAGACTTTGTCTAACAGTGAATGTTTTTGGGTTGCGGAAAGTTAATTGAATGATCAGCAAGCTTTTCTGCTTCTGAATATTATATCATACAAACTTGAGTATTTGAACATTACTATCAACTGGCACAGATGCTAAGGATTGTAAAATAATAAATAAATTTGCTCTAATTTAAAAAGTCTGGTTCCTTGTTTCTTTACAATAGACCGTTGTTAAACCAAAAAGTATAAAACAAAATGATTTTTGTGTTCCAAATCATTTCGTTTTCTTACAGTTACCATAGTCAGACCAAAGCATGTTTTAAGCAAAACAATTTATGAGGTCCTTGCAGTCTTAATAATGTCCACTGTGTTTTTCTTGCTCTTTTTAAAACAGGCCAAAGAAGACAAAAACAAAGTTTTCACAGAAAACCATGAAATGTACAACTATAATAATTGAATTAATTAATCTGAAATTAGTATTTGTATTATATTTACTTCTTTATACATAATTCAATTTTTCAATTTAGAATCCCTAGTGTAATTGTTAAAAAATAACGTGTGAGTCTTCCAGGTGGTGGATATTTTTAACTCATTACAGATGAAGACATATTTAGGAGATTACATATATTGCTGGATCCAACTGCTCTCTAATGAACTCAACTATTAATGACATCAGCGTCATATGAGAGTAAAAAAATGGAGCCCGTCCAAATCACAGGTTAAAGACAACGGCTTCCATTAATAAACATCTCCCAAACATTTCACTGAGGCCACCAATGAAAGCACTGAAATAGACACATTAGAAGATTTGTTACAGGATATCAAGATATTCAGCGATTGGGGCCCTGCATTTTATACACTCGCTTGAATTATTTCCTGCTTAAAGATGGTATACATTCCCCACTGTTGAGATATCTATTATAATCCTTGTATAAAACTCTGTGGGTCTTATGAGATGTCAAACAACCCAGAGCTCTACTTTGCTTCTAAATCTCTGAAAGACTGCAGTTGTTCCACAAAAGTATTCTTTTAGCTTGCTCACGCCTATGGGCTTGAGAAATATATTCTAACTGTTATGCAAATAATTAAATAAGATTCACCTTTTAATATCTTTGCTGCTTTATACATGTATTCATGTGTCACGTTTCACGAGAGCTTTAGCTGTTTCCTGACAGATTTTGTCCCTGGTCCTTCATTGAATTGCAACGCTGTGGCATATATAGAATGGGAAAAATCTAGAAAATTCATTTCTCAGCCGAGAGGGATATCCGATATATATATATATATATATATATATATATATATATATATATATATTATTTTATTTTATTTATTTATTTATTTATTTATTTTTTTTTTTTTGGGGGGGGGGAGTGGAGCGGAGTGGTACTGTAATTGTGTGTGCTCCTTTGGCTCCTAAGGTTAAGGTGGCTTGGTTCTATATTTCTCAGCAGTCCAACAGGCTTGTTACTTAAACTTTCTCCTCAGCCTCGTTATTTTTTTTTTTAATTTTTAATGTAATGAGTTTTGCAAAGAGTTTTTACAAAGAAGGCAACTTACTTTCTGATAAACAAAGTGTCAACTTATTACCTATGTGAGATAATAATTATAACCGAAGTATCTTTCCCAATGAGCTTTTTACATCCGGCACAGATTACTTTCAGATCAAAGAACTTTGTGCTTGAAACTAGTGGAGCACAAAGCCAAAAACAGAGAAAACTGTCAATTCCAAAATGTTACTCGCCTCTGTAACTGTGCTGGTGAACGTTATAAAGAATGTGACACTCAAGACCAGATCAGTAACGCCGAGAGATGGGTCACTTTTTCTTGAAATGATAGGTCGAGTTTAATGCCTTTGCTCAGAGTCAACAACCTGAAAATAACACAATAATTTGAATCTCTTAAAGGGTTACACATGCAGCAGTTGCAGTAAAATTTATATAATATGGAAACTGAATAGTTGTATACTTATTTATTGTACTGAAACAATGATACTTGATATATTTAGTCTTCCCCATTGTTATGTCACGAGACTTAAGCTCTTTATACTATTCTTAGTTTGTATACAGTATGTGAAGATTATTATCGTTGCTCATACATTTATAATCTAAAATCTAGCCATTTATTCTTATCTTGCCGATATACATATAAAAAAAAATAATGGCGTATGCAAAGAATTAAAAATGAAAAGCCCTGTATATTTATCCTAATCCAGCTTTCACGTGGTACCGGTACAAATACTGTTACGTTAAAGTTGAAATTTAAAAAGTTACCCTCAATTTCACAACATAAACAGAATAAAATCAGTGAAACCTCATTCAAGTTTTCATTGGATTTCTCATTTAGAACAGATTACAACCTTCTTTATATCCCTTCATTATTAATAATTGACTACCTTAAAAATCCCAACCCAGATAACTATATTTACCCTATAAACTTCGATCAAGGTGGATTTTTTAAAGGTAATAAACTAACCTTTAATAAAAAAAAAAAAAAGAAGGAAAAAAAATGAAAGGATAAAAAAACCGGAAGGGAATAAACCTGTATAACACTATTCGTAAGCGTAACATTTACACAGCTCTTTGGTAACAGTAGCAATAGTGTTTCATAGCCTTTTTACAGTGCATAAAATAATTCTATAAAGAAAATGCGTTGCCTAAGAGGAATTTGAAGCATAAAATGATGAATCTTATTA
The DNA here is from genome assembly GCA_033675545.1 of Elysia crispata. NCBI lineage: Eukaryota > Metazoa > Mollusca > Gastropoda > Plakobranchidae > Elysia > Elysia crispata. The sequence goes on from JAWDGP010002376.1 coordinate 131,075, forward strand.
TCTCAATGTCAATAACGATATGTAATTTTTTTTTCAGCATTCCATTGATTTCAAATCAAATAAAGGATTGTTTAAGATATTGTTCCGCCGTTGCTAAATAACAGCTGTTGATGGCGCGAGTTTGTAAATTACAAAATGGTGGCCAACGCTTTCGATTTGCTATCAAACCAGACAAGTATCTAGATTTACATCTTCTCTTTTAACACCATGGGTAAGACCTAGTTCGGTCATGGTAACCAAAATAAAGCACCGAAAGGAAACATTTTTCTTTTACTGCTTCTTTTGAAGACGATCTTGATCCAGATCTAGATCTAGATTTATAGATCTAAATCTAAATATCAACCAAAATGTCATCCGATTACACGGGGACCCGGCTTTATGTCATTTTTTTCTACTTTCTTTGCTGGTCAGCCAATGTACATTTGATGATAAGATTTATGAGTCAAAGTCTAGATCAATCCCACATCTAGATCTGAATTGGATTGGCAACCGTAGGTTTGACCAAGGAATTTTAGTATACACTCAAGCATGTTACAAAAATATGAGCTAGGATAGATCTAGATACGCCCTATTCTAAGATCTATTGCAACAAGTGTGTTGTCCCTACTTGATAGAATTACATAACTCATACCAAGCAGAATTGCCGCATGATGCAATCGAAGAGAGAGGTTCTATAGACACTATATTGTGGTTATTGAAAAATTCTCATCATCATGCCCTAAAAACTTGCAGTTACAAATCTTACCTCACCGACTTTTTAAGCCAATTTCTCTTCCCCTCTGTTTGTAGCTCTTTATTTCTGACACCACAAGATTTCAAGCAATCAAAGTTAATTAGACTCAGAGTGATCGCTGGCTGTGGCAAAGAATGCAAAGAAAATATTTATTAACAAAATTAGCTGAAATTATATCTGACTGATAGTCAAGTAAGAATTCAATATATTTTGTGTTTCTAATTCTTTTTCAGGCTTGTAGGCATTAGACAGTGACTTTTAATTTTTAAAAAGAGTTGTTTTGGCAACAAGAAAAACTTGTATCATGAAGCCTCGAAAGAATGAAAAAAGGAAATCTAGCCTCAAGGTTTCACCTACCAACAGTTTTAAGAACAAGAATGAGAAGCTCTTGGCTCGCTGGACTGACGGGCTGTTTTATTTTGTAAAAGTCAACCGAGTAAGTCTCTAAGTATGTCATTTTGAGAAATTTCACATTCTTTCAGTAAACCTGAGTGATTTAAAATCATGACCTTTTTCATTGCGCATTCATGATAAAAAAGGTAAATTCTATTTAGATCGTTATAAAATTTAGGAATTTTTTTTTCTTTTGCATGGGATAATTCAGCAATATATTTGTGTAAATTGCTTTAATTTCACCACAATCTTTCACAACTTAAGTCGTAATTGACATGCAAAGTTTTTTCAACAACATCTAGAGTGGTGGTTCTGTAGCTAACCTATGAGTATGAAGTCAACTTTTTTGAGGACGGAGATTCTCTAGTCTTAGATAGCTTTTAATCCCAAAAATTTACCGAGACAGATTGACAAGTAAATTATCACTGATCTTCCTACCGTAAACAGGTATACATGCCTGGCAAGAAACCAAACTTGGGTTGCTTTATTTGGTCTTATTCTTAAGCAGATGTTGGCTCATGATTGTTTAATATTCCTAAAAAATTACAATTTGCTTTTTCATTCCCATATTCCCCTGTTCTATGTTTATCAGGTTTCAGAGACAAACAAGACATGTTCTGTGGAGTTTGAAGACAAATCATCTGCCCATGTTCATTTTAAAGACTTGCTAGAAGGTATGCATTCTAAAACTTTCAACTGAGGGTTGATTCAGGTAGTAAGGTACAGGTATTGTTATGCTGAGTAAACATTTATGGAGGCATCTTTTGGGTAATAATTGCTATGATTTTTTTTGGATCATATTCTCTTTCCTGGTGTGAATCTCAAAGCAAGTAAATTTCATCCATTTCAGAAAGACATTTTAATGTTCTTAATATATTTCATGCATATCATTTATGCTTATTATAATTAAGGCGTCTTATAAAGTGTAAGAAGGGCACACTAAAGAAAATTTGTATTGGATTGCAGTTAATAAGCCTACTGAAACCAAGTGCTTGAATATGTCAAGAAGACTGCAAATCTATGGTAAAGTGAAGAAAAGCAAATGTTCATAGCTGCCAACCAGTAGGCCTATGTATAATATGTATTTAATATGTATTTGAGCTGAGTGCATCTGTCAGTATCGGTGCTGAAAATACATATTTGGTAGAATCCCGCTAATTGGTCATGAAAATACGTGCTAGGTCAAGCGCTGATTGCTTGCAGCCATTTTTTACTAACCCGCTTGGTTAGCCCAGCCATTTGAAAGCTTGTGCCTAAGTCAATATTGATAACTATATTTAATAAACTACATCCTCTACTAGGTTTGCAGCTACTACATGTATTTGTTGCGCTAAAAATCTTTATTTTCTTTTTCAAAAGTTGGCAGCTATGAATGTATATCCATAGGTAGGAGAGTGCAGGCTGTGGCCGGCATGCCGGCCAATCGAGATTACAGGACATGGCCTGCCGACCTGTTGTCCTTTGGAGAAAAAAAGATTGTGCTATACAAAGTGATGGTTAGTCTTCAGTTTGAGAGGACGGCTTTATGAGATTTTGTTGCCAAGAATCAAGAAGCCTGCAGGCTTTTTGAGATTTCATGTTCCCACCCATGAATATCCTTCCTTAATTCTAATTTTCTGCAAGATGTGATAAACATGAGGTCTATTTCATAGTGACGTACTGATGCAGCCAGCTGAAGACCCATCAATTCACAGGTTGTCCTTGATCGAAATCCAATCTTGCGTCTTGGATAATGGATTAGGATAGCAGCTAAAATATCTTGCCTTGTTAACCTGTTGTGGTCAAAGTTTTTTTTCCTTTCCCAGCTCATGATGATGGTGATGACGAATGTCATTTCTGTGGAGATGCTAAGCCAGCACCGAACAACAACATGGTGACTTGCAGTAACTGTGAGAGAGGTGGGAAATTTTTGTGACCAAGCTTAACCTTGCTTACAAGCAATAATATTATTTTGTTCCTTCCCCCTCCCTCATTCTCTCTGTAATCAATATTCCTCAAGTATCCCGTAGCATCTTACATTGAACTGTTAAAGTGCGGTCGCTTTTGTATATATGTCCGCCTCATCGAGGCCAAAAGCTGATCATGACCTTGTGGAGGAGACAACTTACAAACACACTGACAATCAACCTCTCTCTCTGACTTACAGTAGGCAAATTCCTCATTACAAGTAGGAAAGATATACACTCTATACACAGGATGTAAACAGTGATTCAAGATTACAGGTCTCTACAAACCAAACTAAATTGAACTATCGCCTTTGGTTGGGTTACAAATAGCAGCCTATAATGTTCCATCCATATTTGCTTTCTCTGAGTACATGTAATTGCTTGTCATTTACATAGAAAGTCCAAGTGATGGATCAGGAGCAATTTACTATGTGACTGTGACTCACCATTGAGCTATGTTACCAAGGTTACCATAAGATACTGGTTCTACGTGAAATGATGAGTGTTCTTAATATTGCCAATAGGCTTATGTAAAAAAAAATTGAACGAAATAAAAATTGTGCTTTGCATGTTTTGGATGCCAGTAGTCTTGGTTATGCATAGGAAAATTATCTCTTTGATATGGTGAAAAATAAAAATTTGAAACTTCTGTTGTCTATGATTTTAATTTTTTTTTTCATCCCTGTTCCTACCTATCAGTTTATCACCAGCATTGTCACGTGCCATGGGTGGAGGACGCTGATGTCAATCAGAAATTTGTGTGTAGGATCTGTGTGTTTGCTTCATGTGCACAGGTAAGTTTCACTTGCATTATTTAGATTATTTCTTTACAATTTTTTATTTTTTCACATGATCTTTTGACTTAATGAGTGGTTTCAATTTTTATTTTCTTGTCTTTTTTTCTCCCCAAACAAGATGCTAAACTAATATTAAATATGAAGATTAAAGGATTAAGGAAAAAAATTATGAATATATCTTGATTTTCTACCTTTCTTTTTTTTTCTCCCTTGTCATGTTGACATTTGTGAATAGCACACAATATATTTCTCTTTCTTCTCCAGACTGGTGGAGCAAAAACTACAGGACATCTTGGTAGGTTTCGTCTAACTTTTCAACTTTTTTTTTTTCATGCAAAATGTGTGGCAGTATGGTATCTTGATCTTTTCACTTTTCAAAATTTTCTCCACATGCAAATAGTTTTTGAAAAATTCTGAAATGGAAAATTGCTGCCATCGCCTTTAAGATAAGGACTTAATAACCGTATTTAAGCAACCTTAATGGAAATCAAAACTTTTAGCTGATTCGAGGTCTTAACTCATTTAAACACTTGTGGGATCAAAACATTGCATATGTTTAAAGGGAATCCAATTTTGCCATTTTGTTTAACAACATTTGTGAAACTGGTAATATTTAATACCGTATACTCTTATATCATGACAAGAAGCAATATTAATGTTAACTGAAGAGAGTATGAAAATTCTGTCTAAACTCTGATGTTCCTTTGGTGAGCCTTCAATTTTGGGCCTTTGAACGATGCTAGTTGCTCTACAGATGTGTTCTCTAGAAAGCCAGATGGATTCAACTGCATGTGCTAATGGTATAATGATTTTATTGAAATTCTATGTCTTATTGGATGAAACGTGGCATCTTTCATATTGACCATTTGATGGATGCAGAGCAATCAAGAAGGTCTTAATAAAGCTCTGGGTTCGACAAATTTGTTGCAATGGCTTGAGGTCAAGCTTTTTCCAGATAGGCACTCACAATGAAATCGAGTCCAATGTTTGTTGACATCATTTCGGCTTAATTTGCTGAAAAAAACTTAAAGTTGAATTTGATGTAAAATTTACTTAATATTACGGTTTTTATGCATTCGAAATAAGATATTCAATGCAGCTTTTCCTGATTTTTTTTTTTCCAAATTTATTTTCAGCTGAAAAATTTGCATTTATGAAAAACAGCTTTCCATATGAGGTAAGATATTAACCAGACACTTTTAGTTATAAGGAGTAAAAAAGATGCATAGACATTGATACTATTCAGTTTCATTTCTTTTATACTGATACTATCTAAATTCCTAGTGAACAACCGTTGAAAGGATATTGGTCTTAGTAGATTGCACTTTATCTATGCAAATGTAAAATTGTATCTTTTTTTCCTTTTTGCTGTGACAGAAACAAAACAACGAAAAAAAAAACACCAAAAAAAACCCCAACAATTTCAATATTCTCGTTTTTCTTAATCATCAGATACAAGCAAGTTTAATAATTTTCGCTTCTCTCACTATTTTATGTTTTTTAAACCTACAGCTCAAGTGTCTCACGTGGGATGCGTCCCACACCAGTAACGTGGAGCAATCATTCTGCTACTGCGGTGGACCAGGATGGTGAGAACCAAGCCTTACCAAGGCCATAAAATCTTTCGCTCACTCAGCAACTAGAATTTCTTTTCTTTTAATCATTGGTTAAAATCTATGTGTGCTGTGATGTTACCAAAAAAAAATTGAATTCTCAATGGAATGTGTGCCTGTTACTGCATGCAAAATTGAAAAAAATTGTGTCCCAATTTCTTTGCTATGAATTTAATTCAAGAAAATGTTTAACTAACCATATTTGAACATTGAAGTTGATGTTAAAAATACCAAGTGCAAAAGCCAAATATGATTTTTTTATTGCTTGTGATATAACTTTTTGACATGGTGCCTTCAAGCATAAAAAGTTTACAAACGTTATTTCAAGAAATAAAGGAAGAAGTTGAGGAGTGGTCAGGCATGATCTAGGATTGTAAGCGGAATAAAATATACACCAAAAAATTATAGACTTGATCAGTTAGAACGCTATGTTATCTAGATTTGTTGTCAGGGAGTTGGAAACTGTTGCAAATGTCTCAAAGTGCCTCAAGGCTGTTAAAGAGGGGCTTTTTAGTTTGCCTGCCGCTCCCGTGAAGCAACCTGTAACCCCATTGGGTCATGAGGTCAACCACGCTGGCAGAACGGGGATTCCCCTTTCCTCGCAAATCAAGTTATTGGATCTAATTTTCAGACCAAAACAATGGAGAATTTCAGCTCATACATGAAATGTAAAAGTACAAAAATCATATAATTTGTTAAATCTATATTTAAACGATATGGGCCTATATTTTTTCGTCTTCTTTTCATTTAATTGATGGAATTATTGAGCAATTCAACAAGTACATAAATCTGGAATAATCTTTTGATGGTAACGTTTTTTACAGGATATTTTTCAAAATGTGAAAGTCTGAAACAGTTTTTTGGGATGAAATTTTCACAGCATCTCATGTATATGTTGAACTTAACACCCACCAAAGGGCATTAGCAAAGAGTTTTCCGTTTTCAAGTTATACAGGTTGGAGTTATGATGGTTCACTTCGTACAGCACTAGTACGGTGTTTTGATATAAAACGATAAATCTAAATAACGATAGAACATCGCAGTTCAAGCTATAGAGCGTCAATATATATGAGAGAGACCTGATCTTAACTATTAACGAAGTTATAAACACGCACTAAGAAGAAAATGAAACTTATGTAGAGTTGCACATATATTCGCATAGTCTTACTTTACAGGTAAGTCATAGGTTTACTTTGCCTTATGTTTTTCAATCCGCGGGGCGTGTGCTAAGAGCTCTGTGTGCCTGTTATAGTTTCAAGCTTTTATAACTTCCTTCAAACCTGTGACGCCTAAGTGCTTTGAGTTTATTTACGTCAGAATATTAAGAACATAATAATTTTTTTTTGTTTCCCGAAATGATTGTGCATACCAAAAGTTAGTAACAAGCCATTAAAGTCTTCTCAGTTAGAGAAACTTTCGATTGTTTCCTCTGTTTCCTAGTCAACGATCTATTACAAGGTGTTCAAACTTCATGGAGTTTTCATTTGTTCATATTCTAAGTGCTGCGCCATATTTAACAGTTTCGGTTTGAGGCTGATAAGGTAGATCTATAATGCAGAGAGCTATTTACTGGTAGTTCATGTGTGCAATTATTTAAAAAAAATCATATAAAATCACTGAAAAACTCTTCGCACTTGAAACTTTCACAAGTTTCTTATATTGTTTTTTAAATATAGGGAAATAATTTTTAAGCGATAAAATTGTTTCACTTTTGAAATATTCCTAATGAACTGAGGTATTACGAAAGTTTTGACTTTTTTCAGTTGTTTTACTAGAAGTAAAAAGATTCACCTGTACCATGTAAATACGTTATAATTAAGAGATAAAAAATGTAGTGTTGTACTCAGAAAAATTTCGGCTTTTAAATGAATATGTTTGATATACTTGGTGTTAATGAGGCTGTATTTATTGCTATGTAAAAACAAGTAATAATTCCCAATATTAGATTTAACGGCAGTGCACTGTCACATACGGGCACACATGGTTGTAGCCTACTTGACAGGTCATTGATCACCGATCCGCCCACTAACTGCGGGCGTCTGAGGTAGGGCCTGGAAGCAAACTAAGTTGCCGCTTTTTGGTCTATTTTAACAGCCATGGCCTGTTAAGGCTCTTTAAAAAATTTTTTACTCAAACAATAAATTCACATCATGTACTTAAGAAACCTGCAAATTTGTAGAAGTTTGAGTAGTTTAACTATTTGTTTTCTATGTTTTTTTTTTTTCATGAGCAGCTGGTACAACAAGATGCTACAGTGTTGTAGATGCAAGCAATGGTTCCATGAAGGTAACACCATGGCATTTTGTGTTCTTTTTTTAGCAAAGATTTTACCTGAGATTTTAATTCAGGGCTATATCCGTAATTCATAAATGCTTCAACATTTGGTAGTCTAAGCAAAAAATAAAAATTAAAAATTGAAATCAAGTGGCACTGTACAATCAAATTGATAATTCTAGTCTAGTAATCAATATTCATAACCTTCCCAATTCTATTTTCACTCTCAACAGCTTTTAGGTTCCCCTCAAATTAAGTGATAACATGGTGCAGGTGAAAAGAAAAAGAATATCATGATACTGTTGTGTTCAAAAAGGGCTGCCTCAAAGTTGAGAATGTGTCTCTTACTTTTCTTGTGAAATGTTCTGATTCTTCGATGTGAAAGAGAGTCACTTATTCTTTAAGTCTGATTCTATGAACTGGAGTAGAATGATCATACCCAGAGAAAGTTTGTTTTTTTTTTAAATATTTTTTATGTTTAAATTTCCCCGAAAACTTACTCACTGAGTATGTTTCTACGTTGCAGCGTGCCTACAGTGTGTGAGAGAGCAGTTGCTGATCGGAGATCATTTCTACGTGTTTGCTTGTTCTCATTGCAACCATGGCAGAGAGTTTCTGCATAGAATGGACATGAAATGGTTTGTAAAACCTGTCATAGGATTGAGGTTGTTTTCTAGAAATTTGTGATATCAAAGAACAAATTTTCTACAGGTAGCCACCTCCCAAAAAAAAACAAATAAAAAAAACAGCAAAAAAAAGAAAACAAAAGGGTGGGATGGGGCTCTTTTCATTCATTTTTTTAAAATGTTTGTATGTTTTATGTATTGAGGATACAAAACTAAAAAAAATTAAACAGAAAGTACATTTTGCTGCTAGATTGTCAATGGATGATAATGCATGATGTATAATGGAAAATTGCAAATAACACCTCAGTATTCTTTGCTTCGACAGCAAGTTAAGATACTATCATATTTGAAATGCTCATTCTAACTTTAGTTACTAGTGCCAAAATAATGAAGAGTAATTAAGATGTACACTTTTAATACGCAATTTATTCCTCCTGTTTATGAAATGACCGTGGGCACATTGTGAAAGTGAAGAGGTGGAAGTATGAAAAGATCGTACAAGAGCTGCTGGTCGTAGAAAACATAGTGATTAAAATACATGCTGCAAAAAATATCAGGCCCTGTCCTTCCTTTAAATTGTTAACAGTTACAAATTTTACCACCCCCCACCCCCCTCCCCTTTTTTTTTTAAATATCATATGTTTTCTGTATGTGTTTGATATTTGCAATAATATATGCATGTCCACCCTAGGCTTTAGCACTGGGTCTCCTCTCCTTAGCTCTACTCTATTAACTGAAGAAGACTTTGTTTCTCGAAGAAAAGGCTTTGGATTAAGCAGCAGTTGATCAAGACTTTAAAGTGGTGGGGCAAGGGTTAGTCTAATAACTGCCTATCATTCTAATTTCTTGATTACGATGGCCACGATATATGACCTTTGTCCAGTAATTTCAATTTTTAACGCCAAACATAACAACTCACACAGTTTTCTGTTTCTCTGGTGTCCCTCAAGGCTGGACATTGTGTATGTGTCTCTGTTCCACCTGACCATGACGATGGGCACCAGATATGTGGATGTTGAGGACATTGTGACTTGCGTCATGAACCGCAGCTCAAGTTTCAAGCTCAAGGAAATACTTAATGTAAGTTAGAGATTTTGATCAAGAGGCTAACTTCAGCACAATGGACATTAATAAGCTTTCATGGGAGGGCTTTAATATTTTCTTTCGGTGAGAGAAATGATTAGAGTTGAGAGTTCTTCCCAGTATCTGTCTCTCTGTCTGTTTCTCTCTTTCTCTTTCTTCGTCTTGCTGTCTTTTATTCAGACTTGTGACACTTTTACAAACAATCCACCCCTCTTCTTTGCTTTGCTTTACCTCTTGGGAATCTTGATACTAGAGGTGTTAAATTTCTGGAAATTCAGATTTTGCTTGGGTTCAGGGTGATACATTCCAAAACATCTGGAGCTTGAAATTTTTAAAGTTGGGCTTTCTGAGATGATTTATGCTCTTTAGAGAATCTCACCTTATCACATTTAAATCAGCAAAGAGCACAGAAATGTATTGAAGTAAAGAGTGGTCTGAATTTTTACAAAATTTCTCATGTTGTATGTTCAATTCAATAATTGTAGGAAGCTCATCATTTTTGCATAACATAAACTTTACTCAATAATCTGTTATTTTATTTTAGATATTAAAAAAAAGAAAAACGCGGAGGAAAAAAAGGTTTGGAAAATAGGAAGGTGTCAGAGTTTTCCCCCTCAGATATGAAGATGATTTTGACAAATCTTCATCTCCTAAAAGATTCACATCACAATGATCATACAATTACTGGTCTATGCTGAAAAAAAAAAAAATTCTCTGGCTATAGCTTTGGCAGAAATTTGGAATGCAAGAGTCTTTTAATTCGGGTAGGATGCTCTGCACCGCAGCTAATGTACTGGTTTTTTTTTTTTTTTGTTAGACGATTAAAATGTCAAGTAATTTTGTGCTGTTGCTAGGGCCATCATGGAAGCTGGCAAGCTGTTCACGAGCAAGTTCTTCACGCATTGCGGAAAAACAATCACATGTGAGTTATTGTAAATGAGTCTTCTTTTCTTGTTGTCCTTATAGATAAGGATAAATAGTATATTATAATTTTACAGAGCACTTTCCAACATAGAAAGCTTAATGCACTTTACAGTTAAATGGACCAGTTCAGCATTAGTTAAATTTAAAAGTGCTTATATCACAAACCAAAAAAATATAACGTAGAAATACAACGCAAAAAAAAAATTGGCATATATGGCTTAGATGTTTTGAAAAATATCAACTGTATCGCCGAAAAGGTATTGTTTTAGCACGGGTTTGAAATTTTCTGAAGGCCATGCTTTCTTGATTGCTTTTGGAAGGATGTTCTATGTTTTAGAACCCATGACAACTAATGAAGTATCAGGATATTTCTTATTAAAATACAAGATGAATTTAGAGGGAGCAGATGGATTTTATTGATATTGAATAATACAAGTAAACAAATCTCCCATTTTAGATGCTTTCTCCGTTTTTGTTTTTTTCCATCTTAATTTATGTGACGATAGAATTTATCTTTTTTCCATTATAATTGTTTTCTCCTGCCAGCTTTATTTGCGCGGCAGAACTAAGGAAGAAGAACACACTGTACGGTATACGAGAGCGAATACCGCGTACTCCCAGCTCTTACAGCCTTCCTGGGGTGGGAGAGAAGATAACCAGAGAAAGTCTACAGCAAGCTCCCTCCTCGAGCAGAAGGGTCAACTTTTCTCCAAGCAAGTGGTCAGTATGTTGTGTGTCAATTATTTTTATGATTTGGTTTTATTTATCCATCTATTTTTAAACTTAAGATCCATTATAGGCTGTGGCAGCAATTTCAAGGCTTTTAACTCCAAGATGATGTTAGAAGATTTCAAATTTTGGTTGGCTCTGTTCAAAAACATGTGGATAATTAATGCCTAAATCATCTTGGCAGCAACAGTTGTATTCAGAATTTAAAATGACATGTACATTGAATTGCATAGACAAGTCTCAAAACATTTATAATGGATACATTTTTTAATGAGTTAAAATGGAGAGATGTATCTTTGAAAGTTTACTTTTTAATGTGCCCTCTTAAACTAATTCTGTCAGTGGTGCTTCTTCCAGCCATTCTCCTGTGGTCTACATTTCCAATGGAATAAAGAAAGCTCTGAGCTCAAGGCCTCGTCCCCGAGAGTCGAAGATGGTCAGACTGGCTCATGTTGTAAGAACCATTGGACATGTTTTAAATAATTAATATTGTCTTTCATAGACATTCATTTTTTTAGTCCTCTGAGCTTTTTAGTCTGTCGTATTCTCTATTTGAAATAACGAATGCAAAAATAAAGCATTTGGTAGAAAGGCTCTGTGAAGACCTGTGATTTAATGTCAAGTAAAGCCATTAGTCTATCTGATTTTCACAAGAATTTGGGGAATAATCTGAGTTGAAAAATCAGATGAAGGGCAAACAAACCTTCTCATTCAGTTTATTTACTCTAGCTTGACGGATAAAAAAACGCAGTTTGTTCAATACTAATTTGAAGTTTCCCCCCTTTCACCCGCTTTTATCCAGAAATCTGAGCACAATTATTGCACACCTCTCAAGTGCCCTGATCGTCGTCACAGCAACTGCAGGAGTGACTCCCCTTCCAGCACTAGCAGTGTCAGTGACTCAGTAGATCTGGGTTTGTTCGACACAAACAACAACTCACCTTCCAAACAGCAGCCAGCCCCTCCCCGTAGCCCGATGTCTCCTTCTCCATCTTCTTCAGATTTGAGAGATTCAGCAACTGGGAATGAAGAAAAAACGGAGAGAGAGACAACGGAAGGTCGAGAGACAAACAGAACTCGTGAAACATGGGGGAGGAGATCTCGCTCTGTATCATCATCGAGAGAATCGAAGCCAAAGAAAAACGGAGTTCCTAACACAAACGGTAAATATCTTCAAGGGCCAAAGACTAAAAAACGACTCATATTGGACAGTCCTGATGACAAAGAGCATGATGAGGATGAGACGTTTGATTCAAATATGGACTCGGAGAAACCATCACCTTGCCAATCAGAATCTAGCGAGTGTGGGAAAAGAACAGAAAAATCTGCCTTTTGGTCTCTGGACACAGTCTTCCCTCCCCCTGCAAACTTCACAGGAGCCAACCATCCCTTCTTAACCGAGTTTGAGCAGGAGAGTTTACGCAAAAGGCGGCAACATTTTGAGCAAGAGCTCAACCGGTTGGCCTCTGCTTTGAAAACTAAGTCGAATAGTTTTGAGGGAAATGACTGTAAGGAAAAAGGACTTTCAACCTCTTCAGCAGCAGTGGATAATGTGTTTTCAGCTTGCCTCCCACCCCCACCAGGTGTGAAAGATATATCTGGTTTCCAAGGGGAGTTGAGATCGGTGGTCAAGGCAAAATTGTCTCTTCCTTCAACTGCAGCTAAAACTTCTTCTACGTTGACCAGTAATGGCTCTTGCACGCCTAAAAGGTCAGGGGTTAAGGACTTGGAGTCATCGGCATGTGTGAGTGACGCTTCGTCCAGATCAACTGACGCATCTCCTGAGAGGTCATCTTCCAAATCCAGAAGAAATCTCCGTGCTAGTCCATCTTCAGCAGATGTCAACAGTAATGGCAAATCAAATACTCTCTCCTCTTGCTCATCTGATTTATCGTCATCGCCGCCTGCTCCTCTGTATGTCAACGGGGTGAAAATCTCTCCCATCGCTTTCAATAAACTGAGGCCAAGCAATGAACTTCTCTCCTCCTCCAACGCAAGCTCTAATGGCAGCAATAAGAGCTGGCAGACTCCTCCCTCCAGCGGCAGTGGAAGATCTGCTAGACACCAAAGAGGAACTTTAGGCGGCAGCAAGGATAGAACTCTGGCTGTCAAGTCATCCCCAACTTCCTCCAGGAAAGTCAAAGAAGAAGAAAAGGCTGCTCAAAAGCGCCTGACGGCCCTGCAGCGATGCCTTAAAAACCTCACCCCAACCTGCGGCTTTCACTTCCCCGTATTGGATCAGTCGCATCCGGCCGTGGCCTCTTCACTTGACCTTTCACCCTTTTCACTTTCTAAAGACAAGGCTGGTCTAGATACATGTAATGAAGCTGACAGAGTGAATGGAGGCAATACCAATGGCCCTCATGTCTTCTGCTCCTCGCCATATAAGTCAGCCTCAGCCTCTTGCTCTCCATCTACATCTCACAGGTCCCAGGGCTACTCATCGACTTCTCCGTTACAAGCCAAGTCTGACAATGACAGAAGCAACAAGGCTGAAGGCAGCTTCAAGCGGGGAAGGAAACGGAAGTTTGAAGGAGACGATGTCTCAGACAAGATGGCGGGCAAGAAGGGAAAAAACTCTCTATCAGATCAGGAAAATGTGAGACGCAGTCACCGGTCTAGAATCACAGTAAATAAATTCCAGGCAGCATTGGATGGAGAGAGGTTCATGGTTTCCAGTATGGTCAACTCACAGGCAGCATATCACAGCTTGGCTGACCAGTATGACGTGATTTCCTTGAGGGTTGGATGGACTGGCAAAGTGGAGTATCTTATTGATTGGGGTCACTGACCATTGGAGCGTTCAAGCAACATAGATGAAAGTTGGAACATAATTTTGTTATTCAAATTTGAGTTCAACAAGTATTTATTTTATAGTGTGCATTTCATGCAATATGTTTTCCAATTTACAAAGTTTTCCCATTATGATTTGAGTAAAAGTTTAACATACCCACAGTATGAAAGAGCACCACAAACTATACTCTCTGATTAATGCATTTTTTTAACATTTTTTAAATCAAAATTTGGGAAATAATGGATCTGATATATTTTAATTGCAGAGAAAGGAAGTGAGTTCAAAATTTTAAATGCATTTTTTCTCATGTGAAAAGAAAATGTTTTAACCTGCATTATTTTTCAATTATACCCATTAGTTATATAAACTGGCTCTATAGATTCTGTAATTTCAATTGATATCAAGGGTAACTAAAGTAACGCTGTGGCAGTATTGTCTCAATGTTATTTAGAGAAAAGGCCTTTGTTGATATTAAAAAAGATACCATCTGGGACACTTTCTTCTGAGCTGGGAGTACGCCCAGCAATAATTTATTGATGGACGATCAGAAGTATAAACTGCTAAGATGTAAAAATATTTAAAGCCTTTTGGTTGTAATGCAAATTTGTATGCAGATGATGTATTATTTACTATCAATGCCCAGCTTCTTGGGTGATGAATAACCACATAGGGCATCCTTGATGAAGAATGATAAAGATGACCTTCTGCCATTCACCTGTTTCCTTTAAGAAATTCTTTATAGCTTTGTATTTTCTCCCCCAATCAATAAGTGCGACACCTGTGTACGAAATTTTGAATGCAAGACAAATTACTAGCAGGGGAGGGATCATACACAGTAGTTCAGTAGTAGAGGCTCAGAACTTGAGAGAATCTAAAGAAAATGCTAACTTAAATGAAGGAGAGTAAAGGCTAACAGTCCCAATCAATGCGCTAGATTGAATTACAGGATTGCAGCAATGTGAGCCTTGCAGTTGCAGTGTCTGCTTGAGCATTGATATGTTGGTTTCGTTTTCTAATTTTCCATAACCCATTAAAGACAGTTTGTATTAAATCAGTTAAACTTTGCATAAATGTTACTTTTTTGTTCCTGAGAAGTTTTGGACATTTTTTGATTGGCTTTGATCTGATTAAGGTTAAAAGATGCTCTTTTAAATTAAGTTCTAGTTGCAAGCCTGACTCATTGATTATTCCATATTTTTGTTTTGGCCTTGTAAATTTATAATTCTCTGATCATGGCAATAACCCAACAAATTCAAATTGGCCAGGACACAAATAAAAGTATTAAATGATGAAATTTCAATATATTATGAGACAACCTCTGAGCCTGGGCAATTCTGGCAAAAACCACTGGTACTAGTACAGTCGAGTCCGGTTATTTTGAAGTCATTTGAAAAAAAACAAAAGGGCTTCGAATTCTCCAAAATTTGGATTATCAGAATACAAGGAGAAAGAGAGTAAAAAAAAAATGTGGGTGACAGATCAGTAATGTTATACTAGGGTGTGAATTGATTCTCACCTGGTCCTAGGCTTATCCTCTTCCCCTCTCCAAGGCTTAGTGCAGACTCTTGCCTGTAACATAGGTGGACGGACCATGCACACATATACACATGAGAACCGGTGCATGAGTAAAGCTCTACCTTCTTTTTTTTTCATGGTAAGAAAACTGCTTTCAGAATTGGAAAAAACCAGCTAAGGTGTCTTGGGATTAAACGGACCCTTCTTTCCAACTTCGAACTATCCGATATTGTTTAATATAGCTTATAATAAAGAGAAATATTCGGTAAAATTAATCAAGATCGAAATATCCAAGGATTTGAACTATCACGGTTTGAATTATTTAGACTTGACTGTAGTTGCAACACTTTTGACTTGAGTGAAATGCATGTACATCGCTCCTTTTCACAGAATTTTTCGGTTACTTTCATCCTTTTTATTGGCAGAAAAGTCAGTTTATGTACCACCAATTTTTGGCCTGCGCTTCATTCAGCCTAGCTGCCTCTCAATGTTCTTGTATTGGCGTTGATACTTGTGTTGGGGATCATGTATAAATCAGGTTTGCCTGAGAGATTCAATTCTTCTGATCTCTGTATTCTATCAATCTATACTGGTAAAGCAAAGGGCAGCCCTGTAGCCATTTGCTTCCCACCGCCTGAAAAGTTCTTTCAAAGAGATTTTATATGTGAATCCTCGTAAGAGATTGCATCTAATGAGCCTTGTATTGGCGTTGATACTTGTGTTGGGTTTACCTGAGAGATTCAATTCTTCTGATCTCTGTATTCTATCAATCAATACTGGTAAAGCAAAGGGCAGCCCTGTAGCCATTTGCTTCCCACCGCCTGAAAAGTTCTTTCAAAGAGATTTTATATGTGAATCCTCGTAAGAGATTGCATCTAAAGAGCTAAAGTGAGTTAGAAAAAAATATATTTTGTTTTTAATATAATTGTGTCTCTTAAGTGTGGAAGATCAGAATTATTTTGAAAAAGAAAAATTTTTTATGCCTCCCAATCTTACAAAGGGTATTATAGGGAAAGGGGGGGGGGAGGTTAGAAACATTTGATAATACATGTTTGTTGTGTTGAAAACCTAAATTTCAGCGTATACATATGAGTTACAAATTACCTCCATTATTTGGAACAATACTTTTAAATTTTTAGCATTTGTAGAGAATTCTTTTCTTGCGTCTTTGTTTGAAAAGTTTAAATGCCAATACTGATATGTTATTTACAGTCAAAGAAAACAAATTTCCTTTACTTTTAGTTTAAGTTGCTGATGTTTTCTGATTTTAAAATAGCCATTCTAGAATCTATTTTATTTAAGAATTTTTATTCAATTTTTGTCTCAAGACAATGTTTTTATTGACTTTATATTTCAAAATATAAAATTTTTATAATTATAATATACTTTTATACCTGCATGGAATGTTTGGTGATTTTTTTAGTATACCTGTCCTCGCTCAAGGAGAATAACAATGACTTCGACTGGAGAAAATATTAGGTGCCTGTGAATTATTATTTTTATTAATTCAAAATTTCTATATAAAACATTAAATGTTTGTTATACACTAAAAAAAATTATTTGGGGAACTTTCAAAATACAAGAGAAAGTATAGGATTCTGTGATTTATTATAAGGAAATCTCCCTTAAATAAAAAATTTGGCTATTTTAAAGATTTGCATTGTGGACACCAATTCCTCAGTGTTTTCGAACTAGAAGTCGATTCTAGAAGTTACTGCAACCAACAACTCTTCCGTTACTTTATGTGATCTTCAGTGATATTGTTTAAGAATTTGAGAGAACTACACCTGATGTTAAGTAGCAGAACTGCAACTTTTGGAGAAATTCCATATACATGTATATTTCTTTCAATTTGCTTTCTCTTTTCTGAATAAGAATTCTCTTTATTTTTTTATGAAACTAAACTTACCGCTAAATCAACGATTTTTTTTTTATGTTTTTTTTTTCTTCCCTTTCCCCACCCTTCTCTCCAAGCATAAAAAGGATGGAGGTTTTTTTTTTTTTCAAAAAAAAAAAAAAAAGCTTTAAATTTCATCTGCAGACCAATATATATATATATATATATATGAATTATTTAGGTAATTTATAAAATTGTTTCCTTTTTCCTGACACTGATTCAGGCTTGCATGCTGTGCATTTCTGTGGTCCAAATGAGATATACATGTAGATTTGATGCCAGTTTCCAAACTCTTTATAAACTTAAATCATAGGGGAGAGATCAGTAGATATCAATTACTCTACAATATATAATTATATATATATATATATATATATAGATACAGAAGATCTTACCTTAAATTCTCTTCATTCGACACTGATGGTTCAAGCGACAACTTTGTCCTCCGCTTGAAACACCAGTGTCGTATGAAGAGAATTTTAGGTAAGATCTTAATATCTTCTATATCTATAAAATGCTCCCACAGTTGAGCACTCTTATCAAATATTCCAACTATATATATATACATGTATATATCCCCTTATCTTCCTATAAGAGGCAGGTAAGTCTTTCAAATTTTTTTTATACAGGGTGATAATTTCGATTTCTCTCTAAATGAACAGTGGCGGAAAAATTACTCCTAAAAATATGCTCTACCAAACAGCTACAAATATTTCTCGATTTAGCTAGAACTTCAGCAAAGCACTAAATTTATTCATTTTTGAACCTTGTTTCACAAAAACTATTTGAATTTCCAGGAACTTTGCCGATGTGAATGGTACATAACTATTGCCAAATTTCGATTCTTTTTTCTCTTCAGTTTTTGTTTCTTATCCTCTTCTGGCTGTCCTTGCATGGATAATAAATCAGTAATTGCAAAATGTATTTTTTGGCATTTTGCAATATTATTTACTGAAAACTTGGCATTTTTAACTTCGTTTCTGTAATGTCTTGTGAAGAAGATATTGTTCTTTATATAAATAAATTAAAAAAATGTTTATTTGTTAAAACCAAAGAAGAAAATTATTTTATGAAATATGAAAGTTTCTGTTGCAATTACTGATTGAATTTCTGTTTTGTTAGGATAAATGTTAGATGGACAATCAAAATGGATTAAAGTAGGATGAGTGACAGTCTATGCACTGAAAGCAAGGAGGGTAGAGATATACATGGAAGATCATGATTGCCTACATTAAAGAGCAGGGCGCCTGATTGAGTTATTGGATTGCTAATTAATTTTTCAAGAAATTTGCCTCTTATACTGATGAGCCTGAAATTTTGGGGTTTGGTTTTTTTTTTCGGAGCACTTTTTCTGAATGGAATTTTAAAAAATATTTTAATATTTTTGTATATAAATATATTTTCATGTCATCTAAACCAGTCAATCATTTCAATTTATTTTTAAGGGTTTTGGTAGTCTGAGCTTATTAAAGCAACTCAACTGTTTTTCCCTCATTTTCTTAACTGACAGGGTACTCAGTGGGCACTTGTGGAAAAAAAAAAATCTGGAAAGAGAAAATATGCCTGGGAAAACAGGAAAACCCTTCACATGGGTCCAGATTTAGAAAAATAGATAGATTTTGCAAATAATGTTGAGCATTTTGCTTTTTATTAGGAGGTTTATCTTGTTTAGATCAAAAGTGATGGAGTTATAAAAAATCACCAGGTTGAGAAAGTATTGTTTTGAAGAAATGGCCTTTAAAGTTGAACATACTTTTTTTTAATGAAACTGTTAGCATCAAATCTGATCTGAAGTGGTTTTAAAAAATCATGGATATAATTCATGAGGTTATATATTTCAGAAACAAATAAAAGCTAAGTTGGAAGAAAAGATAAATGAATGGAGTTTCTAAAGAAATAAAATTTCCATTTTCGAACTTGGACTTAAGAATTGTCTTAAAATGGGTCTAGCGCAAAACTAAACGTAGCAACATCTGAAAGGTTTTCCCGTGCGCCCACATATATTTTGTTTTCCTACATCATTCAGAATTCCCCTTTAGGGTATTGATACTTGAAATTATATTCTAGGTCTTAAACTCTTCGTCAAGGTAAGACGTGTAAACAATCTTGTAAATCCATGCTATTTTATTGCTGAGCCACTTAAGCTTAACTTTGAATATTGAAACCATGAAAAGTGGCCCTGGCACAAAGCTTAGAACTATTCTACACCTCTTCCCCTTTACATCACGCAACTTTGTGCAGAGAAGTACAACTGGAATATATATGATCCTTATTTAAGTCCAGTGAGCCTGCATAGAATTTATCAGGTATATGAAGTCTCGTTGTGAGAATAGGAAATTTGATATCACAAAGAAAAAAAAATGCTGCATAGCTGGAAGTCATGAGCTCTACTTGAAGTTGTTGTTAGCGCTGCAAGGTTTCACATTGGTGTGAAATTTGAAAAAAAAGGGAAACATAGGATGTGCTCATGATAAACTGTTTAACACTAAAATTATCTAGCTCTGCTTAGATCTTCGAAATGCTCCTGATTGTTGAACAAGACTCATGACTTGCAACAAAGTAGCAAACCCTTTGCGAAATGGCATTCCCCTTAGCTGACATTCTGTATTCTGTTGAAGCTTGTTTTATCACCCTTGTAAATTGACACATTGTGACACACTGACAGGGGTTATGGTTTTTCTGTGTGAGTGTACTTATAACAGATTTCGGATTTTTTTTTTTTTTTTTTGCATTGATGATATATAACATGTACATTTATCGTTGGGCAATATAACCCTGGTTTTCAGAGCCTTGAATTTTTTTTCCTCTTGCTTCATCACAAAAAGACCCTTGGTGACAGCTGATACCATTGTGGTCAAGGTTCTTGTTTAAGTGACAATTGATGCAATTTATTATATGAGTTTTTTTTTTTAACTTATGAATGATAAAATGTTTAACAATTAATGTCATTTCCTATTAAAAAAACAAAAAAAAAAACAAAAAAGAATTTAATGGGCATTCAGAAGCAATTAACCATTTACCAGTTACATTGTTGTTAAAGACTCAAGTTTGTTATCTGATTATTCATAATGTAACTTTTCCAAGGATGTAAGTTTTTGTTTTTTTTTATTTTGATTTGGTTGTTTTTGTTTGATAAATTTCTTTCTTTCTGTCTTTTTTTTTTTCCAAATATCCAGACAAAAAAAAATATTCACCCCATTATCACGCTAAGAGATTTTTTCTTTCTTTCTAGTGATGTAAAATTTAATTAATCGAATTAGATTTTGTTGATTCTGTAATTTACTTTGCAATTCATACTTTCCTGTGTCCCTGGGAAAAAAAATATTCTCTGAAAAGTCACGTAATGTCTTGAGATTAATTTCTTTCAAGCATGTTTGATTATATCCAGTTTGTTTTGCCTTGTTTCTGTGTATATAAACTGAACCAATCTCTTAACTTCATCCAATAATTTTTTTTCTCTCTCATTCTCTGCACATCTGCCAGTTACTAGACGCTCCGCCATGATGACGGAGAAGAGCCGTACCTATAATACAAACTTAGATCTAGATCTAAATTCTGGATAATGTCGCTAAATACATGTAGAAACAAACTTGAAAGATTGAGTAAATCAACGTTTTTTCTTTCTGTATCGTGTCCCTTAATAGAACTAAACTTAAAACTAATAAAAAACTGAATTTATCAGCAGTAATCCTTTCGGATCCTGTCGCTAAATAGAAATAAACTTAAAACTAATAAAAGACTGAATTTATCAACATTGAATATTCTGGATCTTGTCGCTAGAAAGAACTAAACTTTAAAGATTGAATTCACCCACCTTGTTCCTCGTGGCGAAAGTTTAAAAGCATATCGGTATGATTTGTCGTTGAAAAAAGAATAAGATTTTGATGCCGTTTGTTCAAATAAATTGCGAAATGCAAATACAAAAGTGAGAAGCCCTAGTGTTAGACTGCTGTCATCGTGAATGCCTACTTAGAGCATCTCACGTCACATCGGTTAGCGGATGAATAAAGATACCCATAGCTTGAAAACAAAAATTCGTTCTAATATCTCGCCACAAAGTTTTGCGTTTTATTTGGAATTTACATATTTATGCGCACTCATTGACTTTTAACTTTTTCCCCCAACAAATATAAACATCGTTTTTAGCTCTAAGTGTAGATTCCAATGTGGTTGTAAAAACAACCAAAATTTGATTGCTAAAAAAATTAACGATGTCATGGTCTTTTCTTAAATGACACATATATATATATAATATATATATATATATATATATATATATATATATATATATATATATATATATATATATATATATATTAAGACGTAGTTTAAGGGAAAGTCCAAAATATTTATCGCATATTAAAAAAAAAATTAACTAAACTGCCTATTCCCAATCCTGTCATAAGGATGTGAGTCTGCACAAGTCTGGAGCTTATAGTTATAGCTTATAAGATTGTTAGTCAAAACTAAAATTTGTTACGGTTTCTTTCTCTAAAACTAATCTAGCTGGTAAGATCGATGGTATAAGCTAGATTTTGTTATTTTTTCCCCCTGAAACTGATCTAGCTGTTAAGATAGGTAGCGAAAGCTAGATTTCCTATTCTTTTCGTGACCTTCATCACTTTGAATTAAGCTGTGTATTGGCTCTTCAAAAACTTAAGGAGATGAAAAAGTTTTGTCCAGGCACGCCCAATTCAACCAGAATTGAACTCTCAGGACATTGTACATGTATATTAGATTATTACCTATAGAGACCTGGCTCAGGAGCCTGGGGAAGTAAAAAAAAAAAAAAGATGCGGATAAATTTTTAACCCTAGTTTTGAAAGAGAATGCTAGAGAAAAATTCTCAAAACTGATTGAAAGAAGAAAAAAAATAAAACCAGAACGGCCATTATGAAGGCGACAATGTCGAAACAGCATGCTGCTTGCAGAGACAGACTAAACTAGATGAATAAAACAATATTATATGACGCAGTTTTGATACACAAAACCAGCAAACGTTAACACGATTTTAGTTATACATATAATTCAAATCTAAACGATAAAAATAAAAATTGTGCGAAACGTGCCGCAACAATCTACCCTCATTCATTTCATCAAATTGTTCCTTCCTTTGTGTGGGCGCACTGGAAAACTGTTCGGATATCGCTCAGTCTAGTTTTGCGCTAGACTTTTTAAAATTGATTTGCAAGTCATGTTCAAAAATGGAAATTTAATTTCTTTAGCAACTCCATTCATTTATCTTTTAAAACCGCTTAGTTTTATTTGTTTCTCAAAATATCTAACCTTTTGAATTAAACGAGTTTGTGAAACCCCTTCAGATCAGATTTGTGTCGTTAACAGTTTCAATGAAAAAAATTTAATATGTTCAACTGTAAAGGCCGTTTCCTGAAAACAAACAGCACTTTCTCAACCGAGTGGTTATAAAACTCTATAACTTTTGATCTAACTCATCTAAACAAGATAGAACCTTCAAATAAAAAGCAAAATGCTCTGGATTGTTTGCAAAATCTAAAATTGAGCTCAACCATTTTTGTTTAAATTTGTTTAAAACAATAGGGAAAATCGACTAATTCTGTATTTACCAAATCTATTTTAAGATCTGTTTTAAACGCACATGTGAAGAAGTTGCGATTCCCGCGCGCAAAAAAGTGCATGATGGTGCACTGCCTCTCGGGACTTCATGGCTGCGCATGCGTTTAAACCTGTATGATAAACATGGTTACATCAATAACGTTTGCATCCTACATATTGGCCAACTATTCTTATTGTGCCGGGCAGTCGAAAGTCATGAGTTCTGCTCAACAGAGCCATTTTGAAAACGTTCGTATTATTATTTTACCGTAGAATATCATTTTCTCCATGTCGAACGTTTTATTTTATACGTTAATTTCTAAATTGCCATCTGCAGCTTACAACGGTTTAAAATGTCCTCAGTGCATGCACTGCTTGACATTATAACGAGACACAAGTGCTGATATTTTCTGAAACCTAAGTTAAAGTTGAGACAAGTTTCTCGGGTTTCAAAAGATGATATATCACTCTTGATTTTCTCCAATTCCTTATCACTTTTGTCGCATAATTACTAAAGCCAGCGAAGAAAATGTTTTTTTTTTTTCAGATGTTAATTCTTTTTGCTGGGATGCAAGCCAAAAAATCAATGTACCTTAGACCTTGTTGTCGAGCAAAGTTTCCTAGATCTAAGGTTTCCAGCAGCAGCGCTCTCTATCAATCAACTCGAGAACATGTTGACATAAAAAAGAAAAAATCGAACAATCAAATCGGGTTTTTCTCAAAACTCCCTAAAGCCATGGCCGTACTGAGGCTGGTTTTCAGCTGCTGGTTTACCTGCTTTTACAAGTTTTGAAAATAGTCTTAAATTTCATTCGTAACTGTCCGGAGTCAAGCTTGTTATCAGCGACTTGTTACTTGCAACAAGCGCCGGTAATTTACCAGAATGTCTGGGCAATTCTTTTCCCGCTCCCAGCCGCTGGTTTTGTTGAGCTAAAAATAGTGCTGATGCAATCTCAAGCAATGTGCACTTCATTTTATTAATTTTGTCCTTGCTCTACTGCACTTGAATCATTAAACTGCGCTCGCATTGTCTCCTATTGAAAAGATATAAATAACTTCCAATATGGACTGCGAAAAATTGATATCTGCAGTTTTTGAGCGCCCAATTATCTGGGACAAAAGAAATAAATTACATGCTAATCGCAATGCTGTGGAGAAGATTTTTTAACAGAATTTAACAATAAAAAAACTGTCCAGAAGCATAAATTCATCTTCAGACGACATCGTGCTCTCTAGCTAGACGATACAACATTGTACACAAGTCGAACTGAAGTGAGCTTTTTTGCCAGCACAACTGCGGCCACGTGTCTGCTGTGCCTGCTTAGCAAATTACCAGCGAGTTGTTGCTGGAAAATCACCAACAAGTTACCTACTGCACTGCGGCCACGCACTAAGAAATTGTTTCTGAAAATGCGACAAGAAGCACGTTTCTGTGATTAAAGTTTGATTATCACCATTAAATCACTCTCGAGAAGAAGAAGAAGAAGAAGAAGAAGAAGAAGAAGAAGAAGAAGAAGAAGAAGAAGAAGAAGAAGAAGAAGAAGAAGAAGAAGAAGAAGAAGAAGAAGGAGAAGATGAAAAAAGGAAGAAGAAGGAGAAAAAGAAGAAGAAGAAGAAGAAGAAGAAGAAGAACAACAACAACAACAACAACAACAACAACAACAACAACAACAAGATGAAGAAAAGGAAGAAGAAGAACAACAACAACAACAAGAAGAACAACAAGAACAACAAGAAGAACAAGAAGAAGAACAAGAACAAGAACAAGAACAAGAAGAACAAGAAGAACAAGAAGATGAAGAAAAGGAAGAAGAAGAAGAAGAAGAAGAAGAAGAAGAAGAAGAAGAAGAAGAAGAAGAAGAAGAAGAGGAGGAGGAGGAGGAGGAGGAATATGAGATAGAAGAAGAGGAGAAAGAGTAGGAGTAGGAGGAAGAGTATGAGGAGATATAAGAAAGTGGCCAATGAATGGAGAAGAGGTGGAGAGGTAAAACAAGAAGGATAGAAATTGAGAGGAAAGAAGAACGACAGAATCATGTTGAGAGGAAAACGCAGTTAAAATATGGGCGTTGGTTACTTTGGCAACAGTGTTTTTATTTTCAATCATTCTTTCTATATGTGAATGTGAGGTAAAATTATTGATCACCCAACGCCCCACCCTAACAATGTCATAGCTTTTTGTGTTCTCTTCTGATCATCCACTACAAAACCCACTCATCAACGTCATAGATATATGTGTACTTATCTTGATCATCTACTACCAAACCCATCTATGAACGTCATAGCTATCTGTGTACTTATCTTGATCATCTACCATCAAACCCATCTATGAACGTCATAGCTATTTGCGTACTTATCCTAGTCATCCCCCACTATACCCACAGTTTTATTAGGGCACAGATGACCCGACTGAGCAAATTTGTCACCTTTTCTATCCTTTTCTTTTTTTTTTTTTTTTCTTTTTTCTTCTTTTTAATGTCGTGCAGCATGTAAGTGTTGGTTACAAAAAAAACTTCCTCTCCACGACAACGTGTACCATACCAGCTTTTTCGCTGGTCCATATTAAAAAAATGTACAACTCGCATGGCTCATTGTCTACTCAAATTAAAGTCAACAGTTTTTTCAGGCATCTACAACAAAACCAACCTTTCAACGTCATTCATAGTTTCACATTTATCTTGATCATCTTCCGCTGTCCCCACCAGTAAACGTCAATAATTCTTGTGTTCTTTCGAGGGCGTTTCTCTTCATGATATTGACTTAATTTTGTTGGCGAGCTTAAAGTTATTGATCTCAGCCCACAGAGGCCCACCTTTCCTGTCAACATTGTTCGATCTGAGGTCCAGTGCTGAACATGTATAAATAGCCTTCGCGTGCCTCAGTCCACGTCTGGCCACCCCAGACCACGACCAGAGCTGATAATTCTGAAGAGCAGCCGGTTTGCCTGAAAAGCAGAAAGCAGCGAACCCCAAGAAAGACCGAAGCCCTGAGGAAAGCTTTTACAGGCATTCAGCGTTTTGTCTTCACGCGTCATAAGAACCATAAGAGACGCTCAGAGACAGAAATTTAGGGACAATCAGAGATTGACGCTCACCGGATACACCCGCAGGTATCTTTTCAAATGTTCTAGTGGCGGCGAGTTGGATGGTAAAATCTAAATTTACTGCGGTCGAAAAATTAAGACTGCAAGATACTTCTTCCACCCCCCTCTCTCTGTCTCTCTGTCTGTCTATCTATCTATCTATCTATCTATCTATCTATCTATCTATCTATCTATCACACGTTCTATGTCTCTATCTGAGAAAATTAAGGGCCTTCTAAAATAGATTTTTAATTGAACCAAGTTTTTCACATTTCATAATTGTTTTCAAAAGAGATATTGGGTATCGAGGTCAGAATGGATACACATGAAGTAATACCAGTACTCAACAAAACATTTCAAATTTATTCTTGCGTTGCGCGAGGATATTAGACGTGTAGACTGTATCGTTGCCCTATAGGATATTAGACGTGTAGACTGTATCGTTGCCCTATAGGATGTTAGACGTGTGGACTGTATCGTTGCCCTATAGGATGTTAGACGTGTAGACTGTATCGTTGCCCTGTAGGATGTTAGACGTGTGGACTGTATCGTTGCTCTATAGGATGTTAGACTTGTGGACTGTATCGTTGCCCTATAGGATGTTAGACGTGTAGACTGTATCGTTGCCCTATAGGATGTTAGACGTGTAGATTGTATCGTTGCCCTATAGGATGTTAGACGTGTAGACTGTATCGTTGCCCTATAGGATGTTAGACGTGTAGACTGTATCGTTGCCCTATAGGATGTTAGACGTGTAGACTGTATCGTTGCCCTATAGGATGTTAGACGTGTAGACTGTATCGTTGCCCTATAGGATGTTAGACGTGTAGACTGTATCGTTGCCCTGTAGGATGTTAGACGTGTAGACTGTATCGTTGCCCTATAGGATGTTAGACGTGTAGACTGTATCGTTGCCCTATATGATGTTAGACGTATAGACTGTATCGTTGCTCTATAGGATGTTAGACTTGTGGACTGTATCGTTGCCCTATAGGATGTTAGACGTGTGGACTGTATCGTTGCCCTATAGGATGTTAGACGTGTAGACTGTATCGTTGCCCTATAGGATGTTAGACGTGTAGACTGTATCGTTGCCCTATAGGATGTTAGACGTGTGGACTGTATCGTTGCTCTATAGGATGTTAGACGTGTAGACTGTATCGTTGCCCTATAGGATGCTAGACGTGTAGACTGTATCGTTGCCCTATAGGATGTTAGACGTGTAGACTGTATCGTTGCCCTATAGGACGCTAGAGCTGTAGACTGTGTCGTTGCCCTATAGGACGCTAGAGCTGTAGACTGTGTCGTTGCCCTATAGGAAGCTAGAGCTGTAGACTGTGTCGTTGCCTTATAGGACGCTAGAGCTGTAGACTGTGTCGTTGCCCTATAGGACGCTAGAGCTGTAGACTGTGTCGTTGCCCTATAGGAAGCTAGAGCTGTAGACTGTGTCGTTGCCCTATAGGAAGCTAAACTTGTAGACTGTATCGTTGCCACAGTAAGACGAGAAGTACAGTGGAAGCGCTCCAAAAACATTGAATACTTTCGAAAGCTTCAAAATTAACAGATGTCAAGTGTTGTAGGACAGAAGGAATTACACTTTACCGCTACAAGACAACAGTGTACGAGCGTAAGATTGGAGGCAGTAATTAATTAATAAGATTACAAACATGCCACCATTGCAAGGCTACGGTAGCACAACTACAGGCAGCTATAGCACAATTATAAGGCAACAGTAACAGACTTATAAGGCATTAGTAGCACAACTACAGGCAGCTATAGCACAATTATAAGGCAACAGTAACAGACTTATAAGGCATTAGTAGCACAACTACAGGCAGCTATAGCACAATTATAAGGCAACAGTAACAGACTTATAAGGCATTAGTAGCACACTAATTTTTACGAGGCAACAGTACCACGATTAGAAGTAGCTGAATTAAAAGAAACAGTAGTACAAGTTATCTACAAATGTAGCACGGCTCCAGGACATTTTTAGGGAACATATTAACATGGCTAAAAACAATGCGGGAAGGACTGTAAGGACTATAGTAGCATGATTGCAGGACAGGCGTATCACAATAACAGAAGAATAAAAGCACGAATTCAGGACACGAGGAGAAGCACTATAGAAAAACGTAGTGCAATTAAACAAGAGATATATAGAAATGTGTAATCAGGGCATGACAGATGCATAGCATAGAAGAGATATATAGAAATGTGTAATCAGGGCATGACAGATGCATAGCATAGAAGCGGCAAAAAAAAAGATATGAGAGATGCAAAAAAAATATATATATAGTAACGTGGAAACAGGACATGAGAGCTGGCTATTATTGTCGAAATACAACTTGGGAGACGTATAGCATAGTAACGTTAAAGCAGAATATGAGAGGTGTATAACATGGCAGTGTGGAAACAGGACACGCATGATCTTATAGCATACATGTAGTAGCATGAAAACAGGACATAAGAGCGGAATAGTAATGTGGAAACATTAATGAGAAATGTATGATTCAGTAGCTTGAAAACAAGACATGAGAGATTTGTAGCATAAAAGCGTGGAAAGAGGACATGAGAGATCATTAGCAGAGTAGCATGGAAAGAGGACATGAGAGGTAATTAGCAGATTAGCATGGAAAGAGGACATGAAAGATCATTAGCAGAGTAGCATGGAAAGAGGACATGAGAGGTCATTAGCAGAGTAGCATGGAAAGAGGACATGAAATTAGATCATTAGCAGAGTAGCATGGAAAGAGGACATGAGAGGTCATTAGCAGAGTAGCATGGAAAGAGGACATGAGAAGCTATTAGCAGAGTAGCATGGAAAGAGGACATGAGAGGTCATTAGCAGAGTAGCATGGAAAGAGGACATGAGAGGCTATTGGCAGAGTAGCATGGAAAGAGGACATGAGAGGTCATTAGCAGAGTAGCATGGAAAGAGGACATGAGAGGCTATTAGCAAAGTAGCATGGAAAGAGGACATGAGACGTCATTAGCAAAGTAGCATGGAAAGAGGACATGAGAAATCATTAGCAGAGTAGCATGGAAAGAGGACATGAGAGGTCATTAGCAGAGTAGCATGGAAAGAGGACATGAGAGGTCATTAGCAGAGTAGCAAGGAAAGAGGACATGAGAGGTCATTAGCAAAGTAGCAAGGAAAGAGGACATGAGAGATTTGTAGCATAAAAGCGTGGAAAGAGGACATGAGAGGCTATTAGCAGAGTAGCATGGAAAGAGGACATGAGAGGTCATTAGCAAAGTAGCATGGAAAGAGGACATGAGAGGTCATTAGCGGAGTAGCATGGAAAGAGGACATGAGAGGTCATTAGTAGAGTGGCATGGAAAGAGGACATGAGAGGTCATTAGCAGAGTAGCATGGAAAGAAGACATGAGAGATCATTAGTAGAGTGGCATGGTAAGAAGACATGAGAGGTCATTAGCAGAGTGGCATGGAAAGAAGACATGAGAGGTCATTAACAGAGTGGCATGGAAAGAAGACATGAGAGGTCATTAGCAGAGTGGCATGGAAAGAAGACATGAGAGGTCATTAGCAGAGTGGCATGGAAAGAAGACATGAGAGGTCATTAGCAGAGTGGCATGGAAAGAAGACATGAGAGGTCATTAGCAGAGTGGCATGGAAAGAAGACATGAGAGGTCATTAGCAGAGTAACATGGAAAGAAGACATGAGAGATCATTAGCAGAGTAACATGGAAAGAAGACATGAGAGGTCATTAGCAGAGTAGCATGGAAAGAGGACATGAGAGGTCATTAGCAGAGTAGCATGTAGTGTGGAAACAGAAAATTAGAGATGTATTGCTAAGTAGCGTGAAAAACGGGACATGGTAGATCTATAGCATAGTTGTGTGAAAACAGAACTGGATGGTAATAATGAAAAAAGAAATGAGAGTGAGAGACCCATCTTAAAGAATTGTAGAAACAGGACATTAGATATATCTGGCATAGTTGCGTGGAAACAGGACATGAGAGATCTATCGCATAGTATTGTGGAAACAGGACATTAGATATATCTGGCATAGTTGCGTGGAAACAGGACATGAGAGATCTATCGCATATTATTGCGGAAACAGGACATTAGATATATCTGGCATAGTTGCGTGGAAACAGGACATGAGAGATGTATAGCATAGAAGCGTGGATACAGGACATGAAATATCTATAGCATAGTAGGATGGAAACAGGACATGAGAGATGTATAGCATAGAAGCGTGGATACAGGACATGAAATATCTATAGCATAGTAGGATGGAAACAGGACATGAGAGATGTATAGCATAGAAGCGTGGATACAGGACATGAAATATCTATAGCATAGTAGGATGGAAACAGGACATGAGAGATGTATAGCATAGAAGCGTGGATACAGGACATGAAATATCTATAGCATAGTAGGATGGAAACAGGACATGAGAGATGTATAGCATAGAAGCGTGGATACAGGACATGAAATATCTATAGCATAGTAGGATGGAAACAGGACATGAGAGATGTATAGCATAGAAGCGTGGATACAGGACATGAAATATCTATAGCATAGTAGGATGGAAACAGGACATGAGAGATGTATAGCATAGAAGCGTGGATACAGGACATGAAATATCTATAGCATAGTAGGATGGAAACAGGACATGAGAGACCCGTAGCAAAGTATGGTTTATACAGGAAAGGAGAGATATCCAGCATAGTAGCGTGAAAACAGGACATCACATATGTATTGTGTCGTGGAATCAGGACATCGGAGATGTAAGTGTCGTAAAAACAGGACATCGGAGATGTATTGTGTCGTGGAAACAGGACATCAGAGATGTATTCTGTCGTGGAAACAGGACATCGGAGATGTATTCTGTCGTGGAAACAGGACATGAGATACATGAGCTGTATGGCAAAACAGCGTTGAAACAGGAAATGAAAGAATTATAGTATGTTGACAACAGGACACGATAGTACATAGTAGCCTGGGAACATGACATGAGGGACATAAAGTAAAGTGGAAAGGAGACACAATAGATATATTGCTGAGGAGCGTTGAAACAGGACATGAAAGAAATATAGTATGTTGAAAACTGAATGAGAGATGTATAGCATAGTAGCGTGGAAACAGGGGGACATGACAGATGTGTAGTAATGTAACGTGTAAACAGGAGGACATGACAGATGTGTAGTAATGTAACGTGTAAACAGGAGGACATGGGAGATGTGTAGTAATGTAACGTGTAAACAGGAGGACATGACAGATGTGTATTGATGTAACGTGTAAACAGGAGGACATGACAGATGTGTAGTAATGTACCGTGTAAACAGGAGGACATGACAGATGTGTATTGATGTAACGTGTAAACAGGAGAACATGACAGATGTGTAGTAATGTAACGTGTAAACAGGAGGACATGACAGATGTGTAGTAATGTAACGTGTAAACAGGAGGACATGACAGATGTGTAGTAATGTAACGTGTAAACAGGAGGACATGACAGATGTGTAGTAATGTACCGTGTAAACAGGAGGACATGACAGATGTGTATTGATGTAACGTGTAAACAGGAGAACATGACAGATGTGTAGTAATGTAACGTGTAAACAGGAGGACATGACAGATGTGTAGTAATGTAACGTGTAAACAGGAGGACATGACAGATGTGTAGTAATGTAACGTGTAAACAGGAGGACATGACAGATGTGTAGTAATGTAACGTTTAAGCAGAAGGACATGACAGATGTGTAGTAATGTAACGTGTAAACAGGAGGACATGACAGATGTGTAGAAACGTCACGTGGAAACAAGTCAAGAAAGATGGGAATAAATTGATAAAAGGACATAAGAAAAGTTTTCTGTCATGGCCAAAGTGATGTGTAGATTTTGGAAAAAGGAATAAAAAATCGTTTTAAGATTATGACGAGGACTCTAAAATATTAGGAAGATAAAATATTATTGATTTCTTTTTATTTTTCACATCACTTTTAGAAAAAGCTCCCAATTATTGCTGTTTTAACTTCAAACCGTGGTATTTACAAGCCTGCTTAGATTATAATGTTAGGAAATATTTCACTGGCAAATTTGTTCACTGCGCTTTTTTTTTTTTGTCTGGAAAGGATTGAAAATAACCGGATTGGTTGGTCCAGGGAAAGCCGAAGAAGCGTTGACCTGTGAGCATGGATGATTTCAAGATGGACATCGGTCCCTCCTCTGTGAGTCCCGAGGTGAGGATGGACGCTCTGGGCGGATTCATCGACGACGCGACCCTTGGCCACCTGGTTTTAGTTTTCGGCTTCGTTCTGAATCCGGTTTTCGGCGTCTTCGCGCTGGGAACCGGCGTCTTGAACATAGTAATCTTAGCCAAGATGGATCTGAGCCGGGGAGTCAACATGAGTCTGCTTACTTTGTCGGTCTCAGACTTAACTCTGGCTGTGCTAAGCTGTGTTGCGTTTGGCCCAAATCTCTTGTTGTGGGTCGGGAGGTACGTCGTTGACGGAGTCTCTATGCTAAAAGTTCGCGAGCTGATTCTATGGCTTTCTGTTTTCCCTGCCTATGTGTCCCTGGTGGTAACAACAGTGATTGCTGTAATTCGCTGCCTGTGCGTGGCCTTTCCTCTGTCGCTCTCGACAGCTTTGACAGTCCGCCGACAATTCTTCAGCATCGTTATTTCCTGCCTCGTTGCCGTCTCAGTTCCAGTGTACTATTGTCAACTGTACATATCATCCTTCACCTACCGCAAGGGCACTAACTCGTCCCAGATTTCTTCTCCCGATAGAAAATCTATGGCCGTATTTGACGTTTTCAGAAGCGCCCTATTTGTCACCTGTTTCTCCATCAATGTTTTCTCCTTGTTTTTTCTAACGGTTGCTCTCAGGCGATCCTCGAAATTCAGGGCATCGAGCGGCCCCACCACACTGACCACTGGAGGAAAGTCTATGAGGGACTCTCAAGTGGTCAAGACTGTTATTTTGTTATTGGTCATCTTCGTCAGCTGCAATGTTCCTCTGATCCTGCTGTCAGCACTGAGACAATGGATCCCCGAGCTCCACAGGAATGGCCGCTACCGTAACGAGAGGGCTGTATTAGACCTGCTGGTTGGCTTTGGTGTGATGCCTGACGCTAGTTTGAAAACTTTTGTTTATCTTTATTACAACAAACAGTTCAAGGATACGGCGAAATCAGTGTTTCGCTTTAAAAAAAATTAGCTACCTCAAGATTTGGCTTTCCTAGGAAAAAAAGAAATCCAAACGGTCTAAAGTAAATTTCAAGATTTTCATTTTTTAATTATTTATTTTTTTCTGTCTCGATGGTCAACCATTTCGTGGTAAAATTAACTCTGTAGTTGGATTTTGACGGGAAACAAAGAAGACGCTAATAATACTTTTCCCCTTTTTTTTCTTTCCTCGTAAAACCGTTTTGAGTTCTTAGGTTTGTTTATCTCGCACCGCCTGCCTTCTTCTAGGAATATCATAAGCACTATACAGTGTAGCCTAACCCTCACCGCACCAGTGTATCAAGCGGGAAAACTTGTAATTTTGCTTTCTTATCATCGTCATAGTCAACATCACCAACTTGTATTTTATAATTTTTGTGATGTAGCTATTATTTTTTTTACAAACGTGAAATAACTAATCGTCTATCTACCTCAATTAGTATTAGCAAATATCTCAATATTTTTTTCTTTCTAATGGTAAGTTGTGAGTAATCACAAAAAAGTGGAAAAAATAAAATCATAATATATGTTTTTATACACATCCAGTATTTTTGTAGAAGTAACAATGCAAATATTTTACTGGACTTTTCATTTTTATGTGATTTTTTTTTCAAGCATAAAGCTATTCTTATTTGTGATTTTCAAAATAAAATTTCCTGTCTTGTATAAATCACTGTAGTTTTTGTTGCTGTTTTCAAACAAGATTTTGAAAATGTAAGCCCATTCTATAGGTCCAAAAATATTTTCCTGCCTCCTCATTTAACAACCAGTGCGTGAATCACTTTTATTATCTCTCTCTGTGTCTTTGATGATCAGTTCTACTCTTATACAACCAAGAATGAATCTACTGTGTGATACCTCTCTTCCTGACAACATTTGTGTGTCTTTGATGATCAGTTCTACTCTTATACAACCAAGAATGAATCTACTGTGTGATACCTCTCTTCCTGATAACATTTGTGTGTCTTTGATGATCAGTTCTACTCTTATACAACCAAGAATGAATCTACTGTGTGATACCTCTCTTCCTGACAACATTCTGTGTCTTTGATGATCAGTTCTACTCTTATACAACCAAGAATGAATCTACTGTGTGATACCTCTCTTCCTGACAACATTCTGTGTCTTTGATGATCAGTTCTACTCTATTACAACCAAGAATAAATCTACTGTGTGATACCTCTCTTCCTGACAACATTTGTGTGTCTTTGATGATCAGTTCTACTCTTATACAACCAAGAATGAATCTACTGTGTGATACCTCTCTTCCTGACAACATTTGTGTGTCTTTGATGATCAGTTCTACTCTATTACAACCAAGAATAAATCTACTGTGTGATACCTCTCTTCCTGACAACATTTGTGTGTCTTTGATGATCAGTTCTACTCTTATACAACCAAGAATGAATCTACTGTGTGATACCTCTCTTCCTGACAACATTCTGTGTCTTTGATGATCAGTAACTGTTCTACTCTTATACAACCAAGAATGAATCTACTGTGTGATACCTCTCTTCCTGACAACATTTGTGTGTCTTTGATGATCAGTAACTGTTCTACTCTTATACAACCAAGAATGAATCTACTGTGTGATACCTCTCTTCCTGACAACATTTGTGTGTCTTTGATGATCAGTTCTACTCTTATACAACCAAGAATGAATCTACTGTGTGATACCTCTCTTCCTGACAACATTTGTGTGTCTTTGATGATCAGTTCTACTCTTATACAACCAAGAATGAATCTACTGTGTGATACCTCTCTTCCTGACAACATTTGTGTATCTTTGATGATCAGTTCTACTCTTATACAACCAAGAATGAATCTACTGTGTGATACCTCTCTTCCTGACAACATTTGTGTGTCTTTGATGATCAGTAACTGTTCTACTCTTATACAACCAAGAATGAATCTACTGTGTGATACCTCTCTTCCTGACAACATTTGTGTGTCTTTGATGATCAGTTCTACTCTTATACAACCAAGAATGAATCTACTGTGTGATACCTCTCTTCCTGACAACATTTGTGTGTCTTTGATGATCAGTAACTGTTCTATTCTTATACAACCAAGAATGAATCTACTGTGTGATACCTCTCTTCCTGACAACATTCTGTGTCTTTGATGATCAGTTCTACTCTTATACAACCAAGAATGAATCTACTGTGTGATACCTCTCTTCCTGACAACATTTGTGTGTCTTTGATGATCAGTAACTGTTCTACTCTTATACAACCAAGAATGAATCTACTGTGTGATACCTCTCTTCCTGACAACATTCTGTGTCTTTAAGAAGGCGCTGAACCCGAAGATGAACCAGAAATTTAGATCAGTGATAACACTAGGAGTATTGGCCAACTTAATTGGGTTTTTTTTTTCGCGGTTTCTTTTAGGGCAGTGTATCACAAGGACCAGCACTTGAATTTGACACAGTTGAACCTAAGCATGGATATCAGTAAATTTTGAGCTCGAGTTTAAAAAAAAAAAAGAAATCAACAATAAAAATGAATTGACTTCCTTCTATCCAAAGTATGCTTTCCGGCCAGCGTAGAACCTGAATTCCAAACCTAGATATTTCACACTGTATTTAGTCATTTAGGATAGTCTTAAACCTACCTATTTAGAGGAATGGAAAATAGGATAACATTGAGACGACCAAATTTATTCTATAAACTTTATTACTTAGAATTCTGTCGACACAATCTACATGTTCACTACATGTTCAAGATTCACAGGGTTTTATGAAATAAAATTGCCAGTTTTAAACTTTTTTTTTTACAAACCAAGATAATATTTAGTGCAGCAAAAGAGCTAGTTATTCCGACAATTTTGTAGCGACATTATGAGTTGATCGGATTCGACCCACAAATTCACTGAATACATTTACAAAAATCCTGATTTATAATGCCATTGTTATGGATTGAAAAAAAAATCGCTATTTGGATACATGTTAAAGAAATGTGGGGAAGGCATTCAGTCTTAACGCGCATGCCCAATTATAATTTTTTTTGATGACTGTATCCTTGAGTATTCCAATGTTATTCAAAAAAAAAGGTTGCGTCATCTATTTCTTAGAAATCGTTTTTTCCAAAGGAGCGAAACATGAACACAATAATCTCTGCAGGATTTCTCGGAATTTGGAGCTCATGTAAATATAGATAAAAATATTTATGCTAGAATTAAAAATACTCATCTGCACACACACAACTATGCTGAGCATGTAGATTCTGTAATAGGCGCCACGTACCATGAACTGTGGCTCAAAATTACGCACCAAATTACAAGCCGACCTTGGTGTGGAGAAACACAGATAAGCTACGGCAATCAGCAAAACAGTTTTGATCACACGAGTATTTCGGATTTGGCTTGCAGTTGTGACTGCCTGGCCAAAAGTGGTTTCCCTGGATTTCAGATTCTGCTTGAGAGCAGCTGCCAGAAAGGCAGTGCAAAGCCAAATCGCTACCATAGCTGTGAAGTGAACGACTGTGCTGACGTAAACTTCCATGATTCTCTTTATCATTGCACGAGGGGGATTTCCCGTTAGGACGGTGCGCAAAATAGTTTTGTTCCCGCCGGCGCGAACTTCCCACACGAAGCTGTAGCCAAGCGATCCGAGATTGGACGGGATGAAAACCAAAACAAAAATGGCGCCGATGACGATGCCAGTGTTTCGCCTCGTCACAAAAGTCTTAACGTGTAACGGAAACAGGACACACAGACACCTCTCCAGGGCGATGTAGGCTGTGATACAGGTTGTTGTTTTCTCAAACCCTTCCCCTGGCCAATACATTGTTGGAGAGGAAATTTCCATAGCGTTAAACGGCAATTCGACCCTTGTCAAGTTGAACAAATTACAGAGCGCACCCCACACAGTGGTGACTAACACACCCAGATCGGAAATACCCAGTGCAAAATAGCTGATATTTATAGAATCGGAGAAACCCATTTTCAAATATGTGCTCAGTATGAGAATATTGCACATAATCCCTATGGTAGCCGTGATGACCAAGGTACTTGACAAACTGGTCATGGAGTGGAAAAAAGCATTGGCTGACAGCAACGGTTTGAAAGGGACCGTCGACTTTTCTAGAAGTCCTGAATCCACGGAGATGTTCAATGTTGGTTCTGCACTGCTGCAGCCATTGCAAGTCTGTACTGTGAGTGTGACAACCATGGTTGACTTCTTGATCTGAGGATAGAGATTGTTTTTTTAATACAGACAATCGATTGAATATGTATATATATTCTCTCTCTCTCTCTCTCTCTCTCTCTCTCTCTCTATATATATATATATATATATATATATATCTATCTCCCTCTCTCTGAGAGAGACAGAGATAAAGATAGAGATAAAGAGATAGATAGATAGACAGTTAGAGAGAAAGAGAGGGAGAGAGAGATAGAGAGAGACACACACAAAGATAGATAGATAGAGAGAGAGAGAAAGAGAGAGAGAGAAAAAGAGAGAGAGAGAGAGAGAGAGAGAGAGAGAGAGAGAGAGAGAGAGAGAGAGAGAGAGAGACTGCGATTGATTTCATGAATTTATTCACGACCAAGTCTTTTTAAATTGACAAATCGCAGCATGATTCCACCTCTGTTCAGTTGCTCTCTAGTGTAATTAATAAATCATTGTTTTCCAGGCTGCTTTCACTGTCGACTACCTTTGCTGTCATCTGTACTACACAGGAAACGCAAGTCTCGCCTTTATTTGGTCTCAGTGTTGAGTATAGTGAGTAAAGAATGTCACAATGGTGATAACCTCAGGGCCAGAAGCTTTCCTCTGTGCGTTGCATACTAGCTTTGTAAATGGACCAATATCTTGTATTTATCATTAAATAACGAAAAAGAGAAAGCGGAAAGACAGAAATAAGGTTATAGTCATGTAGGGGTGCTTGTTAAACATTGCCAATGTTGCTTTTTTCACAAAAACTGTACAAGTTTTGCCTGATTCGACTAGTCTAATTCATGAAAAGAGAGCTACAGTGTTTAAGGACAAAATGGAAAGGAGTAAGATCACGAGTCAAAGTCATAGCATTGACTTTCACGATTGATAAAACGTTTAACAGATCCCGATATTAAACCATTTTTCTTTTCCAACCTTTTCAGGTTTCAAATTGCATTGTCAATGTGAAAATTGTCATTTGGACTAAGTAGCTGCTTGGAATATTTAGTCGAAATATTTTATCAATCGTGAAATGAAAAAAACAAACAAACAAACAAACACCCCTCCCCACACACACACACACACACAAAAAAAAAAAACAACAACAAGCAAGCAAAAAAAAAAAAACCCAAAAAACCCCACTAGTAACAGCGCATAATGAACAACTGTGTATCGCGTTCAGTGTATTAGTCTCTAGAACATTTAGATGATGTGAACCAACCCCTTAACTTCATCCAATGATACTTTTCTGTCTAGTTCTCTTCACACCTGCAGATAACTACTAACTAGACGCTTCGCCATGATGACGGAGAAGAATCGCACCTTGATCTAGATCTAGAATCTGGATCCCGTCGCAAAATAGAAATAATCTTAAAAAAAAAACAAAAACAAAAAAAAAAAAAAACAACGGAACTTTCCGATGTTGATCCTTAAAAAAATTTTTTTTTACCAGACTATTGCCGAAATTTTCTTCGATTAATAAAAATACCCCCAAGATTTTACTGTCGTTTGTTAAAATTTATGGTGAAATGCGAATGCGGAAGTGCTAGGCTCTACTAGATTACATGTGCTTTCATCATGAATGGCTACGGACGGCGTCTAACGTCACGTCGGTCCAGCGGATAAACCCGTTTAACACTCAGATTGGTGAGGTAAGGGGAGTTAAATCATGTACTTGTTTATGTCAAGATAACTCTAACGTCGGCTCAGCGGATAAACCCGTTTAACACTCAGATTGGTGAGGTAAGGGGAGTTAAATCATGCACTTGTTTATGTCAAGATAACTCTAACGTCGGCTCAGCGGATAAACCCGTTTAACTCTCAGATTGGTGAGGTAAGGGGAGTTAAATCATGTACTTGTTTATGTCAAGATAACTGTAACGTCGGTCCAGCGGATAAACTCGTTTAACTCTCAGATTGGTGAGGTAAGGGGAGTTAAATCATGTACTTGTTTATGTCAAGATAACTCTAACGTCGGTCCAGCGGATAAACTCGTTTAACACTCAGATTGGTAAGGGGAGTTAAATCATGTACTTGTTTATGTCAAGATAACTCTAACGTCGGTCCAGCGGATAAACTCGTTTAACACTCAGATTGGTAAGGGGAGTTAAATCATGCACTTGTTTATGTCAAGATAACTCTAACGTCGGTCCAGCGGATAAACTCGTTTAACACTCAGATTGGTAAGGGGAGTTAAATCATGTACTTGTTTATGTCAAGATAACTCTAATGTCGGTCCAGTGGATAAAGCCGTTTAACACTCAGATTGGTAAGGGGAGTTAAATCATGCACTTGTTTATGTCAAGATAACTCTAACGTCGGTCCAGTGGATAAACCCGTTTAACTCTCAGATTGGTGAGGTAAGGGGAGTTAAATCATGTACTTGTTTATGTCAAGATAACTCTAACGTCGGTCCAGCGGATAAACTCGTTTAACACTCAGATTGGTGAGGTAAGGGGAGTTAAATCATGCACTTGTTTATGTCAAGATAACTCTAACGTCGGTCCAGCGGATAAACTCGTTTAACACTCAGATTGGTGAGGTAAGGGGAGTTAAATCATGCACTTGTTTATGTCAAGATAACTCTGCACGATTAAAGAGGAGATAAAATCGCCTGATACAACTTACTCCGTCGAGGTGCAGAGCCTACTTCTTCAAACTTTCATGAAAGGTAACTGAGTCTGGAGAATCATCACACATCCAGCGACATTTATAAATCTTCACCTGTTCACATAAAGAAAGATAATCCACATAGCATTGATCAGGTGGATATGAAACGATTATTTCATTTACTGAACTTTATTCCCCAGATTAAAAAAAGAAATTTTTTTTCTCCTGTCCTTATCTCAGACCAAATACACCTGAACATGTTACTTCAGCCTCGACATTTTGCCAAATTTTACAATGTCAACATTAGCTTTCAACCAAATGAGAGTCAATCTTTCTCTCTCTCTCTCTCTCTCTCTCTCTCTCTCTCTCTCTCTCTCTCTCTCTCTCTCTCTCTCTCTCTCTCACCTACATAAAAATACATAGACCATCTCTTAAATAGCCATAAATTAGCGTAATAGAACTTGGTTATAATTGTACCTTACATTTTTTTGATGCAGGGAAAATTTTCTAAAGTTTAGACAGTGCGATTCCCACATAATTGTTCAACCCAAACCATAAAGTCAACAAATTGTTCTGATGGTTATGCGTACATCCACCACTCTTATTCGAATCATTATAATCTTTCCAGGTCATAGTTTCACATTTTCACGGAGCCAAACTGATTTTGTGATTTTGATGTTACTTATTCTTCGAATCTTGAATGAACATTCTCAAAAGGTCCAACATTTTTGCAGCGGAATAAAATTAAAGTTCATTTTATTTTAGAGAGTAGATGGATTTACTAGCCTATATATTGTTTCTTTGTTAACTTCTAAGATCAATAAAACCAACCTAGAGGTGTTGAATTTGCCAGCGTGGCTTGTGCCATCAGCAAATTACCTCTGGATAGATTGAACTAACAGCTCGATAAATTATGCCCGGGCATGGAAAGAAAGTTAGTTATGTTTCAAAGCTTCCTCACTCTCTTCTCTGACCTTCTCTTTGTCTTTGTCTCTATTTCTTGCTGTCAATTTTCATTATTCTTCTCTAGTTTTCCGTCTATTTCTATTCCTCT
The DNA here is from genome assembly GCA_033675545.1 of Elysia crispata. Lineage (NCBI taxonomy): Eukaryota > Metazoa > Mollusca > Gastropoda > Plakobranchidae > Elysia > Elysia crispata. The sequence continues at coordinate 172,084 of JAWDGP010002376.1, forward strand.
ATCTCTTTCTGCTTTTCTGTCTCTTTTATTTATTTTATTCTCTCTCTCTTACCTTTCTAGCTTCAACAACTTCTCCCTCCCTCTCTCTCTCTCTCTCTCTCTCTCTCTCTCTCTCTCTCTCTCTCTCTCTCTCTCTCTCTCTCTCTCTCTCTCTCTCTCTCTCTCCTCTATTTCTTTCTTTCCAAAATGTTTCTTATCCCACCAAGAGGAGCTATGTGTGTAAGGTATTATTGGGGTGATGAGGAGGAGGTGACGTATATCGGTTAGACGTAAAAAAAAATGGGTAGGGCGATAGAGATAGAGAGAAGATACGCAGAGACAAGAGACGGACAGACCGACACTAAGTCAGACAGAAATACAGAGTGATTGATTGACAGGCGGAGAGAGAGAGAAGAGATAAGAGACAAAAAGAGAGTGGGTATAGTGAGAGAGAAAGAGGCAGAAATAGAGGCAAACAGAAAGAGAGAATGAGTACAGAAAGAGAAAGATACAATTAGATAAAGAGAGACTGAGGAGAGAGATTTTGATAGATAGATAGATAGATAGATAGACAGAGAGAGATAGAGAGAATGAGAGAGAGAAAGAGAGAGAGAGTGAGAGAGAGAGAATGAGAGAGAGAGAAAGAGAGAGAGTGAGAGAGAGAGAGAATGAGAGAGAGAGAGTGAGAGAGAGAGAATGAGAGAGAGAGAAAGAGAGAGAGTGAGAGAGAGAGAGAATAAGAGAGAGAGAAAGAGAGAGAGAAAATGAGAGAGAGAGAGAGAGAGAACGAGGATCCCCTAGTTTTATCAAATGTGAGTGGGGGGGAGGTTGTACAGTGGAGGAGGAAAAGTGGCTATGAGGTGGTACCCTCAAATCAAAGTTTCAGGAAACGAAACTCCACTGTAAAAGTTTGCACAGATAAACCCTCTTGAAATCAATTGTCTCCTTATCAAAACAAGCCGTCACACGTTCTGGGATTCCTAGCGCTGACTATAATTGTATCAGGATCTGTCGCCAAATCCACCTTATGACGTTATTGTGAAGGTCATTGTGTGTCAAAGCATATTAATTCTTTAAAGACAAAAATTCTTTTTCAATTTCAACTAAATGAAACCAATTCGGGAGGCAAAGCAAGATATGTAGCAAGCTTAATACAGGCAGGAAATTTTATCAGGGATTGGAGCTTAAAACTTGGTCAACACTGGTCAATAACTGGACATTAAACGTGGCTGCAACAACTGACCACAGACCAGCACCTTGTTGCAGATTCAAACCAAACTTTTCACAAATCTGATGCGGATGTGTGGTGGCAGGTAGAGCAGTTTTCTCTTGTAGCGTGATTTAATATCATACATTAGCAGTGGGTTTTGCGACAAGACGCGACTTACAGATACTGGTTTTAAACAGTTGAGCTGCGTATGAGGACTAAAGGTAAAGAGTTTGACTTATGTCTCTTGTTTTTTGTAGATGTAAATTTTGCTTGAAATCTGGTGGAACACTTTTCTCTTCTAGAGTGATTTAATCTCCTACATTAGCTGTGTTTGTGGGGCAGGACGCAACTTACAGATACTGGTTACTGAGCTTGGTATAAGAACTAAGAGTAAAGAGTTTGACTTATGTCTCTTATTTTTTGTAGATATATTTTGCATGAAATGTGGTAGAACACTTTTCTCTTCTAGAGTGACTTAATCTCTTACATTAGCTGTGTTTGTGAGGCAGACTTACAGATACTGGTTACTGAGCTTGGTATAAAAACTAAGGGTAAAGAGTTTAACGTATGTCTTTTTTTTTTTAGGCAAAAACTTGGCCACCGGTTCCCAACATAAGTAGACCAAATCCTTATTGACAGGGTCCAAGATTTTTTTCTTTCCTCGTGTACATATTTATTTGAAAACCCAACCTTTCGGTAGGTAAGTAAACTAACAAAACCGATATTATGTATTTATATTTGTATATATATATATATATATATATATATATATATATATATATATATATATATATATATATATATACATACATACATATAAACGTACCTTCTAAATCTTTCACATGGTTAGATTTGTCGACGAAATAGTATTAAGAAAAAAAATTAGAAGGACTATACCAAAGTTTTTTAGGCGCGTGTAAATTATTTTGTTTTGTTTTTTAACTGAAAAACATTTATAGCATTAGACTCGGCATTTATTCCAGTCCCTTTCCTTAGCAATGAAGGGAGGGGGGGGGGGGAGGGGTGAAGGAGAGGAACTAATATAAGCGACGCTTTGTTTCTAGACCATAGCGAAAGTTTAGGGCAAAACTGAGAGTCATATTTTGACAAGATGGAAGTATATTTCATTCTCTTTAGTATTTCTGTTACCTTTTGTATATTGCTCGTTGAAAATATAGCATCTCTAAATTTTCCTTGCCTTCTTTTCATAACAGAAAAAATGTGAAATACTAAAACATCGACAAGCACCATTTCACCCATCTCTAATATATAATTATACGAGGGCAGGCTGATAATTAAGTTCCGTTTGCTAATAACTAGGTCAATTTTCGTCACATCGACCTAAAATTTCATACATATACTCACGAACCATTTTTCTAGACTTAACTATAACAACAAGTTTGTGTGACGTCATTCGTGCTCATAATGCAGTGACGCGCAACACATGATGTGGTAGCCATGTTTATGAGACAATGGCGACTTCCAATGACCTTCTCATCAAACAGCGCTCTGTTATCGAGTTTTTGGCAGCTGAGGGATGTTCTGCTGCAAACATTCATGCAAGAATGAAGACAGTTTATGGTGAAATGTGCATTTCAGACTGTGCAGTTCGCAAATGGGTGAGAATTTTTAAAGGGGAAGACCCCAGAGAGACAATTCTGCGTGATCGAAAGCGTTCGGGTAGGCCCCTTTCCGCATCGGACACGGCTCATCGAGAGAAAGTTGACTGCATGATTAGAGCTAATCGAAGGGTCAAACAAAAGGAAATTGCAGATGAAGTAGGCATTTCGAAAGAACGAGTGCACCATATCGCCACAACTGTACTGGGTTACCGAAAAGTCTCTGCCCGTTGGGTCCCAAGACAGCTCACTGTAGAGATGAAAGCGCAGAGAAAGGACATGTGTACTCAACTCTTAGAGCGTTACAATGCAGAAGGAGAAGCATTTCTGCAACGCATTGTGACTGGAGACGAATCCTGGGTCCACCACTACGATCCAGAATGTAAAGCCCAATCGATGGAGTATAGGCACAAAACTTCTCCAAGTCCAAGGAAGTTCAAGGTTGTTGCCTCTGCAAGAAAGGTCTTGTTCACCGTTTTCTGGGACATGTAGGGAGTGGTCCACATGGAATTTCTGGAGCAAGGGCAAACTGTGAACTCTGAGCGATATATTTCAACACTCTGAGCTCTCAAACTCCGACTCAGACGTATTCGGCGTGATAAGGACTCAATCCTGCAACACGACAATGCGCGCCCGCACACCAGTCGCCAAACTCAGGACGCCTTAAGGCAGCTGGAACTTACGACCCTACCTCACCCTGCATACAGCCCCTATCTTGCCCCCTCTGACTATTATTTGTTTCCCCAACTCAAGAAGTACCTGAAGGGCCATCACTATGACAATGATGAGGAAGTTATCGCAGATGTTCGCAGATGGTGCCGTGGACAGCCGTCTGAATTCTTCGCTGACGGCGTGAGCCAACTAGTGAAACGTTGGAGGCGGTGTGTTGATCGCGACGGTGACTACATCGAAAAATAGAGTGCTAAGTATGTAGCTGAGATATTAAGCTTTCGTTTGACGTATTGTTTATGTATATGCTGTGAAAAATTAAAAAGTTATGATTAAACGGAACTAATTATCAGCCTGCCCTCGTATATATATTTCACAAGCGCTAAGATTATTCACGCAGCCTCTCCTGTTCAGCAAATAACGATGAAACTGATGATCTTACTAATGAATTTCTAAAAACTGAGCCTAAAATCAAGCACCGAGCCACTTGCAACATCTCTGAGAATGGTGTGAATCATCATCAACTGAGCTAATTCTTGTGATTTTCAAATTGGGGTAGGAATCCGCCATCCGAAAAACTCATCCATTGAATGGTTAACCCTTACTCGCTCAGTTTTCAACAAGTTGTAGACCTAATGTATTTCTTAAAGTGAAAGATCAAAACTTCTAACAAGACAGATTTTGATACCGGTACTTTTATAAAGATAAAATCAAGAATGGCATGATTTGGTAATTCTTATGGAAGTTATAGCTCTACGCCCTAAATACTAGTGCGCAGGTGTTAGAGCAAGGCGTAGAAACCATCTTTTTGTGTTATCTCGTTTCTTCCTTTCCAAAAAAGAAATAAAAAATTACCAGGAGGGAAAACAAAATGGCGACGCATATCGCAGGATCTAGAACTATGTCTCTGACCTGGATCGTCGCAGTCTTAGCAGTCACGGTCAGAGGTCAGAGTTCAGGGTCGAGTCAGATACGTGTGAACTTGGCCAAGGGCACTGAGGTTGTGGAGGCCGTGCTGGACGAGTTGAGAGACAGCTGTCTGTACAGGTGACGGTTTGGGTGGCAGGATGGATTTATTGATTGCACAGATTGATTGATTGATTGATTGATTGATGAATTGATTGATTAAGTGAGTGATAGGTGGAATAGTAAATTGATTGATACATTGATGAATGGTTAGATTGATTGATTGATTGACATATTGGTTAGACTGATGGATTGATTGATAGGATGATGGATAGTTAGATTGATTGATTGACATATTATTATTGGTTAGACTGATGGATTGATTGATAAATTGATGGATGGTTAGATTGATTGAATGATTGACTAATTGATTACTTAGTTTGTAGGTCGATTATCGATTGATTGATTGATTGATTGATTGATTGATTGATTGATTGTTTCATTCATTCTCACAGCAATCGATCGATTGACCGGTATTTGGTGTTTGAAATTTTGATAGATTGATTATGGATTGACTATTGACTTATTTTTAGAATGATTGTTAGCTTCAATTATGGTTGATTGATTTTTCATACTAGCCCAGTTTATCATAATTGGAGTTGCAAAGTGCAGAATCTGTCCTGTAACTTATTCTCCACAATCAAATGGTTATTCTTACTCGCCCAATTTTCAATAAGCTGCGATTGTATTCGCCGAAAAAATTTCAAAGCACACAAAATTGCTCAAGTTTAAAAGATTCTGTGTTACGCTACCTTTCACCATAACTATTATGTTTGTACAAATCACAAGAATTCACGTAAGGCAGTGCACGTTTTGGCACTTTTTACGATAATTTATATCATTATAATAAGCGCCCAGAAGGGCCTTTTAATATCTAGGAATAGTACAGAATAGCTGATTTTTCCCACATTTGTCATCAGATCATAGGTAATAAATACTTTTTGAAAAGTTTTAGGGTCTAATATGTGTTTTTTTCATAAAAAATTGGTTGCCTGTTGGTAGGTTTGTAACTTGCTTTCCGTTTAATTATTGGTTGTATGAAATGGTTATTTGGGTTGTAGATACATCTTATGTGTTCATTTTCATTTTATTTTTTTATTGCCCTCCCTTGAATCAAATGGCTGATTTGATCAGTTATAGAACAATGAATATTGATTTTTTTAAAATGTAATGAATGTATTGAAAATGTACAAACAATAAATCATAAAAAAATGGGTTATTCGTTGTCCAGGCGATTCGTGTAAGCTTCTTCTGATAGATTCAATTTAATATTTTAATTTAATTTTTTTGACCCGCTTTACATTTGAATGACCTAATGACCTAATTTCTCCACAATCGACCTTTAACCTCAGCGATGATGCAGGATTTCTGCGCAACCTGGCTTATGTGGAGTCACGTGACGGGGAGGACCCGACAACCTTCAGACAAGGATACACGGGTGGTATCTGGCAGGCAAGGAAGAATTTTAGGCCAAAAAACAATTTTTATTTTGAAATTTAGCTTTTCATTCTAATTGCCGCAAAAATCTGGTTCCCCCAAAAACTCTCAGTACCTATGTTTTTTTTTTTTTTCATTTTCATTATTATTTTCATTTTTATTTTTATTTCTTTATTTCAACTTTTCGTGATTATTTGGTTATTGATTGACTGTCATATTACAAATCTTTGTAAAACGGAATGGTTTGCTTTTGTTTGGGTTGGCTTTTCATTCTCGAGTCCGTAAACGGCAATGGTTTATCTCGTGTGAGAAACAATGTTACATTATCTTGGAAGCGACAAAAAAATAATAGTTCCAACTACGAACTAAATTGAACAGGCTTCATCGGGTTGTAATAGCCGCGACAAAGCCTGTTCTTCGACACAAGATTAGATTAGATAGTAGGGGTGGTATGCACAAGGTTGTAGGCCTACATTAAATTTTGACTAAATTAGAATTTAGATCTAGAGATCTAGATTAGTTCTGAGTATGTCTATCGTTTAAACTTACAGCTGTTCTTTCCAAGTAACTTTTTAAAATAATAACTCTTTAGGCAATCTAGGGCCTTGGACAAATATTGTACAGAGATCTAGCTTTAAACCCAGAGCTAGCATTTTTATAATCTACTTGTATCAAATCCCATCGCATTTCAATTACTCGCGTTTCCAGCTCTAGGCAACAAGATATTGGTTTGTCCGATACACACGACACTGGCGTAGCTGCCTCTGTAGCGGATGGACTGTATGAAGCAATGAAACCCAATCGTTTTTCCCCCTTGGTTTCCTCCAGGTGGACAGAGCTCAGTTTGAGAGAACAAAGTTCGAGTCACCGCGATTGGCTGTCGAGTACAGTCTGCTGCTCAACAAACTCGGCATTGATTGGTTCGGGGTCACGTGGGCTGACCTCCTCAAGCCTCTGTATTCTGGGATTGCTGCTGGTATGAGGTGTTTTCCTCGGACAACGCCCTCCCCCCCCCCCAAAAAAAAAAAAAAAAAAAAAAATAATAATAATAATAATAATAAAATAAATAAAAAAGTTGCATTTACTATGCAAAAAATTCCGAAGCAATAAGTATCTATACTATTGTTAATATTTACGACAAAATTTGAATAGAAATAAATTTTCACATCCTTCAACGATCTGAATTGTGTTTACGAAGGAAGTCCACAGAAAGACTCGCTCTAAAATAAGAATAAAAACATAAACAGAATTTTTTCTATAATGGCATAAATAGCATTGACCGCGCAACGTACAACCTCCAGACATTTCCAACTTTTCCTCGCAGGATTGAGACTAGAATAGAAGATTGACCTCAACATAAACTGATACCAACGGATTCTCAAACATCAGCCGATGTTGTTTGCGGTATTTATAGCTCACGTTTGTTCCCTTCCAAATGGACGTCGTCTTTTTAAAATGTTTCCAAAGTTGCGTCTATTTTGACAGCTCTTGTTAACACCAATGTCCATCCGTGCAGCCCTACACCTGGTCCTGGAGGAAGCCCCGGCGACTGTCGCCCCAGACACGACCAGCCAGGCCATCCTCTGGGTCAGCAGACTCAAGGTCGGTCGCAGCGGTCAGGAGTTTCTCATCAGGATGGCGGAGTTACAGCAAGGTGAGACTAACACTTAAACATCATATTCATTAAAGTAGATAAAGTAAGATTTGTATACTCTATTGTGTAAATAAGATAAAGTAAGACTTGTATACTCTATTGTGTAAATAAGATAAAGTGAGACTTGTATACTCTATTGTGTAAATAAGATAAAGTGAGACTTGTATACTCTATTGTGTAAATAAGATAAAGTAAGACTTGTATACTCTATTGTGTAAATAAGATAAAGTGAGACTTGTATGCTCTATTGTGTAAATAAGATAAAGTAAGACTTGTATACTCTATTGTGTAAATAAGATAAAGTGAGACTTGTATACTCTATTGTGTAAATAAGATAAAGTAAGACTTGTATACTCTATGGTATAAATAAGATAAAGTAAGACTTGTATACTCTATTGTGTAAATAAGATAAAGTAAGATTTGTATACTCTATTGTGTAAATAAGATAAAGTAAGACTTGTATACTCTATTGTGTAAATAAGATAAAGTGAGACTTGTATACTCTATTGTGTAAATAAGATAAAGTAAGACTTGTATACTCTATTGTGTAAATAAGATAAAGTAAGACTTGTATACTCTATTGTGTAAATAAGATAAAGTAAGACTTGTATACTCTATTGTGTAAATAAGATAAAGTAAGACTTAAATACTCTGTAGGGTAAATAAGATAAAGTAAGACTTGTATACTCTATTGTGTAAATAAGATAAAGTGAGACTTCTATACTCTATTGTGTAAATAAGATAAAGTAAGACTTCTATACTCTATTGTGTAAATAAGATAAAGTAAGACTTAAATACTCTGTAGGGTAAATTAGAGCAAGACAGACTCATTACTCTTTTAAGCAAATTAGATAAAGTAAGATTTATATATTTTCCTTGCTTTGAGTAAACAGCTTAAAGTAAGACTTACGTACTCCCCTTGAGCCGATTAGCTAAGTTAAATGAAGACCTGTATACTGCCTTTGTGTTGAGTAACCAGATTGAAATCCTGTCTGCCTGCCTGCCTGTCTGTCTGTCTGTCTCTTTCTCTCTCTATCTCGGTGTCTATCTGTCTGTCTGTTTGTCTCTCCCTCTCTCTCTCTCTCTCTCTCTCTCTCTCTCTCTCTCTCTCCCTTTATCTCTGTCTATCTCTGTCATTGTTTTTCTCTCTCTATCTATCTATCTCTCTTTCTCTCCCCGCCCCACCCCCCTCCCCACCCGCAGATTGCCAGCGATCTAACCAGCTCGACCTCATCTATGTGGTGGACACTGATGCCAGCTTGGGCAACGCTCACTGGACACTGGTCAAGTCTCACATCAAGAATAGGCTGGTCAGTCTGCACGGCCAGAGAGGGCTGGGCCGCCAGGGAGACAGAGTGGCGCTGGTCACCTACAGCGCTGGGTCGAGACTTGGCCTCGGGCTGGATCTCACCACAGACCTCGCTTCCTCCCTGGCTCTTGTGAGTCGCTCCGTATACCTTCAGGGCGTTCGGTCTTTTCCTCCTCAGTTTATCTCTTTGTATGTGTCTCTCTATCTTTGACTCTATCAGTACAGGCTTGTGTAAAGTTGATTAATTTGTATGCGTATATCTATCTATCTCTCTGTCTGTCTGTCTATCTATCTATCTCTCTGTCTATCTATATATCTCTCTGTCTGTCTGTCTATCTATCTATCTCTCTATCTATCTATCGATCTCTCTGTCTGTCTGACTGCCTCTCTCTCTCTCTCTCTCTCTCTCTATATATATATATATATATATATATATATATATATATATATATATATATGTTTATTTATATCTGTGAATCTATAACAAAAGTCCAAAAAGGCCAAAAAAATTGAGAGAGATTCCGAGAAAACTTAAGGAAAAAAAAAACTACAAAGCGATATGAAGAAGATATAAAGGTAGATAAAAAGATGGATAACCACACAGAACTATAGATAGGTAATAAGATTGATTGATTCATTGATTGATATAGAAAGATATAAATACACACAGATAGATCGATAGATAGATAAATTGACTGATAGATCGATATGTATACAAAGAGAGAAAGAGAGGGAAGAGAGAGAGAGAGAAAGAGAGAGAAAGAGAGAGAGAGAGAGCGAGAGATAGAGAGAGAGAGAGTGAGAGAGAGAGAAAGAGAGAGAGTTAAATAGACGGATAGAAAGATAGATAGTTCAGTGTGTCGCCCAAAACTGGGCACAAATCATCTAAGTGCAATATAATAGTCTCAGAAGTCTTAAAGTCCTTTACAGTCACGAGGACTCGATATTAGCGGATGTACGAACGCCACTAACTACACAAATATTCCACACACACACACACACACACAGTAAACTTCCTCGTATCTGCTTCCCGATCTCTCTCTCCCCCATCTCTTTCTCTCTCTCTCTCCCCCCTCTCCCCCTTTTCTCTCACTCTCTCTCTCACCCATCTCTCTCCCACCTCTCTCTCCCCAATCTCTCTCCCACCTCTCTCTCTCTCTCCCCCCAATCTCTCTCCCACCTCTCTCTCTCTCTCCCCCCTCTCCCCCTTTTCTCTCACTCTCTCTCTCACCCATCTCTCTCTCCCCAATCTCTCTCCCACCTCTCCCTCTCTCTCCCCCCAATCTCTCTCCCACCTCTCTCTCTCTCTCCCCCCAATCTCTCTCCCACCTCTCTCTCTCTCTCTCCCCCCAATCTCTCTCCCACCTCTCTCTCTCTCTCCCCAATCTCTCTCCCACCTCTCTCTCTCTCTCCCCCCAATCTCTCTCTCTCTCTCCCCCCCCAATCTCTCTCCCACCTCTCTCTCTCTCCCCCCTCTCCCCCTTTTCTCTCACTCTCTCTCTCTCACCCATCTCTCTCTCTCTCTCCCCAATCTCTCCCCAACCTCTCTCTCTCTCCCCAATCTCTCTCCCACC
>JAWDGP010002376.1:187500-200000 GCA_033675545.1 Elysia crispata
GTATATTGAATTTCCCCAAGAGGGATGAATAAAGTAAACCTTATGTTATCTTATGCAGACATTCTATTATAACACAGAGTTAATTTTCTCGAATAGGATTGACTTCTAGCTTACCATTAGAAATTGGGAAACTCGCTCTTGCCTTGAGAAAAGATTTCATCTGAATTTTTGTTTTTCAGTCGACGTGTATGTAAAGAGAGGGGGGGGGGGGGGGGGGGGCTCCAGGGTATGCGCGCGAAAGTTTTGGAATATTCGAAATATCAGAGATTCATAGCAAGTTTCTGACATTATCATTCTTTTGTCCTCCAAAGATATTTAGGAATTTAACTTAATTGGAGTGAAAGTACTACTTATAAATCTTGATAGGCAACGAAAATATAGACTGGCAAATTTCATCCTTGCCAAGCTCAACCATCGGTGTTAGCCGATCTTGGAAACAGAGAAGAAAGCACCTGCGAACTAAACACAATATGTGCCGGTACTTTATCAGTTGAAAATCTCAGATCAGCTATCAACTGGGAACTGAAGAGAAAATTAATGTAAAGTGTGCATTGAGCAAAATCAATTTGTATAGGCCGACTCTTTACTTCTTAGTTAAGATTGCCGCTAGAAACTCAAGAGGAATTTTGAGCCTACGATGCTTACGTAAAAAATGATCATACTTTCTTAATTATTCCTGAAGATTCTTAAACAGAGTTCAATAACTATAGCTTGAGTAACGGGTATTCAAGAAAACACTGCTCTTCCCCAGATTACGGTAACTGACGGGTCTGCTGATATCCTGGCCTCCTACACCACAACAAAACCAACCAGCACGCGGAGCGACATGCGCCACACCCTAACCCCCGCCCAGCCAGCTGTCATTCAAAGCAGAGATCCCCGCCCACTAACCATTGCTGTGAGGACGATGGGCGGAGCTTCAGGCCTCAGGACGTGTGGTGGCAACGTCACTGTGTCAGTGGATTTGTTGAATGCAAGAATTCAAGGTAGTCAGATGGCGTTCAGTGAAAATCATGTGTTGACCCAGAGCCCACAACCGAATGTTTTGTGCTTGTTGATCATGTCACTAGTGCATAATGAAAAGCCGTTAGTAAAATTAAAAATACTCAGATGTTTCAGTATTTTTTGTCCTAGAAGTCTTTCCAGGGGTCTCCTGCAGGTCAGAGGTGTATGCAAATATAAGAAAGTATACATCACGTATTTAGGAAATCCAAGGAATCGTTGTAGTAATAGACCTTGGTCTAAGTTACTTTAGATTGAATGAGTATCCACCATTAGGCCTCACTTGATACTTTTGACCTTCTCAAGACATGCTGCTGCCATCTTATCCATTTTTCTTTAAGAAATTTGAAGTAATCTGGTTACAGGTACTCAACCAGATTGGTCAAGCCATATTGTGCCAAGTTTTTGAAGACATTTTCATAATTTTGTTTCCTCAAATCGTTTAATCTTTACAAAACACGGAATGTGTAAATACACTTTTTATTCACAGCTTTTTTTCTCTGTTTTGCCTCGCAGAGTGTAATGGGAAGTTCATGGACCTCCTCTTACTGTGGGATCACGCCCTCCTTCCCGACAGCTCGGCCTTGGCCTCGATGGGGAATTTGAGCGCAGAACTGGTGGGCAAGTTCGCTATAGCTCAAGACAAACACAGAGTGGGCGTGGCAATATTTGACCAATCAGCTCACAACGTCGTGTCGCTCAGAGATACGGAGAACTTTCCCAAGGTAGAACTGTAGTCATTATATAATTATATAAAAATAAGCTTTAGAGAAATGCATTCAACACAAGCTGAAGATAGCTAATATATTTCCATTTTTGAACTTAATGACTTGCAATTCCCCCCTTTCACCTTGTCCAGTTTCTGACGACCTTGAACCAAGCCCAACTTCCTGGCACGTCCTTGACTTCTGACCTTGGAGCGGCCTTGAAGTGGTCCCGTCAGATCGGATTGTCTCTCCAACATGGCGCCAGGACAACTTCCGGCAAGACGGTTGTTATCTTCACAACGGGCACTCCGACAAGCCTAAGTGACATTCTACAAGAGGTGAGCTTTACTCTACAGGACCGCAGTTAAACCAACGCAAAACTTCACTGTCACCATTTTCATATCTGAAATAATTCAATTTCGCAAAAACTTAGGCCTAGCGAATCAGACCCTTAGCATCTCTTCACCTTTATAATGGGCACTGCACTAAAGTGTTCAAATCTGATGTTCAACATTTTCTGCCCGTAGCCCAATCGTTCGGGAATCCCCCAAGTATAACATTGGCGTGTAAATATTTTGAGATGAACGCAAGGTCAATGAAGAATGAAGTGGCGCTGAAAGTTTTGCACAAAAGCAGTCAATACTTTCAGCATGTCAATTGTTGATTTTAGGGAACGGGTAATCTTGCAGTGTAGCCAAATAAACCTTCAGAGGTAAACTTACAAAAGAAAAGAGGGAGACAGAACACTGCTTTATTCTGGCCATGTAGCTAAAATAACCTTCAGAGGCAAACTTAGAAAAGAAAAGAGGGAGGCAAAACTCTACTTTATTCTGGCCATGTAACCAAAATAACTTTCAGAGGCAAACTTACAAAAGAAAAGAGGGAGGCAGAACACTGCTTTATTCTAGTCATGTAGCCAAAATAACCTTCAGAGGCAAACTTACAAAAGAAAAGAGGGGGACAGAACTCTACTTTATTCTGGCCATGTAGCCAAAGTAACCTTGAGAGGTAAACTTACAAAAGAAAAGAGGGAGGCAGAACACGACTTTATTCTGGCTACCATGACTGTTTTACACACTTTGTAATCTTTACAGTGACAAATTCTCTATGACTTTGTAAATCGGAAATGCCCGTGTAAAGAGCCAAAACAAATTCTCAGTCGCGAAATGTTTTTGTTTAATTCTTTCTCAGGCGAGCCTTCTCCGAGCTCAGGGTGCACGGGTGATCGTTGTCGCGTTAGGTGGTCAGTTTGATGACCAGCTACTGACCGGTGTGGCAGGCACCAGTCTCCACCTCTTCAAAGTGGCCAATGTCAAGGACATAAGCTCCAACATGGCAGCCCTCGGCCAAGCTGTGTGTGCAGGTGAGGGCAATACAAGGTGAAGGTCGTGGAAGATTGACAAATTCCTTTGTTTTTAATATCGACTTATTCTTTCTTGTAGGAATTTCTTCTCAGTGTTTAAGATACACATGTTTTTTTTTAAGATAAAAAAAAAAGAAAAAAAAGGATAATAAAGAATACATTTTTTTCAAAAACAATTATCACAAACTTACTTTCCCTAGGATTTCTATGAAGAACTCTGCCTAAGGAAAGGTCTCTTTGGGGTCTGACTCACATTAATTATTACCTACTTTCGGAGTAATCCAAAGTTGATTTCCCCAGTTATAACGACAGGGCGACTTGCATCCCTTTTCTTCACTCATGATTTGCTAGTTTGTCGCTGCGGGTTATAACTGCTACGGTCTAGCCGGGCGGAGATGTCTAATAGAACCAATCATCTTGTCAGCTCAATATTCTAGCCGCCTGCAGACTTTATCATCTCAGCCTAAACCAATATCTTCCGACAATCGCATGCTGTGAAAGCTAATCAGTCAATAAATCAATCAACTAATAAGAAAACTTATGAAATATTCATGGAATCATCAGTCATAAAAGAATCTATTAATCAATAAACAATTAACCACTTAACTGCTTGGCCATTTGTTGAGTTGTCCCTCATAATCCAATCAATCATTCAATTAAGGGACCATTTCTTGATTTAATCCAATCAACCAGTCAAATGCAGGACCATTTTTATTGATTTAGTTCAAGCACTCAGTCAATATAGGGACCATTTAATTGATTATATCCAATCAATTAATCCATCAACTTCTGTTCTTATAGCCTAAAACCATACATAAATCAATCACACAATAAATCGATCAATTACTACCTATACCCCCAGATGTATCTGTTCTTTGCCTGGAACAAGGCTCACCTAGACCGTGTTCCACAGATGATCTGCTCAACAGCAAATATGGCTCCAGCGTAATAGCAGGTAGCTGTATAGATTAGTAGAACATTCTTTTCCTGTGGTATCAAAGCGATGCTACAATAAAATAAAAATTCGAAACATGAACACGATAGCGGGATTTTTATACACACGGGTATTGCGATGAGATAAAGTGCAGCCATTATTTTTCTGACCGCACCAAAAGATGATGCAAACAAATCAAGAAAGATGAAAATTTTAGAAGAATTTTCGCATCTTGCTATGAGAGATTGTGCAGCGACTCGTAGACCAAAAACAAAAAAAAAAATAAAACAGGAAAACCGAAGCTTGGAGAGCTGAATATAGCAAGAAAATGTGTGACGTGACTTTTAATTTCATGATTTATTTTGTCTTGCGCATGTTTTTTTTTTTAAAAACAAAACACAAGACAAAACATGGATGACAGTAGGACATAGAATTATACATTTCCTTACATAAGCAATGCATGAATCACGTCATTCACTCAAACAAAATGATTTATATAAAAACAACATCGTATGCAGAGTTATTCCTCCTTGAGTGGCATTGTCTCCCTTCTCCCATCCATTTTTCTTCCTCAACCAAACACGTCCTGGCGTGACCCAGACCGAGACTTGACCTTTAACCCTTGTGGAGCCCTCCAGTTGCCAGGGTCACCCGTCCTCTCCAGGTTTCCTCATCCCAGTAGACCAGACCGCTTCATCATCTGTGACAGCAAGGCGCAGGTAGGACATGACTTAGTGGGTTTGGCATCTCTGGTATCAGTAACGCCCAGGTAGGCCCTGATTTACTGGGTATGAGGTCTCTGGTATCAGTAAAGCCCAGGTAGGACCTGATTTAGTGGGTTTGGGGTCTCTGGTATCAGTAAAGCCCAGGTAGGACCTGATTTAGTGGGTTTGGGGTCTGTGGTATCAGTAAAGCCCAGGTAGGACCTGATTTAGTGGGTTTGGGGTCTCTGGTATCAGTAAGGCCCAGGTAGGCCCTACTTAACTGTTTGAGGCCTATTGCCTTGAGCACCGCATGAAGCATCAAAGTCGAAAACAAAGATTATAATAGCAACGTGACATGCCGCTTATAATATTAAAATTTAAGAATGGAATATCAATTTTGCTGCATTTAATCTCAATGTATAACTTTCTCTAGACCTAATAAGATGCTGATTTTGTAGCCGCTTTTGCTAATTAAAAAAAGACCTCAGGAATTTGTAAGCCCTCAATGGGCTCTTAACCAACAACAAAATCCGACAACCGCTTCATCCGAGGTGAAGATGTGCAATCGCTTGCTCTTCTCCCTGTACTGCATTTGCGTTTATTAACCCTTTTATAGTATGTGGTACTCCTCCATTTACAGAATAAGGCCAAATGCATGTAAAATTCAGTGCTTTGAGAAAGTCAAAAGTGCAAACATTTTGAGTTTTTAAAACAATGTTTAATCCTGCTATAATCTCATATTGCTAGCTTTGTTTAAAGCTAATAAAATTCTAATGTCCAACTATTGAAAATCATGGAAACGCATTATTGAGCCTGGGTCATAATTATGTCTACTCACATTCTGTCAGTCTAGGAAATCTTTCTCCTCTTCTTTCTGTCAGGCTTATGTCATGCTGTTGGTGCAGGTAGTCTGTCTCCTGTCCTCTCTGTCAGGCTTATGTCATGCTGTTGGTCCAGGTAGTCTGTCTCCTCTCCTTTCTGTCAGGCTTATGTCATGCTGTTGGTCCAGGTTATATGTCTCCTGTCCTTTCTGTCAGACTTATGTCATGCTGTTGATCCAGGTAGTCTGTCTCCTCTCCTTTCTGTCAGGCTTATGTCATGCTGTTGGTCCAGGTTATATGTCTCCTCCGCTTTCTGTCAGGCTTATGTCATGCTGTTGATCCAGGTAGTCTGTCTCCTGTCCTCTCTGTCAGGCTCATGTCATGCTGTCAATCCAGGTAATCTCTCTCCTCTCCTTTCTGTCAGGCTTATGTCATGCTGTTTGTCCAGGTAGTCTGTCTCCTGTCCTCTCTGTCAGGCTTATGTCATGCTGTTGGTCCAGGTAGTCTGTCTCCTCTCCTTTCTGTCAGGCTTATGTCATGCTGTTGATCCAGGTAGTCTGTCTCCTGTCCTCTCTGTCAGGCTCATGTCATGCTGTCAATCCAGGTAATCTCTCTCCTCCCCTTTCTGTCAGGCTTATGTCATGCTGTTTGTCCAGGTAGTCTGTCTTCTGTCCTCTCTGTCAGGCTTATGTCATGCTGTTGGTCCAGGTAGTCTGTCTCCTCCTCTTTCTGTCAGGCTTATGTCATGCTGTTTGTCCAGGTAGTCTGTCTTCTGTCCTCTCTGTCAGGCTTATGTCATGCTGTTGGTCCAGGTAGTCTGTCTCCTCTCCTTTCTGTCAGGCTTATGTCATGCTGTTGGTCCAGGTAGTCTGTCTCCTCTCCTTTCTGTCAGGCTCATGTCATGCTGTTGGTCCAGGTAGTCTGTCTCCTCTCCTTTCTGTCAGGCTCATGTCATGCTGTTGGTCCAGGTAGTCTGTCTCCTCTCCTTTCTGTCAGGCTCATGTCATGCTGTTGGTCCAGGTAATCTCTCTCCTCTCCTTTCTGTCAGGCTTATGTCATGCTGTTGGTCCAGATTATATGTCTCCTCCCCTTTCTGCCAGGCTTATGTCATGCTGTTGGTCCAGGTAGTCTGTCTCCTGTCCTCTCTGTCAGGCTTATGTCATGCTGTTGGTCCAGGTAGTCTGTCTCCTCTCCTCTCTGTCAGGCTCATGTCATGCTGTTGGTCCAGATTATATGTCTCCTCCCCTTTCTGTCAGGCTTATGTCATGCTGTTGGTCCAGGTAGTCTGTCTCCTGTCCTCTCTGTCAGGCTTATGTCATGCTGTCAGTCCAGGTAATCTCTCTCCTCTCCTTTCTGTCAGGCTTATGTCATGCTGTTGGTCCAGGTAGTCTGTGTCCTGTCCTCTCTGTCAGGCTTATGTCATGCTGTTGGTCCAGGTAGTCTGTGTCCTGTCCTCTCTGTCAGGCTTATGTCATGCTGTTGGTCCAGGTAGTCTGTGTCCTGTCCTCTCTGTCAGGCTTATGTCATGCTGTTGGTCCAGATTATATGTCTCCTCCCCTTTCTGTCAGGCTTATGTCATGCTGTTGGTCCAGGTAGTCTGTCTCCTGTCCTCTCTGTCAGGCTTATGTCATGCTGTCAGTCCAGGTAATCTCTCTCCTCTCCTTTCTGTCAGGCTTATGTCATGCTGTTGGTCCAGGTAGTCTGTGTCCTGTCCTCTCTGCCAGGCTTATGTCATGCTGTTGGTCCAGATTATATGTCTCCTCTCCTTTCTGTCAGGCTTATGTCATGCTGTTGATCCAGGTAATCTCTCTCCTCTCCTCTCTGCAAGGCTTATGTTGTGCTCTGCCCAAACGGACAGTCCTACAGGGCGATTACTAGAGAGTGCGAGTTCGGATCTCCCAATAACGGATTGTTTACAGGCCAGCCCGCCACAGGTCCAGCCAACACTCCCCAGCCAACCAAACCACCGTCTGCAACATCCGTGGTCAATGCAGGAACCGTTTCCCCTGGTGTGGCCAACCCCTGTACCCAAGGAAACCTAACAGCAGGGAACACCGTTCATGAGCTTCCATCCGACAGGTCAGAAAAAAGCAGAAATCAATAAAACTTAACAATGTGCCTATGTTGATACAAGAAATCTATTGATTGTAACAATTGTTGTTCACATTCTTTACAATTCGAAACTGCGATTAAACGCTTATTTAAATCATCTCGATATTTCGAGTGTTTGAATATCCAAACTTTGAGGAGCTCGATTCCGACAAGAAAGCACAACAGATTGGATGCGGACTTCACGAAATCAAATTTTACAGTTGGGTGATGCAAATCTTAAACTATTTTTATTTTTTCAGAGTATTGATAATCTATCCACCGATTGTTATCTCGATGACTTTATTCTGTAGACTATATAGACCAGGAATGACTCTGAGGCAAAAACCCGTCAATACTTCATTCTTGTAATTTCCTTTCTATAATCATCCCAGGAGCAAATACATCCGGTGTGGCTCCACACCTGGTCAGTGGTCACTAGAGTCCTGTCCAACTGCACAGCTCTGGGTCCAGGCACAGAAGACGTGCAGGTACACCTGCCTCGTGCTGGACATCACAGCAGGTGAGTTGCAGGGCTAGGGTTCGAATCTTTATTGTTACGTACAATCCATTCAATTACAGTCTGCATGGCCAATTAGCATTTTCTAAAAGATATGAATTTTTCGCAACAACCTTTATTATTTTCGGAGTGTGTAAAATGGCCATCTAGCCAGAATAAAGAGGTTTTCTGTCTCCCTCTTTTCCTTGTAAGTTTACATTTCAAGGTTATTTTGGCTACATGGCCAAAATACCCGATCCCTGTAATTTTTGGTTTTGAAATTTAATACCAAAGGGGAGGTATCTAGTCGTAACTCAACGTTTCAATGAGTTATTTACCATAGTTCCATACTTACCGCAAACTTTAGAAAAAGTGTTTCCAGCCTATTGAAAAATGTCAGCATAAGAATATCCGGAGTCCGGCGCTGAGTTTTTCCCCTGTTACCTCCCGGCTCACTTGGTTCGACCTAAAGCAGACAGATAAAACGGGTTTGTGTAAACATGCCGAGCCATAATAATTTGTTCAGTCTTTTTTTGTCTTACATATTGTAAGAATGGCCTTTGTCTTACAACATGTAAGAATGGCCCGTGTCTTACAAAATGTAAGAGTAAGAATTGTTCTTGTCTTACAAAATGTAAGAATGGCCCTTGCCTTACAAAATGTAAATTTGGCCCGTGTCTTACAAAATGTAAGAATGACCCTTGTCCTACAAAATGTAAGAATGACCCTTATCTTTAAAAAAAATGTAAGAATGGCCTTTTGAGGCCAATATTGTCCTTTACTGTGTTCCGCATCCTCAAATTCTTTCACAGCACCGTTTACGGGGTCTGATTTTGCCCATCCTTTGTTCACCAGGAACCGTAGATTGCTCACTGCCCAACCCGTGCGGAAGTGGCAGTCTGAAACTCTTCGCGCACCCAACAGACGCCAGCAAGTACATCCGGTGTGGGGCCAACCAAGAACCGCTACTCCAGTCATGTCCGCTGGGACAAGTATGGCGGCCTATCCGGCAGCGGTGTGGAAGCCCTTAGAAGTTGCTCGAGAGACCAGAGCGCAAAATAGAGGCAACCAGGGGTGCAAGTGTGACGTCACTGCTGGTTCTAACAGATCACGTTATGTTTCTCGTTATTGTTTTAAAACATATCCTAAAAAATTGAGTTGCGTACTTGATCATTCTTAATCTGTTATTTGCACCATTGCCACAAGCATTATTTTTTCTATACACCGTAACCTTACAGAATTCTGGAAGCAGCTGGTATTTTTTTTTTAAATATTTATTAGACTTTGCAGAAGATTGCAAAATTTGAATATAAATATGCAAGCTGAGAAAACCAAGCCTTTTGTTCTTTAATTAAAACTCCATTCCATCATCAACAATTCTGTTTCCAGCAAGATATGTGAAAAATATTAAATTTCATTGCACTCTTACCAAATACAACAAAAATATTTTTATGAAGTAAGTAGAAACGAATCCACCCCCCCCCCCCTTTTCCCACACACTTTCATTTACTATAAAATTGTAAATAAAGTTGGATTTTTGTGACAGATGACTGCTTTTGTTCTTGTTTGTTTCTTGTTTTTTATCTTACTTTTCTAGTTTAATGTTTTGATTTATACCACGAGAAAGTTTAGCTTATAATTCTGTGAAATAAATGACCTGTAACGAGATGACAGCAAAGTTGTGATTAAAAATGTGTGAGAAATTAACTACACGCCTGTCTCTGTGATAGAAACAAAGATAACAACACCTGAGGAAGACACTCGAAAAATCACAATGGAAAACAATTCACGACATCATGAATTTGAATTTTAATTGGACCAAATATTTTAGTAAGACAAAGAACGAAAAAAAAAATACATGCGGATTCAGCAATAAAGGCAAACTACTTCCTCACATTATCTGAAAATTATTATTTCTTGAGTTATAGTTCTTCTAATTTCTGAGACGGTTTTTTTTTCCCTGCTATGCTCTCTCACCATCATCGAGCAGTGAACCCTTCAATCAGGTCAAAGGTCATACGTCAACAGCAGACGCTAGATCATAGCTGGGCATCTTTTACCGATGTACAAGTCCTCAGGGAGAAAGTGTTTGTGGAGCTAGCGGGTTCGAAACCTGTCAAATCAGTGGACGAGCATGGACAACTTCCTGTTCTCAGCAGCGTTTTGCTATCCGCGGGTAAAGAGGGGGGGTGGGGGGGGGGTGGGGGGGGGATGGGAATACACACACGGGAGCAACATATTTTGGATAAGCTATATCAGACATGCCACCAATCATGATTATTTGCTGTTAACAGGGCTAGTCATCTAGGCCACTCAGAGTTAAAACTGGTACAATCATAAAAAAAAATATGCTTTTCCTTTCCCCGATATTTGTTTTTTGTTTTTGTTTTTATCCGCCTCCTAACTTGTCCGTAGAATCTATGACGGTGAGGGCGGCGACTTTTGGCCAAGCCAGAGGTAGGGCTTACAAGGTGAGATCCCATCCAACTACCAGGTGACATGACAGAGCAAGTGATTTGATCCGGGACATCTACACCGTCAGGCCAGCGTTCTTCCGACTGGGCTGTCCACCGTTCTTGTGGGGTTTTTTCTTCCTCCTTTTTTGTCCATCACAAGATTGTTTGGGGAAATATTTCAGAGAAGTTTAAACAAAGAGAAGCAATATGTTCACCAAAACTAAAATGAAGAGTTCGACAGGTGGGTTGTTTGACATAATCTTTCCACTATAAGATGGTAATGTAACGCGTTTCTTTGTTCTATTGTTATGACTAGAAATCATTTTCTTGATCTCTAAGATCAGGTATGAGGACTTCGACTGGTGAGATGTTTGATACAATCTGTCCACTATAATATGGTAATGTAAAGTGTTTCTTTGTTCTATTGTTATGAATAGAAATCGTTTTCTTGACTACTCAGGTATGAAGAGTTCGATTGGTGGGTTGTTTGATATAAACTGTTCACTATAATATGGTAATTTAAAGTGTTTCTACGTCTCATTGTTATGACTAGAAATCGTTTTCTTGATATCTAAGATCAGGTATGAAGCGTTCGATTGGTGGGTTGTTTGATATAATCTGTCCACTATAATATGGTAATGTTACATGTTACTACGTTATATTGTTATGACTAGAAATCGTTTTCTTGACCTCTCAAGTATGAAGAGTCTCCGCCGGATGACGTCACAACTCCACCCACACACTGTAGCCGATAACACCTTGAATCAATAACCTCTGTACGGCGACTAAGGTCAGACACATGTTACTCTCGTCACATTCATAACCTCTGTACGGCGACTAAGGTCAGACACATGTTACTCTCGTCACATTCATAACCTCTGTACGGCGACTAAGGTGAAACACATGTTACACTCTCCACATTCATAAGCACTGTATGGCGACTAAGGTGAGACACATGTTACACTCTCCACATTCATAAGCACTGCATGGCGACTAAGGTGAGACACATGTTACTCTCGTCACATTCATAACCACTGTATGGCGACTAGGGTCAGACACATGTTACTCTCTCCACATTCATAACCTCTGTATGGCGACTAAGGTCAGACACATGTTACTCTCGTCACATTCATAACCTCTGTACGGCGACTAAGGTCAGACACATGTTACTCTCGTCACATTCATAACCACTGTATGTCGACTGAGGTGAGACACATGTTACTCTCTCCACATTCATCAGCACTGTATGGCGACTAAGGTGAGACACATGTTACTCTCTCCACATTCATAACCACTGTATGTCGACTGAGGTGAGACACATGTTACTCTCGTCACATTCATAACCACTGTATGGCGACTAATTTCAGACACATGTTACTCTCGTCACATTCATAACCACTGTATGGCGACTAATTTCAGACACATGTTACTCTCGTCACATCCAGTGACATGAGTCGCCGACGCAAGATCGAGGTCTGGTTTAACAACAGTGAGGGGCTGACGTGTGTGTAGGAGGCGGGCGGGTGGGCGGAGCGGACAAACCTATCGATTGTCAATATCTGATCTCTCCCTGGCCTGGTATCTGAGATTATCAAAGCTGTTCAGGCCGTGACGGTTTAGCTGTGTAGGTAGTGAGTTAGTATGGGGAGGCTTTGGGGAACAATCTTTAGGGTTATGGAAATGTTAATCATTGTGTATATCTTAACCCCCCCCCCACACACACACACACAAACATACACTTCGTTTTTACGCCATGAATTTGAGAAAACAAAATAATAGTTACGAATGATTAATTCCTAGTTGTAAATAATTAGAAAGGTTAGGAAATTAATACTATTGCACTTTTAATTTTTTTTTTTAGATATAATCCACACGGTAAAAAAATATATTCTAAATCATGAACCAATTTTCCATGTTTGCTGACAC
>JAWDGP010002378.1:0-20103 GCA_033675545.1 Elysia crispata
CCAAAGACCACAACCATACCGGTGGTCTTCCACAACCTGCGGGGGTACGACAGCCACTTGCTGATGCAGGTGATATCCAAGGTGGAGGGGCAGATTTCCTGCATCCCCAACAACACCGAGAAGTACATCAGATTCTCCCTGGGGCAGCTGCGCTTCATTGACAGCGCACAGTTCTTACTAGCCTCCCTCGACAAGCTGGTAGCGGCGAACAAGCCCGAGGCCTTCCAGATCACAACCCACTACGAGCCCGACCACCAAAAGCGCGGACTGCTCATGCGCAAAGGTGTGTACCCCTATGAGTACATGGACTCTTGGGAGCGTTTCGAGGAGACCAAGCTTCCACCGAAGGAGGCCTTCTACTCCAAGCTCTCGGATGGGAATATAAGTGATGGTGACTACGAGCACGCCCAGAGGGTCTGGGAGACCTTCGGGTGTCAAACCCTAAGCAAATACACCGACCTCTACTGCCGGACCGACGTGCTGTTCCTTGCCGATGTCTTTGAGAACTTTCGAAAGACCTCCCAGAAACAATACAGGCTGGACCCAGCTCACTACTATACCAGTCCAGGCCTATCTTGGGATGCTCTCCTCAAAAAGACCGGAGTAGAACTGGAGCTGCTCACAGACTATGACCAGCACCTCCTCATCGAGAAGGGGATGCGTGGAGGCATCTCGATGGTGTCGAAGCGCCACGCCAGGGCGAACAACCCCGCAGTAGAGGGATACGACCCGGAGAAACCCAACAGCTACATTCTCTACCTTGACGCCAACAACCTTTACGGGTGGGCCATGAGCCAGCCCCTTCCGACTGGCGGATTTCGATGGGTAGAGGACTGTGATGGGCTTGCTGGTACAATCCAAGACCAACCGGCCGACGGGCCCGAGGGTTTTATCCTCGAGGTGGACCTGGAGTACCCCCAGGAGCTTCACGATGAGCACAACGCCTACCCGCTCGCTCCAGAGCGCATGGTGGTTCAGAAAAAGTGGATGTCAGAGTATCAGCATGGACTTCTGGGCGCAGGGGTGGTGTCCGCCGAGGTCGAAAAACTGGTCCCCAACCTCCGCGACAAGAACCACTACGTGCTCCACTACCGCAACCTCCAGCTTTACTTGGGACTCGGGATGAAGCTGAAAAAGGTACATCGCGCCCTGCGCTTCGAGCAGAGTCCCTGGATGGAGCCCTACATTCGGATGAACACCGAGCTACGAAAGCAGGCCACCAGCGCCTTCGAGAAGGACCTCTACAAACTGATGAATAACTCTGTCTTCGGTAAGACCATGGAGAACCTGCGAAAGCGAGTCGACGTTAAGCTGGTGCGCTCGCACGAGGAGGACAAACTCCGCCGCCTCATCGCCAGCCCGTCTTTCGCCAGAGCAAACATCTTCGACGACGACCTCGCCGCCATAGAGGTCCACAAGAGCCGTCTAGTCCTCAACCGCCCCGTATACGTGGGCATGAGCATTCTCGACCTATCGAAGACCCTCATGTACGACTTCTACTACGGACAGCTGAAGAACCAGTACGGAGACCGGTGCCAGCTCCTCTACACCGACACCGACAGCCTCCTCCTCGAGATCCAGACGGAGGACGTCTATCGGGATATGATTGCGCATGCAGGTCTATACGACACGTCCGACTACCCACGCGAGCACCCTCTGCACAGCGTTGAAAACAAAAAGGTGCTGGGGAAGATGACAGATGAATGTGCCGGGCGCCCAATCGCGGAATACATCGGCTTGCGCCCCAAGATGTACAGCATCCTCGAGGCTAACGGGGACAACATAAAGAAAGCCAAAGGCGTGAAAAAGTACGTCGTGAAGAAGCACATAAGACACAATCAATACAGGGAGGCTCTCTTCGAGAAAAAGACCTTCCACCACGGCATGAATGTCCTGCGATCAGAGCGCCACCATATCTATGGGCAGCGCCTCCACAAGGTATCGCTGTCTCCCTTCGACTCCAAGCGGTGGATCGCAGAAAACGGGGTGGAAACTCTTGCTTATGGGCATGGGGATGCCCTACCGACTGGTACAGCCGAGATGAACGCATACATGGATGAATTTCTTAACGGTTGAGAACACCATCAGGAGGCACAACCAAAAGCTCCTCACGGACAAACCCCCGACTAGGTCCTTGACCTGCGGAGTCAAGATAATAAAGCACAGGCTCGCCGGGCTTGGTCACGGTGCGCCCTAGCCGGTACACCCGGAGGGACCACACAGGGTCTGTAGCGCGACGCCGCCCACCCTCGAGTTCGCCGGGCTGATAGAGGAAGCGAACACCAACCCCCGAACGGAGCTTCTGCTCTTGAAGGCCAACAGGGCGGCCAGGAACCGTAGAAGAGGGCTCTCCACTCACAGACTTTACCTTAATGGCCTCAGAAGGCCGCTTACCGGTCAACCGGGTGACCTCTCCATTCAGAGCAGAGACGACCGCAGGCAGCCGCCGCGCCCACTCTGTGGATCGTTCACCAACAGGCAGCCGCATCTTCCTGGGCGTACTGGTGGCCGAAGAGCCTCTCAGACAGAGTTCTGTTCCACTGCTCCACGATTCCTTGGTCCCGGTGGTTGCCGACCCGGCCGCGCCTTACCTCGACGGTGTTTATAGCAAGGAGTTGGCTAGCTTCCCCCATAAATTCGCGTCCAGGGTCCACCTGTAGCAGCTTGGGCCACGTCAAAGGTCCCCGTTTGTAGATGCGAGACAGGGCATCGGCGACCCCTGATGCACCCTTGGTAGTCAGCGGCTCGGCCTCCTTGTACCGCGAGGCAACGTCGACTACGGTGAGGTCTTATAGGTCTTCCGTCCCACGCGGTCGTGGGGAAGAAAGAGCAGGTCGGCTTGATGGACCTCATTTAAGCACCTGGACATCAAACTTTGGTCTTGGTATGTGCCGCGGCGCAGGTAGGTAGATCTGCCAGATGGCCTGTTTCTTCAGCCAGTCTTTTGCCACAGCGAGAGGGACACCCGCTGCAGACGCCAGCTTCTTAACAGCTGTGATTCCTTTCCAGTAGCCCCCGGGGCTGTAGTAAATCCTCGACAGGCGAGAGTCCATTGTCATGTATTCCAAAAAAACCCAACCAACCTCCAACACACCAATACCACGAGCGAGGCCAGAAAAATTGGGGTCTCACCGACTATCTCCTAGCGATATAGTATGTCACAAGGCCGGTTACGACCATACCCCCGATAACAAATGAAATCTCGCGGTCTTTTTGGGCGCTGCTCGGTGTATAGAAGTCGGAAAGCTGGGGCTCGGGCTTTAGCGGGTCGAGAATTTCCCCGGTGTACTCGCGCCATGCCGCTTCGGCGTCGTGGAAGTCCTGGACTGCCTGGTATTGTTCCCTGAGCTTTTTGTTGATCCAGTCAAGGCGTTCAGTACGCCTCTCAGACCATTGTTCCTGGGCGGTCTGCAGCTGCTCCATGGCCTTGTCGTGTCTTTTCTGTTCTTCGAGTGTGTTTCCGCGGTCTTCTTTGTCGAGCTTCGAGAACAGGTAGTTCGAGCCGCTGAACGCCAGAGCGTTCACGATGGCGCCTCCGGCCATCATCGCGATGCTAGCCATTGCCATTGTGCTACTAAGCAGCAATGTTAGAGGGAATAATCCCACGTTTAATTAACTCGTCCTTAGTTAAAATGGCGAACGAGACATTCATAAACATCATCTCGGCATCGCGCGCCGTTGTGTCGAGTTTTGGTAAGCTCCCTTTGATGGCCATCTGGGTGAGCTTAGCATACCCTATCGAAAGCCCGCTGACAAGGGCGGCATGATACATTGTGTTCGCTATAACTTTTCCGTCAATCGAAGCCATGGTGTTGTTATTCCATATAGTGGGGATTATGCGCAACCTTCAATTGCTGAGCAGGACCAGCGCTGTTTTTCAGGGTGGTCTTTTTCTCCTTTGGCGGCGGCGGTTCTGCGCGGTGAAACTTAGACCAATAGACCAGCCCCCCGACAGCGGCCACCAGTGCGCCTAAATATAACATAGAGACTTCTTCTTTTTTGTCGCTGCGTCGGAGCGGAGCGGCTTCCGGGGCGGCTTCCGCGGCGGGCGGGTCGGCCACGAACGCGGGATCCCGCAGAGCCTCCTTGGCTTCCGCGAGTTCTCTCTCAAGTCGCTCCGACTTGGCTTTCCTGGCGGCGGCGCCGGCACGCCCCGCGGCAGCCTTCTTCTCGTTTTTAGACGGCTGGCTGGGGGCCGTCACCCTCAAAGCAGGTTGAGACTGTGGCTCCATCTGCTTGGTTGTCTCCGGCGGGCACCGTCGGCATGGTTGTCTCCGGCGAATCCGACGGCGGAGTCACATTGCTGTCTCTCGAGTCCATCTTCTTCTATATTCTTTGGACACCGGCAGAAACATAGTGGCCACGGTCGTATAGAGCTGCAGAGCAGCCTTCCCCAGCGTTTTTGTCATGTAAACACCGAGTCGTGCCTCGTAGCGGGTGTAGATTTTTCTAACCTCGTCGTCGTCCATTTTGTCGATTTCTTCCACGGACAGGGACTTCCCAAGGTACTTTCTGGCCTGCCCCCCTGCTGCGATAATGGCCAGCTTATCGCGCTGTTCCGCCACCGTTGTAGGCTGTGGCACAGCTGGTACCGATGCTGAAGGCGCAGCGGGCGCTTGTACCTCGGTTTCATTGGCGAGTAGTCCGTCGAGCAAATCGTCCATTTTCTTTTCGAAGGTCTTTGTATGTAATAAAGTTATAAGTTTCCTAATTTCTCGCCTAGCTTTAATATATTGGTGGACTACCCACAGGAGAACCACAAGTGTGGTCAAGGAAAGAGCCGTGTTTAATATTGTTAACAACATCAGCTAAGCAAATGATAAACATTAGCTAAGCAAATGATAAACATCAGCTAAGCAAATGATATGAAGATGGTTGTGAAGTGTTTAACAACAGCTTCGCATGTTTTTTCAAGGCGAGCTGACACCTAACGGCTACTCGTTCTTCCCGGTTCGCTATGACGTCGTTCTCCCGGAGGCACTCCTCGAAAGAGTCTCGGTCCTTACAGTGGAACAAAGCCACCCACTGGGTCTGTTCACGCAAGTCTTTGAGGACCGAATTGTATCGCTGAGACAGCACCCAGACGGATTGCTGGGCGTGGCGGCCGGAGAAGGCCAACTCCGATAGGGTGTCTTTCTTTTTCGTCATCGCCTGCGAGGCGCTGCAGTCGTCGATGATGAAAAGGGTCGGCTCGCCCTTGAAACGGTGGTACCAAAAGCGGAGCCAATCGTGCAGGCGTTCGCCCGGGTCGACAATAAATATATATCTCAGGGTCCCCCCATATCCATGGGCGGCCCTGGTAGGTGGTGTTGTGCCGGATGGTGGGGCACAGTATGACGATGTGGTGGAAGACCCCGCGATAGGGCCCCTCGAGGAGGTCTAGGGCGAATACTGTCTTCCCGCAGCCTGTTTGCCCGCAAATGATCGCCGAGTGGGGGGAGCGGGGTAAGGGCGATCTAATAGAGGATGGAGACGATGCGGCCATCCTCCAGGTTAAGTTGGGCATCCATGACCACGTACAAATAGATGTTCAAAGCGCCAGCGGACTCGGCCTTCTTTGTGATCTGGATGGTAATACCTTCGCTGGCGTTCTCTACACGACGCCCGTTGCCGTGGGGCTGATCGTCATCACTAGACCGCAGATCCAGCCACAGGCAGTACTTACTGGTAAAGTACTCGCCTAGAGACACGTCCGCTAGAGCAAGGTCTTTCGCGACCGCGCCTGTCACGGGGCTCCGCTTAGGACCGCCTGCGTAAAGCTTTCTGGATTCGTCCCACTGTTGGTACGCGCGGAGCCCCTGGCTGTACAATTGATTCGGGACGCCCTCAATTGTGACCTCGACCTTGGTAAGTTGGGGGTTGTAGAAAGCCTCGGTGTCGCGCTTGTAGGCAGATGCGGGGTCCTCGAATAACATAAGAACACCCTTCATGGAACGCGCGGGGACGTTGAGATTGATGTTCCAGAGCGTGTCGCTTTTGTTGTATGTGATCTTGCGGTGGCGCAGAACGCGGTCGTACAGGATCGCCAAGGAGCTAGCGTACTGGTTGCGGATATTTCGGGCGAGGCTCTCGTTGGTGACCTTGTCGAACTCGAGGCAGATGTTATCGATCGTGTAGCTGCCGTCACCATTGGCCGCTATGACTCGACTGTAGTCGTTGAAAGTGAGCCCGTATTCGAGGCGGTCCCCAAGGGCCGCCTGGTGGAAGGGCATGTGGGACTCGAGCAGTTCGAAGTCCAGCGGCACGAAGAAGCGGTTTCCATACGCGTTGGCGATGGCCTGGTCGACGGCAACGTTCGAAGCGTCTCCTGCGCCGACACGAAGTTTGGTCGCGTTTCGGTTGGTAGTAGTGTCAATTCCCTGATATTGGGCGTTCTCCCGCTCTCGAGCGGTCTTTCAGAGGTCTTGATAGCAGTAATATACGTCGCTGTCATCGATAGACATCACCTCGTTGCCGGAGCTTTTAATGGTCAATTTTTTGACCACGACGCGGCCTATATTCTGGACCAGGGTCCGGTTTGCGTCGGTCGAGGTCAGCGAGATGGTGAACGCCAGTCTCGCGGATCCGGGCACGACAACGTCATTGCTCCCCAGATTTGGGAAGTGGACCAGCAACTGCTGGTTCTGATCAATAGCCGCCGGGTTGTTGGTGACAACAACCGACTGCCGCACAGCCTTGACCTCGAGGGGGTCGCGGAGACGGCGGTAAGGATTGAGTTTTTTCCCGTATGCGCTCGAAGCCATGATAATATATTGAACTTGTGTAAACTGATCTTCAATATAAGAACATGGATGTCTTTGATTACAATGAGTCTGGTCGTGCCAGAGCTGACGTTGCCCCTGGTGCTTTTGCCGATGACATCCCCCTCGATTATTATAATCCTCCCGAAGCCACGGGCGGTGGCGACTATGTCGCTCCAAGAATTACCGGCAACGCGGAAACCTCATTCAGTACCCGGAACGTCGACGCCTATGGAAAACCGTTATTCCCCAATACCCTGGCCTACGTTGAAGGTGAATATGAAGATGTCTTTAATATCAGTCTTGTGCCTTTTAAACATAAAGTCATCGCGGGAGCGGCTAATGAATATTACAGAATGCTGGCACAGCAGCAAAATATCAAACCGGAATTGCCAGATTTGTCCAACTTTATGATCGATAAAGATGGCCTCTTACGCCTGAAAGACTATCCCGACATCAGACTTATAAATGAGAATACGCATCGTCCAAACGAGCTAATCACTGTTTCCAGATACAAAAATGGGAGGGTTGCAATCCGAGAGAAATTGGGTATACCGGCTTGGACTCCCGAAATGTCAAGAAAGGCGAAAGCAGAACTCCTCAAATAAAACCAGAAGTTGGGCGAGGCGACTGAGTCCTTGGACACAGGCGGGGCAACCGAGGCCGTTAATAGCACACAAAAAATCATCGCTGTCCTCGCTAGTGAGGGATATACCTCCCGTGATATAATAGGCATGTGCCGGGCCCTAGAAAGGTCCCGGGGGGAACACACGAACAACCTCGCCAAGCTCTCGGAACTGGATAAAAAAATTGCCGAAAAGAGGAGCGAGCTAGAAGAGGCCACTGACGAGACTACTAAAGACCGCATTGCCGAACACCTGAGTAACCTGCAGGATGAAAGGGCCGCCCGCCTTGAGGCCACTTCGGCCACAAGGGAGTCCCTCCGGTCCCAGATCAGTCGTATACGTGAAACCCTGCACCGGATTCTATACGAGGACAAAACCCTCGCCGAGCGAATAAAGACCCTATTCCGTGAGCAGGGAATAACGATCGTGTCTATTCTCACGGCCCTCGGGATGATTATTTCTACAATAGTCCTCGCTCTCCCGGGCGGTGGCGCCGCCGCCCCACCGCAGCCGCCGCAGCCTCCCGGAAAAGGCGGGGCCAAAGAGTGGCTTAAAAAACAACTCCAAAGTCTCGGAAGAATCCTGGCTAAACTGGCTGGCAAGGCGGCCGCCGCCCTCCCGGGGATCATTGGCTCGATCGTCTCCTGGCTCCTGTCTCTCCTCGGGAAAACCGCGGTCTGGTTATCTAGTAATCTGTGGGCTGTTCTTATGGCTGTCGGGGGATTACTGCTTGTGGCGGCACGCGAGTGGCTGCTACCTAAGAAACCAAAGCAGTCCTAGTCCGATGGCAATACTGCTCACGATAAGGGCTGTTTTTTCGTCCTCGTGGGCCTCGTGGTCTGCTTTGGCTGCCGCCGTTGTTGTAGCGGGGGTCAGCTTTGCGGCGGTCTGGCTGGTGGCCGCCTCTGACGGTGAATCGGCGCCCATCGGTTTAACTAACCCCTTTTCACCGGTGTCGTTTTTCGAGTCTGGGGGGGCAACACTTTTATTTAGGCCTTTATTAAGGCCCAGTCTCTGTGCGCTGGTGGCGACTATTATATTGTTGTTGTAACCCACTATCTTACCAATACGGAGGAGCAGGTCTCCTGGGGCTATGACAAGACCCTCCCCAAAGGAAAAGTTGATCTCAGAGCTGGCATTTTGCACGACATCCTGATAACGGATTATTGCTGCTTGGGCGTCCACAGGAGAAGTAATGGCAGTTTCTACGTTCGTCTTAAACTGTGTTTGCGCACGGAAGGCCGCCCCGGTGCCAAGAATGCCTGTGCGGATCTGGACCTGGGCGGTTAGAACGGACCACACGTAAGTCTGGATACTATCAGCCAACCTCTCGACCACGGGGCGGGTTAATCCATCTGACTTATTGAGCATGAACAATCTCCAAGCCCGGGACACAACGTCGGTCTCCTGCTCAAAGTAGTCCACGTGGGTAATGAGGCCCTGTGTCGGGAGTGTAACGACATTTCCTTCGGGTCATACTCCCCGTCAGGGGCCTTTCTATGCACGTCGATTACTTTGATATATCCTCTGCTGACCCAATAATAGAAGACGGGGCCGAACCCCTGGTTGGGGCCACTGACCCTCCAATCGGAGTTCGGGGAGACACCGAATTCGTCGCAGATTTTCTCGTACCCCTTGCGGTCGTAAGAGTTTTCCATCGCATTCCATGTCTCATCATAAGGTAGTGGGGCCTGTATCTCTTCCAGTATACGTCGTATTTGGTAGTACACATGAAAGCGGTAGACAGACTGCAGAAAGCCATCATCGGGAGTCAAATGGTCCTCCACCGAAACTCCACAACCTGTGGTGGCGCACCAAACGGCGAAGTTTAATTGGTTCTGCCAAAACTGCATCGGTGTTGTACGCCACGCCTGGAGCCATTTGTCTGAATAACTCTTAGGCATAATATAGTGTTCGAAGATATCGGGGTACTTAGCCTCGAAGAATTTCTGCGGGTCGTCGGCCTGGACCCGAACCCGTACTTTTCTAAGATCGCCCACATCGCGAGCCGCGGTTTTTTGGAGGCCGGGATTGTACTTGGCTTCACTATTAAACTTGAAAGCTTTCGCATTCATAATATTGGGCCATATGTTCCACAAGCTTTCGAACGTTCAAAGGGGGGAGGCGATCCCCCTCCTGCGGTGCATCGACAACCGCGATGGTCGCCTCGCCATTGGTTTGCGATCGATAACCTTCGCCGCGGGGTGGTACAATATTGAAAAGGGGGAGAAATTTTCTTGGAGATTTACTGGGGGGTCAGAAGAAACCCTCAACATCCCACCTGGCCTGTATGGGTTCGACCGGCTGCGCGAGGTTCTCAAGGGGGCCAGCCACACACTAACGGTCTGTGGAGAGAACGGGTTGATCACCCTAACAGTCGCCCCCGGGTGGGCAATCCTTCTATCCGATGGTCTGCTGGCGCTGCTCGGCCTGGACGACGGCTTGGGCGGAGTCTGGCTCGACGCCGGCGTGTATACGGGCGATCGCCCTGTAAACTTTGCGACGAGGCAAATGCTGTGGGTCCACTTGGAGGAGATAAACACGGCCGAAAATATTGTTGATGGGGCTCCCTCAACACTCCTGGCCGGCATCGGGCTGGGGCGCCACGCCTTCGGGGACATAAACACGGTCCGCATGGAGTGCCCAGAATATAAGCGCCTTCGAGATGGCACGGTCGGCGAGTTAAAGGTTTCCATTAGGGATTCATCTGGAAAAGCAATTTCCAATAAAGATCTCCCAATACACGTTACGCTTGAACTCGTCGCCAGAAAATGAGTATCTTCGGCGAGAGGATCAGCCGCGGGCCTGACCTGGCCGAAGTCCTATCTGGCTATGCTAAAAAAGACTATGTCGATGCACAGGACGGCCTCCGTGTCCTGAAGGCGGGCGACACCATGAGTGGTGATTTGGACATGGGGGGGCAACTGGTGCGTGGGCTGCCCAGAGACCTACGGCCATACAAAGGTGATGAGGCTACTTCATGGAATCAGGTCGTGAGAACGGCGGCTGATGCTTTCGAAGCCGCGGTAGATAGGCGTAAGCCTATGATAACTGTGTGGGCCGAACAGAAACGGTCTATGCTCGATAACCGATACGAGTGGTCATTTGGCAGCGACGCAGCTAGGGGTCTTGCAGATGGGGGCTACCCCATGATGGCCGCAGGTAGGGTCCTTCGTATGGGGCTGTCGACAACAGCACCTCACAACTTAATCACCGCCGCCCTTGTCAATATTTCGGTCAACGGGGTGGAAAACCCGTTATATGGTACGATCAAGCCCTCGGGCCAAGCCTGCGGTATTTCTATATTTTCAACCCCTCTGGCGCTGCAGCAAGGCGACAAAATAAACTTTAGATCAGCCTCGTCCACCCCCGAAATCGCGAGCGCAGTGGTCTCCCTCCTAATTGAACTTGACCTGTAGATGACACATTGGTGGTAAAATACAATGAAGCAAGTTACTCCAACAGCCCCATCGGGCGCTCTCTACCCAGAGCTGCACAATGACGGCAATGTTGCCGGCGGCACCCCGCAACGGCCAGATCAGTACTTCCGACTCCAGGAGATCTCGCGACTTCGTAAGCACCTCGAAGACGAAAAAGACAGACACTCCCAGCTCTTTAAAAAATACCGGCGCGGGATTAACTCTGTAGATGCTGTCGACACGGCGCTACTCTCAGCCAGTGTGGGGATGGGCATTGGAGGTGTGGGCCTCCTGTCCACGATCATAGCAGCCCCGGTTGTACTGGGGCTTGAGGTTGCAGATTTGGGCTGTGGACTCCTCGGTGTCGCCGGTAAATTTGTCAGCCGCCGGCTCTCGGTGAAGGCAAAAAAGCACGACGAAATTATGATTCTTGCTGGCAGTAAACTAAACTCCATATCCGCCCATGTCTCGAGAGCACTCACAGATGGTCAGATCTCTGATGAAGAATTCCGCATAGTTGTTGATGAGGTCCACAAATATACCCAGATGAAGGCAGAAATTCGGGATAGGGCAAAAAAGGCGCATGCCGCGGTCACTCTCGACGAGGAAGCGCTTATTCAGAGAGACCGGGACGAGGCCAGGGCCAGTTTCATGAAGAAATTGGCTGCACCTTAGTCTTCTTTAAGCGGCGACAACATACGCCATACAGCCCGCCTCCATACTCCGTAACTCTGTAAGACTAACTTTCATCCACATTTTTCTTATTTATGCCCCTTGAACCAAACTGCAAATAGCTCGCCTATTTACTTCCTGGTTTAATCAGCCAGCCTGGCCAGTATACTATAGTTGACCCCCTGTCCTAGATAGCTGGTTGTGTGTACATTGCACCATCAGTCTTATCTGGCTTCTAGATAGCTGGTTGTGTGTACATTGCACCATCAGTCTTATCTGGTTTCTAGAAGGTACAGCTGGTGTAATATAGCAGGATGTAGCGGAATATTCACAACCATGGATTGTGGTGCAATATCTGCCTATATATATAAAAGCTGTAAGTTGTCACGCCGGTCACTCTCGACGAGAAAGCGCTTATTCAAAGGGCCGGGACGAAGCCAGGGCCAGTTTCATGAAGAAATTGGCTGCGCCATAAACTGCTTTGTGAGGCCACGGCACGAAGGGCCGTGTTGCCGACGTGCCAACACACAGCCCGCCTCCATACACAGTTACTCAGAAACAAGTTGACGTAAGTTGGTGATTTAGTGATCCTCACTGGCCCAGGATCTGAGAGCAAGTGGCTGTGGGGGTGGCTGCGCGAGCAGCTGCTCGCGAGCCGCTCGCGCCGCCGTTGTGCCGTGTTCAGGCTGTACTCGCTCTATGAAGTGAGAGAGAGGGGAAGAGGAGAGTTTGGTAATGGCCCGCGTTCATAAATGAACGCCGTTGCTATGGTGTGTTTACCTTGGATACCGTGTTCTTGCAAGACCGTCCCTGGGGCTCCTCGCGGCTGTATCTCCGCTCTAGGCCTGGTTCCATTTTTTTGATCTGTCCTCCGCATTTTTTCCTATCTTGAAACTAGCCTTGGGGGCTGCGCTGGGCATGGCAGAGGGTGTGGGGGTGGGTGCCGCGGCAAAGGCTTCGCGTACATTGTGCATGTAGGCCGGCCTCTGGTTGATTTTTTTGTTGTTGCGAAGCAATATGGTTGGGGGGCTCGCCAGGGGGGTGGGGCGGGCCCCTCGTCTGGTTAATGGTAGTTGCGCGTGTGTAGGCCGGGCGTGTTTCGCGTACATAAAGAATTGGGGCAATTGTGTATGTAGGCCAGGCGTGTTTCGCGTACATAAAGAATTGGGGCAACTGTGTATGTAGGCCAGGCGTGTTTTTCGTACATGCAGAATTGGGGTCCGAGTGCATGTAGATGTGGTATGTTTTTCGTGCTATCTGTTCCAGAACCTCCAGTCTGTATACTACTAATCGAAACAGCTCACAGTAACAAAGAAATGCATAACAAAAATCTTTAGCTGTCATTTAAAAGTCTATTTATTAATTCTATAGAGCTGAAATAACTGATCTATATGTAAATATATATTCTTCTTGTTTTTTTCTGGGGCCAATAGAGAAACATTGCAAATTTAATTCTAATTTTGTATTTTAGAAAAAGCGGAAAGAGATTAAAAAGGCACGGCTTTAATAAAGTTCATTTCCTTTTGCCCTAATAATCGAAACGTTTTTACAATAATTTGACATCTTCTTTCAACTCAGAAAAATTATTTTAACTTGAATAATGAACGAAAAACAGATCTATATCTGCTGTTATAGTTGTAATAAACGAAAATATTCACAGAAGCATTTAGGAGATAACAAACATATGTCGTTTTAAAACAAATCCCAACCAAATGTACAAATCTACCACGGTCAGAAAATTCTGGAACGGTATTCCGGAGCAGGGTGTAAAGCAGAGACGGTAGTTGCGCCATAATGTAAATAGAGCACACCAGAATCGCAGACTGTACAACACGGACATCTTTTGGCGACAGATGGTGTGACGTATTGGGGTTTGCCTCCCCGGATCCAACTTCCCCGACAGGCTTTGATCGCACCTTGGACGACTCGTACAGTTTGAAACTCAAGAGAGCCGCACACGTTATAATCGTGATGAATGCGACCGCCTGGAGTGTGTTTTTGTTGATGATGTCGTTTAAACTCTGCTTAAAAGCTCTATCAAATCTGTTCCCCACAAAGCCTACAGACAAGTATGTAATGTTTCTCTGAGCATCTGTTTTCCATTTTAGAGCTAGTATGGACAACACTGGGATATGGAGAAGAACGTCTATGCAGAAGAGGACAATTACAGAAATAACAGTTCTTTTCGTGGTGAAAACTGATTTAAACCGTAAAGGCATCGCTACACAGGCACATCTCGTAACACCAAGGAATATAGTGGTGTAAGCAGAAAAATCGTACATTGTAAAGGCAGGCCAAGAGAGAATGAGGAACATTTCATTCAATACTCGATTTCGATTGATTCCGAGCCAAGAAAAACCGTTTCTCACGGCTACCGGGACAAATAAACAAAGAAAGATGGCATCCGAAACCGATATGGTGAGCAGCAAAGTTGTCACACTGTCTTTAACACCGGCTTTGATAAAAGTTACTATGTTGAGTGTGTTTGCAATGAGGCCTGCTAAAAGTAGGATTGGGTAGAGGGGATGAACAATTCCAGAAAAAATATCGTGCTCTCGTTTGAAAGGCTTTTCAAAAGTTTCGAGTGGCAATGTAGCGTTTAGCTCCGACAACATTGTGAAAGTCTTCAAAGGCTTTTCTATTTCCTTTGCAACTCTCTTAACTTCTTGCTCTAACAAAGGTAAACCTTTCCTTATGATTCAGTTAATAAAAGCCCTTCTTGTTTCCTTCCAAAAAGTAAAAAATTTAAAAGGAATAATAAAAGAACCCAGTTATCATGTATATCATAACTTCAGACGAGAAGGTTATCATTGTTATCTTATTACTTTTAAACTTTCTCTTGTTCTTAGGAACATCCACTTGGGATACTTTAAAAAAAAAGATGTTTCCTATGGCGACGATATTATTTTGGTGGTAAATATCATTCCTAAGACATCCGTCTTTGTGCACGTAAGAAATCGAGTTAAGGATCAAATAGAAAAAAAGCTAATCACTTACTTCAATATGTGAAAATATATCACTACTGAACAATAATTGTTGAGACACTGGTAATGGGATAATAAACTAATTAAAATGTTTGACCAGCTTTATAATGTATACATCTGCTGTGTCACTTTGATTATTGAAAGGCTTCGCTTATTGGTTTCTTTTCTGGCTTATAGGCGAAAGTTATTATCTTTTCTCTAATTCAACAAAATGCTTCGTCTAATTGGACATAGTGGTGGTGCTTCCCTTTTTTAGAAAGATGTTTCAAACTGTAAAATAAAAAATTAAAAAATCTGGCTGTTATTAACTAAATTATGGTGATGGCGATTGTTATACGTATAATTAAGACTTTTCACACCACTATTCCATTGAGTTTTCAATTTAAAAAGCGTTCAATGTGTTTGGTTTTTCTTAATCAGAGCTTCGAGGGTTCAGGTATTAAAGGAAATAATTAACTAATTTATATTACATCTCTGTAGTAGAGATGCTATTATCTCTTATCATATCTTCCATAACTTGTGCTGTTTAAATAAAGGTAGGATCATTTTAATTACCGCTAACATTATTTAAACATACTATCCTTTTCTATTACCCTTATGCAGAAAGGTCTTGTCGATTATATACATTAGACTTAAATCAATATCAATGTATCATTGTTACGACACAAAGTACAGTTTTAGTTAAAGTAACCAAGTCACTAGTA
Source organism: Elysia crispata (assembly GCA_033675545.1). Classification (NCBI taxonomy): domain Eukaryota; kingdom Metazoa; phylum Mollusca; class Gastropoda; family Plakobranchidae; genus Elysia; species Elysia crispata. The sequence goes on from JAWDGP010002378.1 coordinate 15,146, forward strand.
AACTTCAGAGAGAAACACAATAATTTCTAGATCTGAGATCTCAGACCAGACGTCTTAGAATTTATAAAGGCTTTTCTAATATGTTCTCAGAAGTGTCTTGAAGAGAACAGATGAAGATAAAATAAATAACGACTGCACCAGCCAACGTCGGTATCATAAATGAATGTCACAAGGTTAGAAATTTAGTTCACATATAAATTTGAAATGCAATGCTGAGATTAAACTAAAAGTAAATCGAGAGAGTCATAATAGAACCATAAATTTTACCAATAAAATTTCATACTACATCTCTAATTTCTTCTTTCAAATTTTTTCAACATTGTCCCGTAAGAAAAGAATAACAGCATTAGCAGTTATAATTTTATTTAAGCTCAATATCGGAGAAGGTGTGATATTTTTTCATCTTGCAATGACTGAATTTTGTCTTTTTCTTCATCTAAATATTTTGTTTGTTTTAAATGTAAATTTGTTCAATTCTAAACGAGAACAGTAAGTAATATTAACAGGTTTCATAGCATACTGATATGAAATAAAAAAAATGAGCAGTTATCATTATACAAGCTCAATATTCCAATATCTTCTGTACCGAACACAATACCGAATGATAAACAATGTTTGAATATTATTTAATTAACAACCAAGCTAATTTTACTATGATGTTAGGATTTCTTTTTGTATCTGCAGGCTAGGTACCCCCTACATTATAGTTGTGACAAGGGGTTGGAGTGGGATATGTCGACACATTAACATAACAAATGGGAGCCTAACGACATGCAGTTAGTGCACAACTACGCACGCACAAGCTGATTAGTAATTAATCAGCTGTCTCTAATTGAGGGAGTTAACTAACATCTACCTGGTGCAGGGTACAACTTTCTAGTATAACTCGAGGACTTTTCCGACGGAGACCGCGACATGGACTTGATCATCAAAAGCAATTCGCTCTACTGATACTCCATCAGGTACCAAACTCGACAGCACTCTCCAAACAGCGGTACTGTGTTGCCGGTAGAAATATTAAGCTAAATTACATCCACTTACCCCACCGAACAAAATCTTTCTCACAATTCCAGTCCAAAAACGAGTAACAGACGTTAACAAATCAAACTTACATCCTATGAGACTACCCAGCTGGTTTTTAATTGAGACATAAATTATGTTAAAATCATTTCCTTTTCATCGATTTGTTGATAATGGAAAAAAAAAATTGATTATCAATAATGAATCTTATCAAAATATTATCAAAATTTTAAATTGTTTTTCGTTTTGACCTCTTATGAATTTTATCTGGTTAAATCTTTGCGAATAAACAAAACTGTAACAGGTTTGAAGAGGGCAACCTTTATAAGTTCTATGATAGCGCATGATGCTAGAAAAGTGTACGTTCTCGTTCGATAATCTTAAATGGCAAGATAAATAAAATAATACTACAAGTCCAACCTGAATATAAACTTACGTCGTGAATCAAACACGTTTTCATTCTTCAGTTTCAAGTCTTAACATAGACATACTGTTCTGTAAGGTAACAAAAAAATAATAGAATCATAAAACTTTAGATATATTATAGTTCGTAAAAAAGATGCAGAAATTTGCTTAAATATAAAAGTCATAGAGTACACTCTAGCTCTTTGTAAATAATCCTACTGGGACAATAATATTGAGATAAAAATGCATCGTAGAGCTTTTTTTTAACACAGAACTAGGTCGTCATTGCATTTTAATACTCATTAGCCTAAAGCACCTTGTTAAGATAAAGCTACAAATATGTTGAATCAAATGACACCATGGTTATTTACCCCTACAAACTACAACGTAGGTATATGTGATTCTCTCTCTCTCTCTCTCACACACACACACACACACACTCACTACGTTTTACTACCTTTGCCTCTTTCTTTTTTTATTTTTCAACACTTTCTCTTTATTTCTCTTTCTCTCTCCATGTCGCTCTCTTTCTTTCTCTGGTACAATATATTGAAGCTAATCGAATCTTTTGTTTTCTTTCTTAGAAAAAGACTCTTAAAACTTTGAAATACAACTCCTAAGACAGATACTTCAACGAATAATCAAATATGTTCAGAAAGTTGTTGCTATTGATGTTGATTTTGATTCTGTAGTTGCTGCTGCTGCTGCTGCTGCTGCTGTTGTTGTTGTTGTTGTTGTTGTTGTTGTTGTTGTTGTTGTTAATGTTTTTGTTGTTGTTTGAGCATGTATCAGAATTCAACCTCAGAACAATTTCAACGATATCTTATTACGCTATACTGACATTAAAAGTCTTGTTCTTCCTATTTTCCGGTAATTATACAGCTGTTCATACCATTAAGACATATCGACAACTCTTTTTTTTTCGTTCTCCTCCACAGGGAAAGCCTGCATGTTCCTTGAATGCAAGCCGAAAAACTCTGCTGCTATATACTAAATATGATCTAAATAACAAAACTATGAATTAAGATTAAGAATGATATGTTACGAAAATAGATAATGGATTTTTTTTCCGTTTTATTTTCTAGTCTTTATATGTTTAAATGACAACAAATTTGAATTAATCGTAAAGAACAACATCTTATGAACATCGCAACAGATTTACTTACTTTTTATTTATTTATAATTCGTATTAAAAGGTCATTGTATGAAAAGTGACATGAAAAAACTGCCCAATTTCTTACGAGAGTGGTGAAAATCTCGATTGTTTAAATGTTTGTCAGGTCCTCTGTGTTATTATATACGAGGTGGGTTAAAGAGGTAACTGACCTAAATATGAAGCAAATAAGACAGAGCTTTGTAGCTTGGCACATATACATTTATTTCTTTATATAGTCACCATGTGAGTTTCATATTTTTGACACCTCTCCTTTACCTTCAAAAGTGCTTGAGAGCAAAAGGACCCAGAATGGCACCCTAAACACCAGTCTTCAACAGCTTCAGATGCGTCCTCGTTGTCATGGAAACGGCATCTTTCGGATGATTTTTTTAGATTAAGGAACAAAAAAAAAGTACGAGGGGAATTATTCAGGTGAAGAAGCTGAGTGTGACAGGAGTTAAAAGCTGCGCAGTCTGCTGTCTGGACTGCCTGTTGTGCCCTATGCCCATTAATCGGGCTTCCACGCATTTTTCTCACCAATTCAAACCGCAATTCTATCAGTAAGTCGTCTCCTATGAAGGTTTGTCCATTTTCAAAGTAGTCAGTCATAAGAATGTGTTCACAATCCAAAAACACTTGGTGAAGGAGAAGAAGGGATTTTTCCATTGCATGCATGGAGGACATCTCTTAAAACTATATTCATCCACCATGTTACCATGTTTTTGAAAAAATATGTGTGATTGGACTCGATTCGAAATATGGTTTTGTAGGACTCAGTCGGCTGCTTCTTTTGCTCACTGGTCAAAAGGAGAGGCACAAACTGCGCAGAAACTTTATTGATGTTGAGATGGTCATGAAGAGTCATTTCATTTAATACTAACAGTTTTACTTGAGAGCTGTTTCACATTTATGCGTCGATTTTGAAGAACCAGTTTCTTCAACGAGGTACGTTATCTTCAGGTTACCACAAAAAGTTTGCGCTCTTCACGTTCTTTATCCATCACAGACATAATTCCAAATATGAATTTTCTTATCTATTATGTCATAAATATTTGTCACCATAAACTTGGACCATTTTATGAAAGATATCAGAAGGGAATTTTCGTTGCAAGTAAAAAACTTTGATAACTGACTGATTTTCCACCGGCTCCTTTAGCAAAGAAAAACAAGCGATTTATTGCTTTAGTTTCATTGAACACTCCAACAAATGCCGATAGACAGTTAGATTTTCCCAAAACTTTGTATTTCGAGTAAAAAAAAAGATAAAGATCGTAAGGCTGACAAAATTCTAAAACTCTACAACGATTCCTTCGTACTCAGACCAAAGACTTCTTGAAACATCCCCGTAGAACTCAGAGCTAAAATCTATACCTAATGATAGTGCCCAAAGTCGTAACAGGATAAATTATGCACAATCCCTTATTAAGATTTTTAAAACTGTTTTTCAAAACTTAGCACTTGAATTTACTGGAAGAGATAAAATGAATAACTATTTTGATTAAAATACAATGAGAGGCTACAAGTTTAGTTACCCCCTCGTACCTAAAAGACCCATGCAAGAGTTGAGAGGCATTAAATAATGCCATGACCAATGTATTTGCTTAGCTTGTTGTAGTGTAGGTAACTTACTCTTATGCATATCAGTGGTTGGAAATCTTTAAGGCAACGTATTCTAATGGGAGAAATGAGAGGTTACTTCATGTTGGATTAGCCATCCAGCCAAGATAAAGGTATGGATTCGTATCCGGCGCTGTGCAAAAAAGAAAAAAAAGCAAGGAGACACTGAGAGTCATAACCTGGGTGTGGTCTGGCCCCCTTAAAGTGTCAGAAATTATTTATAGATCCTTTTAAAACATTCTTTATTATGTAGGTATAAACAAATTGGCAGCTATGAATTCGCGCAATGCAGAGCATCTTTACGTTCTCTTTTTTGTTTTTTTGTTTTGTTTGTTCAGGAATTCAATATTCCTCTTTCAAACGTTTCAAACGATGTTTAATTAGATTAGGCAGTTACTATATTAGCTAATTTCAAATATTGAATATTGACCATAGACGCAAATCTAGACAGAAAATTTCTTTATAAATTCTTCTATGTTTTAAAAAAATTCTTACTTTTCACATTAATTTTGTTTATTCTTCGTCTCTGTCTAGCTATTTGTCTGAATTGTCTAGTCTTTGCCTTTTTTGTTTTTGTTTTTCTTTGGTATTGGTCAGTTTTTCATTGGTCGGAGCATGCCTCTGTCAAACTTTACATTCGTTTGTGAGTTTGCTCATGTATCCATTTTCCTCTCTCTGCCTATGTTTCTGTCTCCCTCCCTCCCTCTGTCTCTGTCTCTGTCTCTGTCTCTGTCTCTCTCTCTCTCTCTCACTCCATGTC
>JAWDGP010002379.1:0-19502 GCA_033675545.1 Elysia crispata
TCTCATAGCGCACTCTATCGACTCTTAACTAGAACACCTCTCTCATAGCGCACTCTATCGACTCTTAACTAGAACACCTCTCTCATAGCGCACTCTATCGACTCTTAACTAGATCAAGTCCCTCATAGCGCACTCTATCGACTCTTAACTAGAACACCTCTCTCATAGCGCACTCTATCGACTCTTAACAAGATCAAGTCCCTCTCTCGCATAGTGCACTCCATCGACTCTTAACTAGATAAGTCCTGCTTGCCTCATAGCGCACTCTACTAGAACACCTCTCTCATAGCGCACTCCATCGACTCTTAACTAGATCAAGTCCCTCATAGCGCACTCTATCGACTCTTAACTAGAACACCTCTCTCATAGCGCACTCTATCGACTCTTAACTAGATCAAGTCCCTCATAGCGCACTCTATCGACTCTTAACTAGAACATCTCTCTCATAGCGCACTCCATCGACTCTTAACTAGAACACCTCTCTCATAGCGCACTCTATCGACTCTTAACTAGATCAAGTCCCTCATAGCGCACTCTATCGACTCTTAACTAGAACACCTCTCTCATAGCGCACTCTATCGACTCTTAACTAGATCAAGTCCCTCATAGCGCACTCTATCGACTCTTAACTAGATCAAGTCCCTCATAGCGCACTCTATCGACTCTTAACTAGAACACCTCTCTCATAGCGCACTCTATCGACTCTTAACTAGATCAAGTCCCTCATAGCGCACTCTATCGACTCTTAACTAGAACACTTCTCTCATAGCGCACTCTATCGACTCTTAACTAGAACACCTCTCTCATAGCGCACTCTATCGACTCTTAACTAGATCAAGTCCCTCATAGCGCACTCTATCGACTCTTAACTAGAACACCTCTCTCATAGCGCACTCTATCGACTCTTAACTAGAACACTTCTCTCATAGCGCACTCTATCTACTCTTAACTAGAACACCTCTCTCATAGATATCTACTCCTATCGACTTCAACTAGAACACCTCTCATAGCGCACTCTATCATCGACTCTTAACTAGAACACCTCTCTCATAGCGCACTCTATCGACTCTTAACTAGATCAAGTCCCTCATAGCGCACTCTATCGACTCTTAACTAGAACACCTCTCTCATAGTGCACTCCATCTACTCTTAACTAGAACACCTCTCTCATAGCGCACTCCATCGACTCTTAACTAGAACACCTCTCTCATAGCGCACTCTATCTACTCTTAACTAGAACACCTCTCTCATAGCGCACTCTATCTACTCTTAACTAGAACACTTCTCTCATAGCGCACTCTATCTACTCTTAACTAGAACACCTCTCTCATAGCGCACTCTATCTACTCTTAACTAGAACACCTCTCTCATAGCGCACTCCATCGACTCTTAACTAGAACACCTCTCTCATAGCGCACTCCATCGACTCTTAACTAGAACACCTCTCTCATAGCGCACTCCATCGACTCTTAACTAGAACACCTCTCTCATAGCGCACTCCATCGACTCTTAACTAGAACACTTCTCTCATAGCGCACTCCATCGACTCTTAACTAGAACACCTCTCTCATAGTGCACTCTATCGACTCTTAACTAGATCAAGTCCCTCATAGCGCACTCTATCGACTCTTAACTAGAACACCTCTCTCATAGCGCACTCCATCGACTCTTAACTAGAACACCTCTCTCATAGCGCACTCTATCGACTCTTAACTAGATCAAGTCCCTCATAGCGCACTCTATCGACTCTTAACTAGAACACCTCTCTCATAGCGCACTCTATCGACTCTTAACTAGATCAAGTCCCTCATAGCGCACTCTATCGACTCTTAACTAGAACACCTCTCTCATAGCGCACTCTATCGACTCTTAACTAGATCAAGTCCCTCATAGCGCACTCTATCGACTCTTAACTAGAACACCTCTCTCATAGTGCACTCTATCGACTCTTAACTAGATCAAGTCCCTCATAGCGCACTCCATCGACTCTTAACTAGATCAAGTCCCTCATAGTGCACTCTATCGACTCTTAACTAGAACACCTCTCTCATAGTGCACTCTATCGACTCTTAACTAGATCAAGTCCCTCATAGCGCACTCCATCGACTCTTAACTAGAACACCTCTCTCATAGCGCACTCTATCGACTCTTAACTAGAACACCTCTCTCATAGCGCACTCCATCGACTCTTAACTAGAACACCTCTCTCATAGCGCACTCTATCGACTCTTAACTAGAACACCTCTCTCATAGCGCACTCTATCGACTCTTAACTAGATCAAGTCCCTCATAGCGCACTCTATCGACTCTTAACTAGAACACCTCTCTCATAGCGCACTCTATCGACTCTTAACTAGAACACCTCTCTCATAGTGCACTCTATCGACTCTTAACTAGAACACTTCTCTCATAGTGCACTCTATCGACTCTTAATTAGAACACCTCTCTCATAGTGCACTCTATCGACTCTTAACTAGAACACTTCTCTCATAGTGCACTCTATCGACTCTTAACTAGAACACTTCTCTCATAGTGCACTCTATCGACTCTTAACTAGAACACTTCTCTCATAGTGCACTCTATCGACTCTTAACTAGAACACTTCTCTCATAGTGCACTCTATCGACTCTTAACTAGAACACTTCTCTCATAGTGCACTCTATCGACTCTTAACTAGAACACTTCTCTCATAGTGCACTCTATCGACTCTTAACTAGAACACTTCTCTCATAGTGCACTCTATCGACTCTTAACTAGAACACCTCTCTCATAGTGCACTCTATCGACTCTTAACTAGAACACCTCTCTCAAAGTGCACTCTATCGACTCTTAACTAGAACACCTCTCTCATAGTGCACTCTATCGACTCTTAATTAGAACACTTCTCTCATAGTGCACTCTATCGACTCTTAACTAGATCAAGTCCCTCATAGCGCACTCTATCGACTCTTAACTAGATCAAGTCCCTCATAGCGCACTCTATCGACTCTTAACTAGAACACCTCTCTCATAGCGCACTCCATCGACTCTTAACTAGATCAAGTCCCTCATAGCGCACTCTATCGACTCTTAACTAGAACACCTCTCTCATAGCGCACTCTATCGACTCTTAACTAGATCAAGTCCCTCATAGCGCACTTTATCGACTCTTAACTAGAACACCTCTCTCATAGCGCACTCCATCGACTCTGAACTAGAACACCTCTCTCATAGTGCACTCTATCGACTCTTAACTAGATCAAGTCCCTCATAGCGCACTCTATCGACTCTTAACTAGAACACCTCTCTCATAGCGCACTCTATCGACTCTTAACTAGATCAAGTCCCTCATAGCGCACTTTATCGACTCTTAACCAGAACACCTCTCTCATAGCGCACTCCATAGACTCTGAACTAGAACACCTCTCTCATAGTGCACTCCATCGACTCTTAACTAGAACACCTCTCTCATAGCGCACTCCGTCGACTCTTAACTAGAATACCTCTCTCATAGCGCACTCTATCGACTCTTAACTAGATCAACTCCCTCATAGCGCACTCTATCGACTCTTAACTAGATCAAGTCCCTCATAGCGCACTCTATCGACTCTTAACTAGATCAAGTCCCTCATAGCGCACTCTATCGACTCTTAACTAGAACACCTCTCTCATAGTGCACTCCATCGACTCTTAACTAGATCAAGTCCCTCATAGCGCACTCTATCGACTCTTAACTAGAATACCTCTCTCATAGCGCACTCCATCGACTCTTAACTAGAACACCTCTCTCATAGCGCACTCCACCGACTCTTAACTAGAACACCTCTCTCATAGCGCACTCCATCGACTCTTAACTAGATCAACTCCCTCATAGCGCACTCTATCGACTCTTAACTAGAACACCTCTCTCATAGCGCACTCTATCGACTCTTAACTAGATCAACTCCCTCAAAGCGCACTCCATCGACTCTTAACTAGAACACCTCTCATAGCGAACTCCATCGACTCTTAACTAGAACACCTCTCTCATAGCGCACTCTATCGACTCTTAACTAGATCAACTCCCTCAAAGCGCACTCCATCGACTCTTAACTAGAACACCTCTCTCATAGCGAACTCCATCGACTCTTAACTAGAACACTTCTCTCATAGCGAACTCCATCGACTCTTAACTAGAATACCTCCCTCAAAACTCACATAATCAACATCTCCCTCATCATTCAGTCATAGCTCATCTAATCTACTCTAAACTAGAACGCCTCCCTCTAAACTCACATTATCAACATCTCCCTCATTCAGTGACTGCTCATGTATCATCGATTCTAAATTAGATCTGAAACGTTTCACGCGTATAATTATATGTATTCATTTGGCAGCCTCCAAATGCCGCGTTGTTTTTTAACGCTTAATCTGTATGGCAAACTAAGAGTACAGTCTCACGTTGCCGTCTTCGACACGCTTCCGTACGCTTCCCCCGATAATTAAAGAGAGAGAGAGAGAGAGAGAGAGAGAGAGAGAGAGAGAGAGAGAGAGAGAGAGAGAGATGCCTGCTCTTTCAGTACACGCAAATTGTAGCGATTTATGAGATTGTTGTCCTCTGACCCGCTTACAAACGACGGATTGTCTCCTCTAAACAACAGGCTACCTATACATAGCAACGGCTACATGTCGTAGAAATCGTGGACAAGCCAGAGACTCAGCTTCTGTTTTGGCCAACGACAGCAGACAGTAATTTTGATTTCACCTTGCAGCAACTATATCGGCAGCCTAGAGTAGACTGTTTTTGTTTCTCACCTTACAGTGCGGCCACTGCTTCGGCTAGCATAGACTTTTAGAGCAAACCGCTTTTCTTTCTCACTTCAATAGACTTTCGCAGTATTTTTTTGCTTTCTCACTGTGCAGCCACAACTGCGACTAGTCTATACTTCAAAATAGATTGGAGTTGTTTCAAACCTCATTGACAGTGTTTCTTTCTCACTTTGCAGCTAGCTTCACTTAAGAATAGTGTTAATTTATGTTAGACTTCGGAACAGATAGTATTTCTCACTTTATTTAACGTTAGAAAGGACAGTTTTCTTTATTTGTAACCTTATTTAAGACTTCAGAACAGACAGTATTTTCCACCGTATTTCACTTGAGAACAGAGTGTAATTTATGTCGCTCTCACCTTGCAGTGTAACTCTTGCCGCAACCAGCGCAGTCTTCAGACCAGCACCGCTGGTGTTTCACACCTGTGCCCAGGCGAGACACGGTAGGTCTATAGATTACCCATTCCCGACACGTCCTCGAGTGGGCTAACCAGACTTTATCGCAGAGTTATTATGATGGGCCTAATAATCCAGCTAATAAAACCGTGCCTCACTGAATCGCTGCTTCTGCCTGGTACATTCCGTGATTACCAGCTTTCTGGGAAAATAAAAAAATAAATAAATAAATAAACATAAAACTTGTCAGCTGCACAGGTTATGAACCATGTAATTATCGCCCCCTTCTATCCACATCAATGGTGATCGTTTTGTCAACACGGCTCATTTGTCAAGTGGAGCGATCAAAAGTTCAATTTATTGCTGTAGAAGTCTTCATTTCGAACACAACGAGCCTCCCCTCCCCTCCACGCACCTTTCCTCTTTTCTCTCTCTCTCTCTCTCTCTCTCTCTCTCTCTCTCTCTCTCTCTCTCTCTCTCTCTCTCTCACCCCCTCCTCTTAGACCCGCACACAATGTCATCATCATTTATGTTCCAGAAAGCGGAACGGATTTGAATTGAAAGCAGCCATATTAAAAAGAGTTTTGTTCCACTCCATGCACGGGTGCTTGCTGGTGAATCAATGTGCGGACTCTGCTGAAAGAAAGAACGCTCGGTCCAATGAATTTGTTCCTCCTTCACCCGACCTCTTTCATACCATACGCACTTCTTTCCGTACCCCCGGCCCCATCAAAATTAATTTAAAGAAAAATCTTAATTGTATGAGATTATGATTGAGTTAAAAGCATGGAGCAGAAGCCCCCTCCCCACTCGCTGTTCTCTTCTTTTCTCTCCCGGAACCCTCTCAACATCCTCGGTTCCTGCGACCTAGACAGCACATCTTATCTTCCCAGCTCCATTGTTACACCAAGTTTGTCAGGCCGAGCCGCTCATACACCGCACAAAACACGGCATTACAAAAGGCATCTTTTGACGTCCTGTTGAGGAGACAGGGGAAAAGGAACGAGGGAAAAAGCCTGTGTGTTTGGGTGAAAGGGAGAATGAAAGGGGGCTATCAGTCTAGCTGGAGACCGAGAGAACTTACCTTTGATACAGCTAACCTCTTGCTGTTCTGGCCTCTTCAAACACAGGGATAGAGGTGCACATTTAACCTCGGATCAGAGCACTTTGTATTGTTTTTAATCTTTACATCTGTAGGTCTGTCAACTCCCACACCCCACCCCCTTTTAATTACACACACGCACACGTAGACAAATCAATCTCTGTGTCCCTGTCTCTGTTTCGTTCTCTCTTTCTATCTCTATCTCTGCCTGCTTTCTCTCTATCTCTGTCTATGCCGCTTCCTCTGCTTCTCTCTCTCTCTCTCTCTCTCTCTCTCTCTCTCTCTCTCTCTCTCTCTCTCTCTCTCGTTGACTCATATAAACACACCGTACCAACCTGTGCCTTTATAAACCTGACAGATGCATACAAAAATTATACCACCCGATGATTTGCGCATTTGTTTGGGATTAATTCGCACAATTACAGCAATCACCGCCAGCACATTTCAAACATAGTGGGATCCCCATCTCTTGAAAACACGAACGGTACGCCTCAATGCATCCGGACTGAATAGGAATTCTTGTCAGACCGTAGAGGACTAGCCAGTCGGCCAGGCTATTATTGCTCTCATGATCCCGCCACGGCTGGGTGCGAGATGGACACTGCTGTTTGATTGACAAGCAAAACACGATGATTGATGTGTTGTTCTCACGGCGCGAGGAATCCAGCACTTGAGGGGAGGGGAAGGGAAGGCGGGCAAACCAGGTACTGGGACGTAGCGGGCTTGCCAGGGTCGAGTGTTGGGGGCTACCATTGGTTGCCGCTTGATAGCTCTCAGATTCCATCGAGCCAGGCATTGCCTCTTGTTCTCAAAGTTGGACGAGTTGGAGAAGACAGAACGGGTCTTCTTGCTGCTTCCAGTTACCTCATTTTTCTTCCAGCTTGTTCTCATCACGACCCCCATATCTCGGGGAGGGGAACCGTCTGTTTTGTTCGCTTCGCAAGTTCGCCAGAATCACAACGCCGCCACCAGTTTTACTGTGAACTTTAAAGCCGCGAGTTCATCATTTAGCTGTAGCACTGAGTGAAGTTATTCCAGGTCAGGCCCTCTGCAGCCACTGAGGACAGAGTGGTATAATCGCCTTCACTGTACTTTGTGCGGCCAGTCCCAAACTTTGTTGTGGCTGAGAGACAAAGATTTTACCTACAGTTTAGAATACCAGATGCGACAATTGTCCTTTGTTCTTGATGTGAAGTGTTAAGATAGGCCTAATACTTAGATAAGATGTAGAATATTTATACTTTGAGGAATTCGCGCTGAAAGATTTTCCGATGTTCCGAGATAGAGCACAGAATCTTGACAGATCTAGATTAGATTAGATTGAAAAGAACTTGGAATGTGTGATTACAACAAACTAAAGAAAGCCTATTGTTAAAGCCACATGGGCAGATTTAGATTGTCTGTAACATAATCTAGACTAACTCATGATAACGTGAGCAGGTTCACAGTAAGTGCATTATTTTTTACTCACCTTATTTACTCTATTTTTTTCGCCTCACCTTTAAGTCATAGAGGTTTAGGTGTTATCGAAGCTTACAGGAATAAGTTTATATTCAAATCAAGATTTATAATAGATCTAATCTAGATCTATATTCAACTAAAACTGTGCCATAACATTGATAAATATAGAGTCTAGACTCTAGACCCAGCTTTACTCCTCTGCTCTTCTTCCAAGTGTTCTTTTTGAAAGATCTAGAATCTAGATCTAGGTCTACAAACCTTTTTTTTTTTTTTTTTATATATAAATCTATCACCATCAGCACATTCATCGGAATCATTTTCTTCGCTATTCTTTTTTACTTCTTCACCACCACCACCAACATAATCTTATCCTCCCCCTCTTCTTCCTCGCAGCACCCCCCCTCGCCATTCTGTTCGAAAAAATATTAAAAATAATTATTATAGATCTAGATCTAGTTTAGATTAGACCTTAGATCAGAATCGATAGTCTGTGACATATCTACACCAAAATGTAGGCCCTGAAGCTATTATAATCTGTCATACCTCCTGTCTAGCTATGTAGCCAGAAGCATAAATGTTTGTCTCCAAAAATGTAACGGTTCTAGTCTATTTGAATTTTGAAGTTAATATCTGAATGATTGACCTAGACCTCAATGGTGCAGCAAACTGCATGTTTATCCAAAGCTAATTACTACCAGCCCATGCACCTCTGACAACGGACCGTCGAAATATAGATCTAGCTCTGCTTCAAGAAATAGGCCTACACTATCTTGAGAGATTTAGAGCCAGTTACTTACGTCTAGAAACCACTTACAAATTTTAAGTTTATAGATCTAGATCTAGATCTTATCTCGATACTGCTAGCTACTAGTAAAAGCCAACATCAAACTCCTCACAGAATCGCCTATAGTCTAAATAAGTTTCTCATGTTAAAACAGGAAAATGAATTCCAGTAGATTAGATATTATATTTTGCTACCTAGATCTAATGATTATCCCGCATTGAATTGGTTATAAAACGTCCCATTGGATTGTCTTATACTAGCGGATAATACCTGATCTGTGATGGCTGTACTGTGTGTTCTACTAACTGTTCATAGTATGCCTGCCTTTGCTACTGCTGCGTCTGTGGCTACTATCAATAGTGCTAATGCTACTGCTGCTGCTGTTACTACATGTACTACTAGGTCTACTCTTCTACTACTACTACTACTACTACTACTACTACTACTACTACTACTACTACTACTACTACTACTACTACTACTACTACTACTACCACTACTACTACTACTACTGCTACTACTACTACTACTACTACTACTAATACTACTACTACTACTACTACTACTACTACTACTACAACAACTACTACAACTACTACTGCTACCACCACTACTACTACTACTACTACTACTACTACTGCTACCACCACTACTACTGTTACTACTACCACTACTGCTGCTACTGCTACCACCACTACTACTACTGCTACTACTACTACTACTACTACTACTACTACTACTACTACTACTACTACTACTACTACTACTACTACTACTACTACTACTACTACTACTACTACTGCTACCACCACTACTACAACTACTGCTACCACCACTACTACTACTACTACTACCACTACTACTACTACTGCTACCACCACTACTACTACTACTACTACTACTACTACTACTACTGCTACCACCACTACTACTACTACTACTACTACTACTGCTACCACCACTACTACTACTACTACTACTACTACTACTACTACTACTACTGCTACCACCACTACTACTACTACTACTGCTACCACCACTACTACTACTACTACTACTACTACTACTACTACTACTACTACTACTACTACTACTACTACTACTACTACTGGTGCAGCAACTACTGCTGCTGCGTGAACTTATCACCTAAGAGCAAATTGCACAGTCATATTTCCATTCAACAGCTAGGATATTGGCCGTTCGTTACGATTGAGTGAAAAAATTTGCTCAAAATTTCCTCACTCGTTTGATCTCACTACTTGATATGACAATGAACCGACAACGGCATCGCAACCATCCTTATCAGGTCCCTCTACTCCTGCGACTACCGCTACCATTACTACAGCACCCATCTCTGAGATACTTCGCCTCTTTGTCTTCAGTCCATGATCTTTGCCATCTGAGATTTTCTGTTCCATGTTTGATAACAACATTAGTAACATTATCATGAACAGCGCCAATACCACCTCCATCACCACCACCGATACCAACATCTATAATAATAATAATAATAATAATAATAATAATAATAATAATAATAATAATAATAATAATAATAATAATAATAATAATAAATGTAACTATAATAATAACAACAATAATATAATTAATTAATTAATTAATAAATGATAACAACAACAACGATAATAATAATAATAATAATAATAATAATAATAATAATAATAATAATAATAATAAGAAGAAGAAGAAGAAGAAGAAGAAGAAGAAGAAGAAGAAGAAGAAGAAGAAGAAGAAGAAGAAGAAAAGAAGGAGAAGTAGAAGAACCATAATTATAATAACAACAGTTGATATTTATTTTGATGACAGGTCCTCCCACCACTCCCCCACCCCCACTCTTCTTTAGAAATTCTTTCATTTCTATACCTTTAAAAAAAAAAAAAAAAAATTGCATCCGATGTTCATAACATTATCTTTTGGGTTTTTAGCACATCAACTGTAATATTCTTATCTCTGACTTACTCTTGTGTTTCGCTTTCTTCCACTGAGCAGCAGTTGCCATCGCTCAGGGTAAGGCATAAATTCAAATGGTTTCTCCAAGTTCAAAGTGGAGCTATATAGACGCTGGTCAGCAAATGACCTCAAGCACCAGCATGTGTCCGGCAAGGGACAGCTCAGCGCACACACCCAGGCCGCCCTTATCCTGGTCCTTGAGGCGAGTGTTGCTCTCCCTGATTGCCCTCACGATCTTCACGCGTGCTGGCGCCTTTGGAGCTGAGTCGGTACGAACGTGCCAGCCGATCCGCTATGACACGTGCAAAGGGCTGGGCTACAACGTGACTGGCATGCCGAACTTGGTGAACCACCCTAGCGAGGACGATGCTCTTCTCCAGCTCCAAACATTCCTGCCGCTTATCCAATACGGCTGCTCTAGCCGCCTCAAGTTCTTCCTTTGCTCTGTCTACCTGCCTATGTGCACGGAGAAAGTGCGGACACCGATAGGTCCATGTCGACCGTTGTGCGAGGCGGTGCGGGGACGGTGCGAGCCAGTTCTACAAACTTTTGGTTACCCATGGCCGAACGCGCTCAACTGCTCCAAGTTCCCTCCCGAGAATAACCAGAAACACATGTGTATGGAGGGACCGACGGATGAAACAGAGGAACCAGTGCCCGGCTTCAGGCCAAAAACTTTCCCAGGATCGCATCCACCGCCGCTCTTTCCGCCCAGACCGAAGATTCACAGCCCAGAGCACACCACGATATCTTCTAGAAAAGGGATAGACGGCCGAGGTTTGATGAACAAATATAACCCAAGAAAACCGATCCGCCCCAAGAAGCCTTCTCAAGGCGTGCCACCTCTAAGTGTGGATGGCAGTTACCCTGTCCTTCCTAACTCTCCGCTCTACCCGACGGACCTGCCGCGCCAGAACTGGGAGCCGTGTCGCGAGCTCGGCTACTACCAGTTCCACAAGTACACGTACATCAACCGCACGGCGCGGTGCGCCCTCCTCTGTCACGAGCATGACGCGTTCAGCGCTGACAACAAGCAGTTTGCTCATGTATGGATGTCTGTTTGGGCCGTGATCTGTTTCATCTCCACTATCTTTACTGTGGTCACATTTCTCTTAGATGCTCGACGCTTCCAGTATCCCGAGCGACCTATCGTTTTGATGGCTACCTGCTACAACATCTACAGCATCGCCTACTTGGTGCGACTTGTGGCGGGCCGAGACGATATCGCCTGTGACTTAGAAAGTCAGAGCAATCTGAGCGTGCTCACCCAGGAGGGTCTGGAGAACACAGACTGCGCCATTGTGTTCCTGCTGCTCTACTTCTTCGGCTCTGCGTCTGCTCTGTGGTGGCTTGTCCTTGCCGTCACGTGGTTTATGGCAGCGGGACTGGGCTGGGGCCACGAGGCGATCCAGGCACAGTCCTCCTATTTCCATCTTGCCGCCTGGGCTGTTCCCGCCATCAAAACCATCATCATTCTCGTCATGCGAGACGTGGATGCGGACGAGCTCACGGGGACCTGTTTTGTTGGCAATCAGAAGACCAGCACCCTCATGGGCTTCGCCATCGCCCCACACGCAGTGTACCTTCTTACTGGCACATGCTTTCTCGCTGCCGGCTTCATTTCACTGTACCGCACCGGGCGCAGTGGTGTTGGCATCAAGCCCTATGGCGTCCGCGCTCTGGACAAAAGTCAACAGCAGCAGTTGCAACCACACAACAACCAGTCACAACAGCAGCAGCACCAGCCTCTGTCCATCACTCCAGTGGGTAGTACGAGTGGAGGCAGCAACACTTTCCCCGGGAGAGCTGAGGACAAGTTTCTCCTGCTCCGTATCGGCCTGTTCTCCTTGCTGTACACGGTGCCCGCTGCCTGCGTGCTGGGCTGCCTACTGTACGAGTATTTGGTTCGGGAAAGCTGGTACAAGAGCGATCGTGCCGTGAGTCGCAGCACACCATCGTGGCCTCTGAGCAGCACCGTGGCGCCTGCGTCCGCCAGCTCGCCTAACGTGGGGCTGTACACTCTGAAGCTGTTCATGTATCTCGTCGTGGGCACCACTAGCGGCGTGTGGGTCCTCATCAACAAAAAACTCGGCGCCTGGAAGGCTCTGTTCGCCCGCCTCTGTGGTACTGGCGAGAGGGGCTCCAGTCGGGACCAGTCGAGGAAATGCGTCACCCAGTGCAGTCATGTGATGCACCAGTACCATGCCGTGCCTGCTAAGGTCGGCCCCGGAGGTGTGGCCTTGCCTGGCTTAGCAAGCACCTCCACCAGACCTGATCGAGCCGGGAAACCATCCAAGTCTAAACGGTTCCGGTCGGATAGCGAAACAATCGTGTGATTGTCGCAGTCCCGCCAGAGACAGCAAATCTTCTAGTGTTTCCGAGGTCAGATCAGGTTTCGGCCCAAAAATCTCTGACGATGAAACATTTCTTGAAAACACTCGAGATTGGAATATATACCTTAATGTACACTACACGGTGGTCGCTGTTAAGTGTTGGTGTGAAGAACGCCCGCTCTGGTGGCGCCGAGACATTGATGAACACTTCATGTATTGTAGATAATGTACAGATGTCAATCTCTTAACTCTAAGACAGGACACATGCCGGGGCGGGGGGGGGGGGGGGGGGGGGGGGGGGGGGTTCCGTTTTTATCAAATACCAAAGATTTTCCTGATGCTCACCTGTGTAGTCAGCGCTTGTCCTGTCCTCAGTTAATGTTCTGTCTGACAGGCCGGGACTGTCTTGATAATATACCCATACCGCTCTGGACTCCAACCCCTCGATAAGTGTAGGAAAAAAAAAAACCTCGAATACCACCATGAGACCAACTTCAAATATATATAGCAACGGGGTTTCCTTCCTGCCTGCGTCCCCGAGCTTAGGAAATCATTTCTGAGTGGCGGATAGGGGAAAATCATGCTATGAGTGAGGGAACTGGAGAGGTGAGTAGCTGTCCTGAACTGTTCGGCACTGAGTGGTGGAGTCTAACCGCTCCAATTAGAGACTCAGGGATTTAAAATATTTAAAAAAAAAGAACCAACAAACTGAAACAAATTGATAAGAACCGACTCGGGGTTCGCAAGTGTCTCTCTTGCTGTAAAGGGCCGCAATAGATGTTGGAGATGGCGCTAGACAGAACATTGGAGAACACGACAACACCATGGCTGCTCGCGCATCATGGAACAGTTTGTCACAGAGGAATATCTTATTGGAATTATTGTAAACACGGAGACTGCACACCAACTCTAGAAAGGTGAGTTTGAAAACTTTAAAAGAAAAAAGGTTATATTTGACGTTTTATAGCGGATGTCTTGGTTTGTAATAGAAGAAAGCTGCAGAGAGAGAGAGAGAGAGAGAGAGAGAGAGAGAGAGAGAGAGAGAGAGAGAGAGAGAGAGAGAGAGAGAGAGAGAGAGAGAGAGAGAGAGAGAGAGAGAGAGAGAGAGAGAGGAAAGTGGGTGAAAAAGGATAGAAAGGTACATAATACAATATATGTGTGTAAAGCCGCGTGCGCTTGGTTTACAAGATCAGAAAGACAGATCTGTATGAGTAAGTTTGATTAGAAGGAGGAATGAAAGCGTTATCTTCAGTCGATTCCAACCTTGTTCAGAGCCAGATCTTAGCCACGTCCACCTCCCTAGTGTGCCATAAAATACAACCCTTATCTTACCTCAGATCTGCGCACTTCACAATCAAATTATAGCTGTGTTAGTATGGTTATGTGTCTGCAGTATAAGCTGTAAATTATTACAGTTTAGATTGAAGCCAAGAAACGAGCTAAAACTTTTTTCACTTTAAGACAGAGGCCTCAATGATAATTATTCCCATTTTTTAAAATCCTGTGTCTCCTTAAAAAAAGGACGAGGAGAAACACTTCAGCTTGTTGTTCCCATCGCCAGAGCTGATCAGGTACAAGCATTGTGTTTTCAGGGAGAAGGGAGAAACAATCTTTTCTGTGGACCAGATTGGAGCGCTGGGCATGGGGCATGCAGACTCCTCACACAGGGTCTCTCTCTCTCTCTCTCTCTCTCTCTCTCTCTCTCTCTCTCTCTCTCTCTCTCTCTCTCTCTCTATCTATCTATCTATCTCTCTGTGTGTCTCTCTCTGTCTCTCTCTCTGTCTCTCTCTCTCTGTTTATGTCTCTCTTTATGTTTCTCTCTCTGCCTCTCTCTGTCTCTCTGTCTCTCTTTATGTCTCTCTGTCTCTCCCTGTCTCTCTTTATGTCTCTCTCTCTCTCTCTGTGTCTCTCTCATTCTCTCTTTCCCCTATATAACTATCAATCGTAACCTGTGATGATGGCAAGCATTACTTCTGACTCAGCTCCCTCTAGATGTTGTAACAGAGTGGCTCAGGGCAGGTCATGCAGTTTGACCTAGCCGAGATCCAATACTCATAATTTGCTCCTTGCAGATTTGTTAGCTTAGGTTGTTGGTGAATGCTCGCATTGTCCTTTAACCGACTGACGGCAACAATCTGGTAAGCACTGCAGTAACAACAACCGACATATAGTAACTGTTCTGGATCGAAGAAACCTGCAGTTGAAATTTTCATTTACAGTTATGGAAATTAATCATGCCAGTAGGATAATGTTTATCAATGACCTCTCATCCTGACTGATAGATTGTTTGGGCCTGGCATTGTCTCTCGAACCAACACTAGCGTCCGCAACAGATAAACAGTTATTCTGCTCTGCACTATGTGGAGAACTGTAAAGTCTGGTGCAGGCTGGGCTGGGGAGGGGCAAGATAAGAGTCCTAGATCCTGCACAGTGCACGGTGCGCGCGCACACACCCAACACCTCAGAGCTTTGTATCGATTAGACTTAGTGAACTTTACAGGAGTTCACACGTGTGCTTTTAGTTCACACCAAGTCTCAAGCCACAAAACTGGAGGAACCTCTGATAATAAATTGATCATCGCGCAGGGTCGATTCTCGCCTCGAAAAATGGAATTAAAATAAAATATTTTGAAAAGTAAGTTTATAGTGTCTACCAGTCTTGAATTATAGCAAAAAAAAAAGAGTTTTTTTTTCCTTCTAATGATGGATTCATGCGATGCAGGCCAAAAGTTTCCATATTATAATGTCTTGAGAAATAAACTTTTAAATATAGTTATTCAAGTTTTGTCTTACTCTTCCAATTTTTTACTGAACCAGTTTTGTCGTTTATCCTCTTAAAATTTATTTTATCACCAGAAGCGTCCAATCAAAATCAATAAACAGCACTATTAAGTCTTGTTTGATCAGCCGAGGACACCCACCCCTCTCTCCAAACTCAAAATCCTTTCTCTCACACACTCGGGCTGACATTGCTACCCGCATCTGCTAGTAAGGTCACGCCGTGTACACCGTACCCTGACTTGTGTGTAGCCCAAATCAAACACTCTAAGATGCATAGAAGTTGTATCTTGGGAACTACTTTACATTGAGTTGTGTGTGAAGGAAGGCCAGACATCAGACAATATAGTTATGTGCGTGGAAAGGTATAAGACGTGAGGAGGGAGAGCTTTGGGTCAGAATACCACTGTCATTAAGGTTTATTGATCTAGCTGGCCGCGAGATAAGGGCGAACATTGTTACATTAGTTGTATATGGTAGGTTGTAAACGATATGAAGCGATAGCGCTTAACTGACTTGGTACTGACTGTCCTATGTTGTGACCAGAGTTTCTCTCTCTCTGTCTCTCTCTCTCTCTCTCTCTCTCTCTCTCTCTCTCTCTCTCTCTTTCTTTCTTTCTCTGTGTCTCTCTCTCTCTCTCTCTCTCTCTCTCTCTCTCTCTTTCTTTCTTTCTCTGTGTCTCTCTGTATCCCTCTGTCTCTCTGTCTGTCTCTCTCTCCCCCCCTCCTCTGCTTTTTTATGTTTTTTTCCCGCTCGCTCGCTCGCGAGGATTAAGTACATGACTTTTCGATTGATCTCTACATAACGTTTTATTTCAACCAATACAGTTATTGCTCGAATGTTTTTAATCTACAGCGTGGTGAGTGTGAACACACGTTGCGATTCATGTTTCAGAGAGGGATGGATATATATATATATATATATATATATATATATATATATAGAGAGAGAGAGAGAGAGAGAGAGAGAGAGAGAGAGAGAGAGAGAGAGAGACAGAGAGAGACAGAGAGACAGATTAAACTTGTGAGAATAAAACCAGCGGTGGAGTACAGCTTGTCTCGGTAGTTTCGGACTTGAGTCTTGACACAAAAGCCCAGGTGCGCAATGATCCATAGTAGAAGTCGACTAAACGCAAAATCCCGGCAGCCATTCTGAAAACTCTCTGTGGATCACACAGCCGACAAACAGACTTCTTCTACGATGAGATTAATTATTTTATCAGTCACCCACAGCACACAAGATTATTTCTACCCAAAATTAGGGGGGTAAATCAGGGAAACTTATACAAAGGATTGCCAATATTTTCCTTTTTTTTGTGTCATTTCTAAAATATGTAACATAGACTGCCGGATGTGGAAATATTTAATCTGGGAGGAATATGAAACAACACACACACACACACAAATCATCATAAGAGTTTAAAAAAAAAAAGGGAAAGCAATAAAAAGATGTTTGGTTACAGAAAAATCTAGAGGGCCGGAAAACTCAGTAAGGTTAGGTCTTTTGTCTGACACAGCGCAGAGAACGGACTGGGATCTCATCTCCCCAGTCTGTATCTGGCTTGGCAGAGGCCTAGAACTTTCCTTTACATGCTCTTTGTTTTCTACGGCAACATCCACATAACACAGTTCTAGCTGGAATGGTTGTCTGCGCTGAATGGGGATAATGTATGTGTCTGTGTGTGTGTGTGAGAGAGAGAGAGAGAGAGAGAGAGAGAGAGAGAGAGGGAGAGAGAGTGCGAGTTAATGAGTGGGAAAAAAAGAGAGTGAGCGAGATAATAAAGGAGAAGACGAACTCGTGTGAAAGAGCGAGTGATTGAAGAAAAAGATAGCCAATGAGTATGAAAGACAGTTGGTGAGATAAAAAGGGAGGGAGGGAGATATAGGGATAGATAGATAGATAGATAGATAGAGAGAGAGAGAGATAGATAGATAGATAGATAGAGAGAGAGAGAGAGTATTTAGATTTGATTTTAAATCTATGTATCTTGACACTGGTCCTGTATCTATCAGCCTTGGCGGTTTGTTTTGCAAACATTTCTTTCTTTCAGCGTTTTCCTCCCTCCCTCCTCTCTCCCCCTCCTTCTCTCTCTCTCTCTCTCTCTCTCTCTCTCTCTCTCTCTCTCTCTCTCTCTCTCTCTCTCTCTCAGTGTCTATTTCTATTCAATTTCATATGAAATAATAATAAAAAAGAAAGCACAAAGGCTAAAGACTACCGCATATTTTACTGCCCAGCCGGCTATGTTGACGTTAATTTTCGCAGCCGCCCATAAAAGTTTTACGCTAAACTAATAAAGTCGCTAGTCGTGGCCGCTGGGCTCGCCGGCTTAACGCTCCGTGAACCAAGTGGGCTGGGCAGCCCCAGGCCCCGGCTTTAGGCCGGCGTTAGGCCCGCTCTGGGAGGGTTGCTACACTGGAAACATCTGGAGACCAGTTAGGAATCATCCACAGACTGCTTTATGACCTCTCTCAGAAAAAAAAAAGACATGGAGAGACAATAAAATATTTCTCATGTAATGGCATAAAAAGAAATTTAACGAGGGATCCTTGAAATAATAATGTAGCTGATTTTGAATTGATACGGGCAATGAATATTAATTTTAATCACTTCGACATTTGAAAATAATGTACTGTTCCACTCTGCGCCCACATTATTCCGCCGTACCTGTGTGTTGCGAAGGACACGCCTCTTACGTCACTAACCAAGGCCACAATGAACGAGAGACAAAAGTAACCATGTTGATATGTAATATTATTATCTATCCAACGAATGTATTGATTGATGATGGCAAAACTTATCGTATTTAAATATTAAAACAGAATCAGTATTTTTGTTTTTATCCAACACTCATTGTGTGTTTTTAACAACAACAACAACAACAACAACAACAACAACAAAGAAAGATCAATTACAATATATTTGCATGATTACTCAGAATCGCTAGAGTTATTATTTTATTAAGGTCACATTCGGGAAGGTCACTCCATGTCTTGATGAATTTTGGACCTTTTGTTAACATGGAATCGAAAAACTTTCCGAACTGCACCAAAGAGAGAACCTTTGCTAACTAATGCTGAGCAAAGATCCGTGATAAACAAAAAATAGTCTTGGCTATAAAATAGTCTATGATACATGCTGGTGCCGCTCACAAACAGTGTTGAACTTGAGCAAATAAAGACTATTTGCTGTGCAAACTGAGATAAGATAAGGCCCAAGTGGTGGAAATTGTTCCTTGCCAACGCAATCGAAGCAAAATACTTAGTTCTTTAGAATTATTTCTTTCTTTAAAACAGAGCGCCAATTGTTTGATCTGGATAGCGAAAAATTTGCAGCACTTGCTGTTATTTCTCACAAGGTGCTTCAGTTTTGTGTGGAATTTTAAAACACATAGTAGAAGGCCGGAGAAAATACTAATTTATCTCTTGTTACATTTGGGTCAGACAACTTTGCTTGTCGGTCGCATGGTCCCAAGGCCAGCTCAACCAAAACACGTCATATTTTGCAGAACATTATCTATTTGGTGTCCGACTGTATAAAGCCCAACCCTTTTTTTTATTTTAATTCTTGTACCTCTTCTGATTCTTTAGAAGCCATTTAGATCTAGATCTAAAACCGTACTCCTAGTTTCCTTTTTATTTTTGTTTTTGTTTTGTAGAACTAGATTCAGGGTTTTGAATAAAGCAATGTTGATGCTTGCCTATATAAAAAAAAATCGAGGCATGGGTATAAAGCTTTAAGTTAGAGAACATAAAAATAAAAGGATATTGAGGTGTTGATTCTGAACTGTAAATGCGAGAATGCAACTGCTAAGCACCCGTTTCTTTCATCATGGATGCCAAGTTACTGTACTATTACATCCCGTCAGAAGCGTGGATAGGACTATTACTTCT
>JAWDGP010002381.1:0-24196 GCA_033675545.1 Elysia crispata
TATATATCTTGTAGTTGTAGTTTTACTTGTTGTAGTTCTACTTGTACTTATGGTACTGGTAGTTGTAGTTGTACTTGTACTTGTACTTGTACTTGTTGTAGTTGTAGTTGTTCTTGTTGTAGTTGCAGTTCTACTTGTTGTACTTGTAGTTGTACTTCTACTTGTTGTAGTTGTAGTTGTACCTGTTGTACTTGTAGTTGTACTTATAAGTGTTGTAGTTGTACTTGTACTTGTATATGTACTTGCACTTTTTGTAGTTTTGGATAAACTTGTTGTAGTTGTAGTTGTACTTGTTTAAGTTGTAGTTGTACTCGTACTTGTTGTCGTTGTAGTTGTAATTGTAGTTGTATTTGTTGTACTTGTAATTACAGTTGTACTTGTTTTAGTTAAAGTTGTATTTGTTGTATTTTAGTTGTACTTGTTTTGGATGTAGTTGTACTTGTTGGAGTTATAGTTGTATTTATAGTTGTAATTGTACTTTTTTATGTTTTAGTTATAGTTGTACTTGTTGTTGTTGTACTTGTACTTGTTGTACTGGTGGTTGTAGTTGTACTTGTTGTACTTGTACCGTACTTGTACTTATTTTAGTTGTTGTTGTAGCACTTGTATTAGTTGTAGTTGTACTTGTTTTATTTTAGTTGTACTTCTACTTGTTTAGTTGTATTATTAACTTGAACTTGTTGTACTTATATTAGTATTTGTATTTGTTGCAGTTTAGTTGTACCTCTTGTAGTCGTACATGTACTTGTTGACCTTGTAGTCGTGGTTGTACTTGTTGCAGTTGTATCTGTACTTGTTGTAGTTTTAGTTGTACTTGTTGTAGTTCCACTTGTATTTGTACTTGTTTTAGTTGTAGTTGTAGTTGTATTTGTACTTGTTTTTATTTTAGTTGTACTTGTATTTTCACTTGTTGTAGTTGTATTTGTACTTGTTGTAGTGGTAGTTGTATTGTTGTACTTTAAATTGTACTTGTTGTATTTGTAATTTAGCTTGTACTTGTACCTGTTCTAGTTGTAGTTGTACTTGTTGTCTTTGTACTTCTACTTGTTGTTGTTGTACTTGTCGTTGTTGTAGTTGTAGGTTTATTTCTCACTGTACTTGTTGTAGTTATACTTGTATTTTTACTTGTTGTCGTTGTAATTGTACTGTTTTAGTTATACTTGTTGAACTTAAAGTTGTAGTTCTACTTGTAAATGTAATTGTTAAAGTTGCACTTGTTGTAGTTGTAGTTGTACTTGTTGTAGTTTTAGTTGTACTTGTAGTTGTACTTGTTGTACTTGTAGTTGTACTTCTACTTAATGTAGTTGTAATTGTACTTGTTGTAGTTGAAGTTGTAGTTAAAGTGATAGTTGTACTTGTTGTATATGTAATTATACTTGTTGTAGTTGTAGTTCTACTTGTTGTACTTGTAGCTGTAGTTGAATTTGTTGTAGTTGTAATTATAGTTGTACTTGTTGTAGTTGTAGTTGTACATGTTGTAGTTGTAGTTGTACTTGTATTTGTTGTACTTGTAGTTGTATTTGCACTTGTTGTAGAATTAGTTCTACTTGTACTTGTTGTGGTTGTAGTTTTACTTGTTGTAGTTGTAGTTGTACTTGTTGTAGTTGTAGTTATACTTTATGTAGTTGTAGTTTATTTGTACATGTTAAAGTTGTTGTTCTACTTGTTGTAGTTCTACTTGTACTGGTGATAATGGTAGTTGTAGTTATACTTGTTGAAGTTGTAGTTGTACTTGTACTTGAACTTGTACTTGTTGTAGTTGTCGTTGTACTTGTTGTAGTTGCAGTTGTACTTCTTGTATTTATAGTTGTACTTGTCCTTGTACCTGTTGTATTTGTACTTCTAATTGTTGTAGTTGTAGTTGTTACTGTTGTACTTGTACTTGTGATTTTACTTGTACTTGTACTTGGTTTAGTTGTATTTGGAATTTTAGTTGTACTTGTTTCACTTGTTGTCAGACTGCTGAATTTGTAATTGGTGTACTTGTAGTTATAGTTGTACTTGTTCTAGTTTTAGTTTAACTTGTACTTGTTGTAGTTGTACTTGTTGTAGTTGTAGTTGTACTTGTACTTATTGTAGTTGTAGTTGTACTTGTATTTGTACTTGTTGTAGTTGTAGTTGTAGTTGTTGTGGTTGTACTTGTTGTAGTTATAGTTGTACTTGTACTTGTTGTAGATGTAGTTGTAGTTGTAGTTGTACTTGTTGTAGTTGTAGTTGTACTTAGATTTGTTGTAGTTGTAGTTGTAGTTGTACTTGTTGTAGTTGTAGTTGTACTTGTACTTGTTGTAGTTTTACTTGTTCTTGTTGTAGTTGTAGTTGTAGTTTTACTTGTTGTACTTGTAGTTGTACTTGTACTTGTACTTGTAGTTGTAGTTTTACTTGTTGTACTTGAAGTTTTAGTTGTACTTGTTGTAGTTGGAGTTGTACGTGTTGTAGTTTTAGTTGTACTTGTTGTACTTGTAGTTTTTATTATACTTTTTGTAGCTTTAGTTGTACTTGTTCTAGTTTAATTTGTACTTGTTGTAGTTCTACTTGTATTTGTTGTACTTGTAGTTTTAGTTGTACTTGTTGTAGTTGTAGATGAACTTTTTGTAGTTGTAGTTGTACTTGATCTTTTGCTTTGTGTATTTGTAGTTGTACTTCTACCTAATGTAGTTGTATTTGTTTTACTTCTGGTTCTAGTTGTACTTGTATAAGTTGTCATTGTACTTTTAACTTTTGTAGTTGTACTTGTACTTGCCGTAGTTGTAGTTGTAGTCGTACTTGTTGACGTTGTTTTTGTACTGATACTTGCACTTAATATAGTTGTACTTATCGTTCTTGTAGTTGTAGTTATACTTGTACTTGTACTTGTTGTAGTTGTACTTGTCGTTGTTGTAAATAAAGTTGTATTTGTACTTGTACTTTTTGTAGTTGTACTTGTATTTTTACTTGTTGTAGTTGTATATGTACTGTTGTAGTTGTAGTTCTACTTGTACTTGTACCTGTTCTAGTTATAGTTGTACTTGTTGTCTTTGTACTTCTACTTGTTGTAGTTGTACTTGTCGTTGTTGTATTAAAGTTGTATTTGTCCTTGTACTTGTTGTAGTTGTACTTGTATTTGTACTTGTGGTAGTTGTAGTTGTACTGTTGTAGTTGTACTTGTTGTACTTGTAGTTGTAGTTTTTTTTGTACTTGCAATTGTTGAAGTTGCACTTGTTTTAGTTTTAGTTGCACTTGTTGCAGTTGTAGTTGTACATTTTGTAGATTTACTTGTACTTGTTGTAAATGTACTTGTATTTGTTGTACTTGTAGTTGTATTTGCACTTCTTGTATTTATAGTTGTCCTTGTACTTGTACCTGTTATAGTTGTACTTCTAATTGTTGTAGTTGTAGTTGTTACTGTTTCACTTGTAGTTATAGTTTTACTTGTACTTGTACTAGTTGTAGTAGTAGTTGTTGTACTTGTAGTTTTAATTGTACTTGTTTTAGTTGTAGTTGTACTGTTGTAGTTGTAGTTGTATTTGGTTTACTTGTAGTTGTAGTTGTACTTGTTCTAGTTTTAGTTGTACTTGTACTTCTTTTACTTTGTGTAGTTGTAGCTGTACTTCCACTTAATGTAGTTGTACTTGTTGTACTAGTTGTACTTGTATAAGTTGTAGTTGTACTTGTTCTTGTTGTAGTTGTAGTTGTACTTTTTGTAGTTGTAGTTTTACTTGTTGTATTTTACTTGTACTTGTTTCTCCTGTAGTTGTACTTGTACTTGTTGTAGTTTACTTCTACTTGTTGTAGTTGTAGTTGTACTTGTTGTAGGTGTAGTTGTAGTTCTACTTGTTCTTGTACTTTTTGTAGTTTTACTTGTTGTACTTGTAGTTTTAGTTGTACTTGCTGTAGTTGTATATGTACTTGTTGTAGTTTAAGTTTTACTTGTTGTACTAGTTGTACTTGTATTTGTTGTACTTGTACTTGTATAAGTTGTAGTTTTACTTTTAACTTTTGTAGTTGTACTTGTACTTGTTGTAGTTGTACTAGTATTTGTACTTGTTGTAGTTGTATTTGAGTTTGTTGTAGTTGTAGTTGTACCGTTGTAATTGTAATTGTACTTGTTGTATTTGTAGTTGTACTTTTACTTGTACCTGTTCTAGTTGTACTTGTACTTGTTCTCTTTGTACTTCCACTTGTTGTAGTTGTACTTGTCGTTGTTGTAGTTGTAGTTGTATTTGTCCTTGTACTTGTTGTAGTTGTACTTGTACTTGTAATTGTTGAAGTTTGACTAGTTGTACTTTTAGTTTTAGTTGTACTTGTTGTAGTTGTAGTTATACTTGTTGTAGGTGTACTTGTACTTGTTGTACTTGTAGTTGTATTAGTACTTGTGTAGTTTATAGTTGTATTTGTTGTAGCTGTAGTTATAGTAGTACTTGTTGGAGTTGTAGTTATAGTTATTTTAGTTGTAATTGATTTTTACATTTTAAAGTTGTAGTTGTACGTCTTGTAATTCTACTTGTATTCATGGTACTTGTAGTTGTAGTTGTACTTGTTGAAGTTGTAGTTGTACTTGTACTTGTTTTAGTTGTCATTGTACTTGTTGTAGTTGTTGTTGTTTTTGTTGGAGTTGTAGTTGTACTTGTACTTGTTGTAGTTGTAATTGTAGTTTAACTTCTAGTTGTATTTGTACTTGTTGTAGTGCAGTTTTAGTTTTTGTAGTTGTAGTTGTAGTTGTACATCTTGTACTTGTAGTTGTATTTGTACTTTTTGCAGTTATAGTTGTACTTGTTGTAGTTGTAGTTGTACTTGTTGTAGTTATACTTTTACTTGTTATAGTTGTAGTTGTACCTGTTGTACTTGTAAATGTAGTTTTACTTGTACTTGTACTTGTTGTAGTTGTACTTGTTATACTTGTAGTTTTAGTTGTACTTGTTGAAGTTGTACTTATATTTGGTGTACTTGTAGCTGTTGTTGTACTTGTTGTAGTTTTTATTGTACTTGTACTTGTTCTACTTTGTGTAATTGTAGTTGTACTTCTACTTAATGTAGTTGTACCTTTTGTACTTGTAGTTCTAGTTGTATTTTTAGTTCTAGTTGTACTTGTACAAGTTGTAGTTGTACTTGTACTTTTTGTAGTTGTAGTTTTACTTGTTGTATTTGTAGTTGTACTTGTGCTTGTACCTGTTGTAGTTGTAGTTGTATTTCTTCTTGTACTTGTACTTGTTGTAGTTTTAGTTGTAGCACTTGTTGTACTTGTAGTTGTACTGAGTGTACTTGCAGTTGTATTGGCACTCTTTGTATTTGTAGTTCAACTTGTAGTTGTTGTTGTTGTAGAGTTACTTGTTATAGCTGTAATAGTACTTGTTGTATTTGTAGTTTTACTTGTTGTATTTGTAGTTGTACTTGTATATGTTAAAGTTGTAGTTTTACTTGTTGTAGTTGTAGTTGTACTTATACTTGTTCGAGTTGTAGTTGTTTTTGTACTTGTACTTGTACTTGTTGTAGTTGTAGTTGTCCTTGTTGTAGTTGTAGTTGTACTTGTTGTAGTTGCAGTTGTTCTTGTACTTGTTGTAGTTGTAGTTTTAGTTGTACTTTTTGGAGTTATAGTTGTACTTGTATTCTTACTTGTTGTAGTTTTAGTTGTACTTGTTTTAGTTGTAGTTGTACTTGTTGTAGTTGGACTTGTACTTGTACTTGTTGTAGTTGTACTTTTCTTCTACTTGTTGTAGTTGTTGTTGTACTTGTTGCAGTTGTAGTTGTACTTGTTTTTGTTGTAGTTGTTGTTGTACTTCTTGTAGTTGTAGTTGGACTTGTACTTGTTGTAGTTGTAGTTGTACTTGTTGTAGTTGTAGTTGTTATTTTAATTGTTGTATTTGTACTTGTTGTAGTTGTAGTTGAAGTAATTATAGTTAAAGTTCAATTTGTTGTAGTTAAACTTGTACTTGTTTTACTTCTAGTTGTAGTTGTTCTTGATTTAGTTGTAGTTGTACTTGAACTTGTTGTACTTGCAGTTGTACTTGTTTTTGTTGCAATTTTAGTTTTACTCGTACTTGTTGTAGTTGTGCTTCTACTTGGTGCAGTTGTAGTTTTACATGTACATGTTTTTGTTGTAGATGTAGTTGTTTTTGTTGTAGTGGTACATGTAGTTGTACCTGTTGTTGTTCTACTTGACTTGTTGTAGTTTTAGTTGTAGTTATAGCAGTACTTGTTCTAGTAGTACTTGTTGTAGATTAAGTTGTAGTTGCTCTTATTATAGTTGTAGTTGTACTTGTAATTGTTGATGTGTTACTTGTACGTTTTTCTGTTCTAGTTGTACTTACAGTTGTAGTTGTACTTCTTCTAGTTATAGTTGTACTTTTACTGATACTTGTTGTAGAGCTAGTTGTACTTGATGTAATTGTAGTTTTACTTGTTGTAGTTGTAGTTGAAATTGTACTTTTTGTAGTGAAAGTTGTACTTGTACTTATTATAGATGTAGTTGTACTTGTTTTTGCTGTAGTTGTACTTGTTGTAGTTTTAGTTGTACCTGATGTAGTTGTATTTGTAATTGTTGTAATTGTGTATGTAGTTGTACTTGTACTTGTTTTTATTGTAATTGTTCTTCTACTTGTTTCAGTTGTACTTGTACTTGTTGTAGTTGTAGTTGTACATGTACTTGATGTAGCTGTGGTTCAACTTCTTGAAGTTGTAGTTGTAATAGTTGAAGTTGTAGTTTTACTTTTTGCAGTTGTACTTGTGCTTGTTTTACTATTAGTTGTAGTTTTACTTCTTCTTGTTGTAGTTGTACTTGTACTTCTTATACTTGAAGTTGTAGTTGTACTTGTTCTAAGTGTAGTTGTACTTGTACTTGTTGCATTTGTAATTTTTGTATTTTTTGTTGTAATTGTACTTGTTTAACTTGTCGTTGTAGTTGTCCTTTTACTTGTTGTAGTTGTAGTTGTACGTGTATTTGTTGTAGTTGTGGTTGTACTTGTACTTGTTTTAGTTGTAGTTGTACTAGTTGAAGTAGTTTTTTTTGTAGTTGTACTTGTACTTGTTGTCAGTTTAGTTGTACTTGTTGCAAATATAGTTGTACTTGTTGTAGTTATAGTTGTACTTAATGAGGTTGTACTTGTACTTGTTGTAGTTGTACTTGTAGTTTTACTTGTTTTTGTTGTAGTTATAGTTATAGTTGTAGTTGTTGTAATTTTAGTTGTAGTTGTATTTGTACTTGTACTTTTTGTAGTTGCAGTTGTAGTTAAATTTATTGTAGTTATAGTTGTACTTGTACTTGTTGTAGTTGTACTTGTACTTGTTGTAGTTGTACTTGTACTAGTTTTGGTTGTAGTTGTAATTGTACTTGTACTTGTTGTTGTAGTTATACTTATATTTGTTTTAGTTTTAAATATACTTGTTGTACTTGTATCTGTAGTTGTATTTGTTAAAGTTGTAGTTGTTTTTGTACTTGTAGTTGTTGTAGTTGTACTTCTACTTGTTGTAGTTGTAGTTGTACTTGTAATTTCTGTAGTTGTAGTTGTACTTTTACTTTATTTAGTTCTATTTGGAGTTGTACATATACTTGTTGTAATCGTAGTTGTACTTTTCCATGTTAAATGTATTTGTACTTCTTGTATTTGTAGTTATACGTGATGTATTTTTAGTTGTAAGTGTTGTAGTTGTAGTTGTACTTGTTGTAGTTGTTATTGTACTGTAGTTGTAGTTGTACTTGTTGTACTTGTAGTTGTACGTGTACTTGTTGTAGCTGTAGTGGTACTTGTACTTGTACGTATTGTACTTATATTTGTACTTGTTGTATTTGTAGATGTACTTGTACTTGTTGTAGTCGTAGTTGTACTTTTACTTGTTGCAGTTTTGGTTATACTTGTTGTAGTTTTAGTTGTACTTGTTGTTATTGTACTTCTAATTGTACTTTTTGTATTTGGAGTTGTACTTGTACTTGTACTTGTTGTAATTGTTCTTCTACTTGTTGTAGTTGTAATTGTACTTGTTGTAGTCGTAATTGTAATTGTTGTAGTTGTATTTTTTGTAGTTGTAGCTGTACTTGTTTTAGTTGTAGTTGTACTTGGTGTAGTTATAGTTGTACTTGTAATTGTTGTAGTTGTAGTTGTACTTGTACTTGTTTTCTTGTAGTGGTAGTTGTACTTGTTGTACTTGTCGTTGTAGTTGTACTTGTACTTGTACTTGTTAAAGTTTTAGTTGTACTAGTTGAAGTTGTAGTTTTACTTTTTGTAGTCGTATTTTACTTGTTTTACTTGTAGTTGTACTTGTAATTGTTGTACTTGCAGTTGTATTGCCACTCATTGTATTTGTAGTTCAACTTGTAGTTGTTGTAGTTGTAGTTGTACATGTTCTAAGTGTAGTTGTACTTGTTGTTTTTGTACTTTTTGTACTTTTAGTTGAAGTTGGATTTTTTGTAAATGTCGTTGTAGTTGTTCTTGTACGTGTTGTTGTTGTATTTGTACTTGTTGTAGTTGGATTTGTACTTGTACTTGTTGTAGTTGTGCTTGTACTTGTACTTGTTGTAGTTGTGGTTGTACTAGTTAAAGTTGTTGTTTTACTGTTTGTTGTTGTACTCGTACTTGTTTTCTTTGTAGTCGTAGTTGTACTTGTTGTTGTTTTACTTGTATTTGTACTTGTTGTACTTGTCATTGTAGTTGTACTTGTACTTGTTGTACCTGTAATTGTAATTGTTCTAGTTGTATTTATACTCTGTTGCAGTTGTAGTTGTACTTGTACTTTATATAGCTGTGATTGTGGTTGTAGTTGTACTTGTACTTGTAGTTGTACTTGTACTGTAATTGTACTTGTATTTGTAGTTGTAGTTAAACTTGTTGTAGTTGTAGTTGTTTTTTTTGTACTTGTTCTTGTAGTTGTAGTGAAAGTTATAAATGTTGTAGGTTAGTTGTATTTGCACTTATTGTCGTTGTAGTTGTACTTGTACTTGTTGTAGTTGTAAATGTACTTGTTGCAAATGTAGTTGTTCTTGTTATTATTATACTTGTACTTTTTATATTTCGAATTATAATTGTACTTGTACTTTTTGTAATTGTTCTTGTATTTGTTGTAGTTTTAGTTGTACTTTAACTTACTATAGTTGTAGTTGTACTTGTTTTATTTGTAGTTGGTCCTCTACTTGTTGTAGTTGTACTAGTACTTGTTGTAGTTGTAATTGTTCTTGTACTTGTTGTAGTTGTACTTGTAGTTTCAATTTGAATTGTTGTAGTTGTTGTTATACTTTTTGTAGTTGTACTTGTACTTGTTGTATTTGTAATTGTAGTTGTACTTGTACTTTTTTGTTATTATAGTTTTACTTGTACTTATTACAGTTGTAGTTGTACTTGTTTTAGTTTTAGTTGTTCTTGTCCTTGTTTCAGTTGTAGTTGTACTTTTTGTAGCTATACTTTTACTTGTTGTTCTTGTATTGGTAGTTGTACTTGTACTTGTACTTGTTGTAATTATTCTTGTACTTGTTGTAGTTGAAATTGTACTTGTTGTAGTCGTAATTGTAGTTGTTGTTGTTGTAGTTGTACTTTTTGTAGTTGTATCTGTACTTGTTGTGGAGGGAATTGTAGTTGTACCTGTACTTAAATTTGTTATAGTTGTAATTGTACTTTTTGTAGTTTTACTTGTACTTGTTTTAGTTGTAATTGTAGTTTTACTTGTAGTTATACTTATATTTTTTTTAGTTTTAAATATACATATTGTACTTGTATTTTTAGTTGTATTTGTTAAAGTGGTAGTTTTATTGTACTTGTAGTTGTTGTAGTTGTACTTCTACTTGTTGTAGTTGTATTTATACTTGTACTTCCTGTAGTTGTATTTGTGCTTTTACTTTATTTAGTTCTATTTGTAGTTGTACATGTATTTGTTTTAATCGTAGATATACTTTTCCTTGTTGTAAATGTATTTGTACTTCTTGTATTTGTAGTTATACTTGATGTATTTTTAGTTGTAAGTGTTGTAGTTGTAGTTGTACTTATTGTAGTTGCAGTTGTACTGTAGTTGTAGTTGTACTTGTTGTACTTGTAGTTGTACTTGTTGTACTTGTAGTTGTACGTGTACTTGTTGTAGCTGTAGTTGTACTTGTACTTGTACGTATTGTACTTATATTTGTACTTGTTGTATTTGTAGATGTACTTGTACTTGTTGTAGTCGTAGTTGTACTTCTACTTGTTGTAGTTTTGGTTATACTTGTTGTAGTTGTAGTTGTACTTGTTGTTATTGTACTTCTAATTGTACTTTTTCTATTTGTAGTTGTACTTTACTTATTATAGTTGTAGTTGTACTTGTTTTAGTTGTAGTTGTAATATGTGTAGTTATAGTTGTACTTGATGTAGTTGTACTTGAACTTGTTATAGTTGTAATTGTAGTTTAACTTGTACTTGTACTTGTTGTAGTTGGACTTGTACTTGTAATCCTTGTAGTTGTAGTTGTACGTGTTGTTGTTGTAGTTGCAGTTGTACTTGTTGTACATGTAGTTTTAGTTGTACTTCTACTTGTTGTGCTTGTACTTGTACTTGTTTTAGTTGTACTTGTACTTGTTGTAGTTGTAGTTGTACTTGTTGCAGTTGTAGTTGTACTTGTAATTATAGTAGTTGTAGTTGAACCTCATGTTGTTTAGTTGTATATTGTTGTAATTGTACTTGTAGTTGTACTTGATATAGTTGGAGTTGAAGTTGTAATTGTTGTAGTTGTAATTATATTTACACTTGTTGTAGTTGTAGTTCTACTTGTACTTGTTGTAGTTGTAGTTGTTTTTGATTAGTTGTATTTGTGCTTGAACTTATTGTACTTGTGGTTGTAGTTTTAATTCTTTAAAGTGTAGTTGTACTTGGACTTGAAATATTTGTACTTAATGTAATTGTAATTGTATTTGTTGTAAATGTAGTTGTACTTGTACTTGTTGTACTTGTTGTAGTTGTACATTTTTTTGGTTGTAGTTTTACTTAGTGTAATTGTAGTTGTACTTGTTGTAGTTGTACTTGTTTTAGTTGTAGTTGTACGTTGTGTAGTTATAGTTGTACTTGATATAGTTGTACTTGTAATTGTTGTAGTTGTAGTTGTACTTGAACTTGTTATAGTTGTAATTGTAGTTTTACTTGTACTTGTACTTGTTGTAGTTGGACTTGTAATTGTAATCCTTGTAGTTGTAGTTGTACGTGTTGTTGTTGTAGTTGTATTTGTACTTGTTGTACTTGTAGTTGTAGTTGTGTAGTGCTGTTGTACTTGTTGTAGTTGTAGTTGTACTTTAGTACTTGTTGTAGTGTAGTTGTACTTTACTTGTTAGCAAGATTGTATTTCATAACTTGTTATGTTGTAGTTGGCACTTACTTAGTTGTACTTGTCATTGTCACGTTAGTAGGTGTACTTGTTGTATTTGTAGTTGTACTTGAACTTGCTGTTTTTGTGGTTGTACTTGTACTTGTCGTAGTTGTATTTGTACTAGTTGAAGTTGAAGTTTTTCTTGTTGTAGTTATAGTTGAACTTGATGTAGTTGTAATTGTAATTCTACTTGTACTTGTACTTGTTGTAATTGTTCTTGTACTTGTTGTAGTTGAAATTGTACTTGTTGTAGTCGTAATTGTAGTTGTTGTAGTTGTAGTTGTACTTTTTGTAGTTGTACTTGTACTTGTTGTAGATGTAATTGTAGTTGTAATTGTACTTGTATTTGTTATAGTTGTAACTGTACTTTTTGTAGTTTTACTTGTACCCGTTGTAGTTGTCAGTTGTAATAAATTCCGCTTGTACTTGTAGTTGTATCATTCTTGTATTTGTACTTGTACTTGTACTTGTTGTAGTTGTAGTTTGTGTACTTGTTGTAGTTGTAGTTGTACCTTTAACACGATTGTGAAGTTGTAGTTTTACTTTTTGTAATTGTACTTGTACTTGTTTTACTTGTAGTTGTATTTGTACTTGTTGTTCTTGTAGATGTTATTTTACTTGTTGTACTTGTAGTTTCAGTTTTACTTGTTCTATGTGTAGTTGTACTTGTACTTGTCCGATTTGTACTTTTTGTACTTTTAGTTGTAGTTTTCCTTGTTGTAGTTGTAGTTGTACCTGTTGTAGTTGTGGTTGTAGTTGTAGCTTGTTGTAGTTGTAGTTTTGTAGGCTTCTGGTTGTAAAGTTGTGGTTGTAGTTACACATTTTTGAGTTGTTATGATTGTACTTGTACTTGTTTGATCTGTAGTTGTAGTTGTACTTGTTGTTGTTGTAGTTGTACTTGTACTTGTTGTACTTGTAGTTGTAGTTGTACTTGTTCTATGTTTAGTTGTACTTGTACTTGTCCGATTTGTACTTTTTGTACTTTTAGTTGTAGTTTTCCTTGTTGTACCTGTCGTTTTAGTTGTACTTGTACTTGTTGTTGTTGTACTTCCTCTAGTTGTAGTTAAACTTGTTGCAGTTGTAGTTGTACGTGTACTTTATTTACTTGAGATTGTAGTTTTACTTGTTGTAATTGTACTTGTAGTTGTGCTTGTAAGTTTGTATTGTGATTCGTACTTGTGTACTTGTTGTAGTTGGCAATACTTGTTCACTTGTTGTAGTCATGTTGTTGTACTTGTACTTGTACTTCTTGTAAATATAGTTGTACTGAATTTATGATTTCAGTTGTACCTTTGCTGTAGTTGTAGTTGTACTTGTATCTTGTAGATGTAGTTGTGCCTTTTTTATTGCAATTGTTGTTTTACTTGTTGTAGTTGTAGTTGTACTTGTTGTTGTTGTAGTTGTAGTTGTACTTGTTGTAGACAGTTGTAGTTGGTAACGTGTACTTGTTGTAGTTGTACTTATAGTTGTACTTGTTGTAGTTGTAATGCATTGTACTTGTAGTTGTCAGCTCTCTGTTAAGTTGTGAATGTAGTTGTAGTTGGTACTTGT
Organism: Elysia crispata; assembly: GCA_033675545.1. Classification (NCBI taxonomy): domain Eukaryota; kingdom Metazoa; phylum Mollusca; class Gastropoda; family Plakobranchidae; genus Elysia; species Elysia crispata. The sequence continues at coordinate 12,838 of JAWDGP010002381.1, forward strand.
ACTTTGTTGTAATTGTAGTTGTACTTGTTGTTGTTGTAGTTGTACTTGTTGCACTTGTAGTTGTAGTTGTAGTTGTTACTTGTTGTTGTGGTGTAGATGTATTTGCAATTGGTGTAGTTGTAGTTGTGGCTTGCTACTTGTTGGTATAGTTCATAGTTTTACTTGTTGTAGTTGTAGTTGTACTTGTACTTGTTGTAATTGCTTAGTTGTACTTGTACTTGTTGTAGTTGTAGTTGTACTTGTTGTAGTGCTGTAGTTGTACTTGTACTTGTTGTAGTTGTAGTTTGTACTTGTTGTAGTTGTAGTTGTTATATTATTGTACTTGCATTGTCAAATGTACTTGTACTCTGTTGTAGTTGGAGTTGAAGTTGTAATTGTTGTAGTTGTACTTGTACTTGTTGTAGTTGTAGTTTTACTTGTCCTTGTTGTAGTTGTTGTTATACTTATACTTGTTGTAGTTGTAGTTGTACTTGTTGTAGTTGTAGTTGTACTTCTTGTAGTTAAAGTTGTAATTGTATTTATTGAAGTTGTAGTTATACTTGTTAAAGTTGTAGTTATACTTATACTTGTTTGAGTTGTAGTTGTACTTGTTGTATGTGTAGTTGTACTTGTACTTGTTGTAGTTCTAGTGTAATTGTACTTGTAGTTGTACTTATTGTTGTTGTAGTTGTACTTGTACTTTTTGTAATTGTAGTTGTACTTGTAATTGTTGTAGTTGTAGTTCCACTTGTTGTAGTTGTAGTTGTACTTGTACTTGTACTTGTTGTAGTTGTAGTTGTAATTATAGTTTAAGTTGTACTTGTTGTAGTTGTAGTTGTACTTGTAGTTGTAGTTGTACTTGTACTTGTTGTAGTTGTAGTTGTACTTGTTGTAGTTGTAGTTGTAGTTGTACTTGTTGTAGTTGTAGTTGTAGTTGTACTTGTTGTAGTTGTACTTGCACTTGTACTTGTTGTAGTTGTAGTTGTAGTTGTACTTGATCTAGTTGTAGTTGTAGTTCTACTTGTTGTAGTTGTAGTTGTACTTGTTGTGGTTGCATTTGTACTTGTAGTTATTGGAGTTGTACTTGTAAGTGTTGTACTTGTAGTTGTAGTTGTAGTTGTACTTGTACTTGATGTAGTTGTAGTTGTAATTGTAGTTGTACTTGTTGTAGTTGTAGTTGTACTTCTACTTGTTGTTTCTGTAGTTGTACTTCTAGTTGTTGTAGTTGTAGCGTACTTGTACTTGTTTGTTGTAATTTTAGTTGTAGTTGTAGTTGTACTTGTTGTAGTTGTAGTTGTACTTGTACTTGTTGTAGTTGTAGTTGTAGTTGTACTTGTTGTAGTTGTAGTTATACTTATACTTGTTATAGTTGTAGTTGTACTTGTTGTATTTGTAGTTGTACTTGTTGTAGTTGTAGTTGTACTTGTTGTAGTTGTTGTAGTTGTACTGTACTTGTTGCAGATGTAGTTGTACTTGTACTTGTACATTTGTAGTTGTAGTTGTAGGTGTTGTAGTTGTATTTGTACTTGTTTTAGTTGTAGTTGTACTTGTTGTACTTGTACTTATAGTGGTTGTAGTTGTAGTTGTAGTTCTTATTGTGGTAGTTGTACTTGTTGTTGTTGTTTAAAATTGTACTTGTTGTAGTTATAGTTGTACTTGTACTTGTTCTTGTTGTTGTTATACTTGTACATGTTGTAGTTGTAGTTGTAGTTGTACTTGTAGTAGTTGTAGTTGTACTTGTACTGATATTTGTTGTAGGTGTAGTTGTACTTGTACTTTTTGTAGCAGTAGTTGCAGTTGTTACTGTTGTAGTTGTACTTGTACTTGTACTTGTTGTAGTTGTAGTTGTGTTTCTACTTGTAGTAGTTGTAGTTGTACTTGTTTTAGTTGTAGTTATACTTGTACTTGTTGTAGTTGTAGTTGTACTTGTACTTTTACTTGTACTTGTTGTAGTTGTACTTGTACTTGTACTTGTTGTACTTGTAGTTGTATTTCTACTTGTTGTAGTTGTACTTGTTGTACTTGTCTGATTTGTACTTTTTGTACTTTTATTTGTAGTTTTCCTTGTTGTATTTGTCGTTTTAGTTGTACTTGTACTTGTTGTTGTTGTACTTGTTCTAGTTGTAGTTAAACTTGTTGCAGTTGTAGTTGTACGTGTACTTTATTTACTTGAGATTGTAGTTTTACTTGTTGTAATTGTACTTGTAGTTGTGCTTGTACTTGTTGTAGTCGTACTTGTACTTGTTGTAGTCGTACTTCTACTTGTTGTAGTTGTTGTTGTATTTGTTGTACTTGTACTTTTAGTTGTACTTGCTGTAGTTATAGTTAAAATTGTACTTGTAGTTTTAGTTGTATTTGCAATTGTTGTACTTGTCGTTTTTTTTACTTGTTGTAGTTGTACTTGTACTTGTTGTAGTTGTAGTTGTACTTGTACTTGTTATAGTTGTACTTGCTTTTTTTTACTTATTGTAGTTTTAAATTTACTTGTACTTATTGTAGTTGTAGTTGTACTTTTTGTAGTTGTACTTCTGTTGTTGTAGTTGTAATTGTAGTTGTACTTGTACTTGTTGTAATTGTTCTTGTACTTGTTGTAGTTGCACTTGTACTTGTTGTAGTTGTAGTTGTTCTTCTGTTTGTTGTAGATGTAGTTGTACTTGTACTGGTTGTAGTTGTAGTTGTACTAGTTGAAGTTTTAGTTTTACTTGTTGTAGTTGTACTTGTACTACTTGCTTTACTTTGTACTTGTACTTGCTTGAATAGTTGTAGTTGTACTTGTTGGTAGTTGTAGTTCTACTTGTAATTATAGTAGTTGTAGTTGAAATCCTCATCAGTACTAGTTGTATATTGTTGTATATTGTTGTACTTGTACTTGTAGTTGTAATTATTATAGTTGGAGTTGAAGTTGTAATTGTTGTAGTTGTAATTATATTCACACTTGTTGTAGTTGTAGTTCTACTTGTACTTCTTGTAGTTGTAGTTGTTCTTGATAGTTTGTGCTTTAACTTATTGTACTTGTGGTTGTAGTTTTATTTCTTTTCAGTGTAGTTGTACTTGGACTTGATGTATTTGTACTTAATGTAATTGTGGTTGTATTTGTTGTAAATGTAGTTGTACTTGTACTTGTTGTACTTGTTGTAGTTGTACATTTTTTGGTTGTAGTTGTACTTAGTGTAATTGTAGTTGTACTTCTTGTAGTTGTACTTGTTGCAGTTCTAGTTGTACTTGTTGTAGTTGTAGTTGTACTTGTTTTTATTATACTTTTAGTTGCAGTTATACTTGTATTTGTTCTTGTTGTAGTAGTTGTTGTAATTGTACTTGTACTTGTTGTACTTGTACTTCTATTTGTTTAAGTTGTAAATATACTTGTTGTACTTGTATTTGTAGATTTTTTTTACTTATAGTTGTTGTAGTTGTACTTCTACTTGTTGTCATTGTACTTGTACTTGTATTTACTGTAGTTGTAGTTGTAATTTTACTTTAAATAGTAGTAGTTGTAGTTCTACATGTACCTATTGTAATCGCAGTTGTAGTTGTACTTGTTGTAGTAATAGTTAAACTTTTACTCAATGTAAATGTAGTTGTACTTTTTGTAGTTGTAGTTATACTTTTTATAGTTTTAGTTGTAAGTGTTGTAGTTGTAGTTGTACTTGTAGTTGTACTTGTAGTTGTAGTTGTACTTGTTGTACTTGCAGTTGTAGTTATCTTTGTTGTAGTTATATTTGTAGTTGTACTTGTACTTGTTTTAGTTGTATTTGTACTTGTTGTATTTGTAGTTGTACTTGTACTTCTTGTAGCTGTAGTTGTACTTGTACTGTACTTGTTGTAGTTGAAGTTGTTCTTGTTGTAGTTGTACTTGTATTTGTACTTTTTCTAGTTGTACTTGTTGTAGTAATAGTTAAACTTTTATTCAATGTAAATGTAGTTGTACTTTTTGTAGTTGTAGTTATACTTTTTATAGTTTTAGTTGTAAGTGTTGTAGTTGTAGTTGTACTTGTAGTTGTACTTGTAGTTGTAGTTGTACTTGTTTTACTTGCAGTTGTAGTTATCTTTGTTGTAGTTGTATTTGTAGTTGTACTTGTACTTGTTTTAGTTGTAATTGTACTTGTTGTATTTGTAGTTGTACTTGTACTTCTTGTAGCTGTACTTGTACTGTACTTGTTGTAGTTGAAGTTGTTCTTGTTGTAGTTGTACTTGTATTTGTACTTTTTGCAGTTGTACTTGTTGTAGATGTAGTTGTACTTGTTGCAGTTGTAGTTGGACTTGTACTTGTTGTAGTTGTAGGTGTACTTGTTGTTGTTGTAGTTGTTCTTGTACTTGTTGTACTTGTTGTAGTTGTAGGTGTACTTGTTGTTGTTGTAGTTGTTCTTGTACTTGTTGTACATGTAGTTTTAGTTGTACTTGTACTTGTTGTAGTTGTACTTTTACTTGTTTTAGTTGTACTTGTACTTGTTGTAGTTGTGTAGTTGTATTTGTTTCAGTTTTAGTTATACTTGAACTTATTGTCTTGTAGTTGTAGTTGTACTTATTGTTGTTTTAGTTATAAGTGTTGTATTTGTAGTTGTACTTTTTGTAGTAGTAGTTGTACTTGAAATGTAGTTGTAGTTGTACTTTATGTACTTGTAGTTGTACTTGTACTTTTACCTGTTGTAGTTGTAGTTGTACTTGTTGTAGTTGTTATTGTACTTGTTATACTTCAGTTTGTAGTTGTACTTGTTCTAGTTGTAATTCCACTTGTTGTACTTGTAGTTGTAATTGTACCTATTGCAGTTGCACTTGTACGTGTTGTAGTTGTAGTTGAAGTTCTACTTGTACTTGTTGTAGTTGTAGTTTTAGTCGCATTTGTTGTAGTGTAGTTGTATTTGTAGTAGATGTGGTTAAACTTAATCTAGTTGTATTTGTACTTCTTGTTGTTGTACTTGTGGTTGTAGTTGTACTTGTTGTAGTTATGGTTATAGTTTTACTTGTTTTACTGTAGGTATAGTTGTACTCGTTGTAGTTGTAGTTGTAGTTGTACTTGTAATAGTTATAGTTGTTCTTGTGCTTGTTGTATTTGTAGTTGTACTTGTTGTAGTTTTTATTGTACTTGTTCTACTTGTAGTTGTAGTTATAATTGTTCTAGTTGTAATTCCACTTGTTGAACTTGTAGTTGTAATTGTACCTGTTCCAGTTGGACTTGTACTTGTTGTATTTCTGGTTGTACTTGTAGTTGTAGTTGTACTAGTACCAGTTGTAGTTGTATTTGTACTTGTACTTGTTGTAGATGCAATTGTAATGTTGTAGCTGTAGTTGTACTTGTTGTAGCTGCAGTTGTATTTGCTGAAGTTTTAGTTGTAGTTGTACTTTTTTTATTTGTAGTTTTAGGTGTACTTGATATTGTTTTGGTTGTAGTTTTACTTGTTGTACTCGTTGTGGTTGTCCTTGTACTTGTTGTTTTAGTTGTACTTGTAGTTGTATTTCTACTAGTTTTAGCTGTAGTTGTACTTCTTTTTGTTGTAGTTGTAGTTGTAATCTTGTAATTGTAGTTGTACTTCCTTTAGTTGTAGTTGTATTTGTTGTAGTTTTAGTTGTACTTGCTTTTGTACTTGTTGCAGTTATACTTGTTGTATTAATTTGTAGTTGTGTACTTGTTGTAGTTGTATTTGTACTTGTCCTTATTGTACTTCTAGTTGTAGTTGTTCTTGTTGTAGTTGTAGTTGTACTTGGACTTGTTGTAGTTGTAATTATAGTTGTGCTTGTTGTACTTGTAGGTGTAGTTGTACTTGTTGATGTTGTAGTTGTAGTTGTCCTTGTACTTGTTGTGGTTGTAATTGTAGTTGTTCCCTTTCAGTTGTAGTTGTAATTGTACTTTTTGTAGTTATAGTTTTATTTTTTGTAGTTTTAGTTGTACTGGTTGTAGTTGTAATTAGGCTTGATGTACTTGTAGTTGTAGTTGTACTTGATAACCTTAAAGTTGTAGTTGTACTTGAATTTGTTGTAATTGTATTTGTACTTGTTGTAGTTGTAGTTGTACTTGTTGTTTTTGTAGTTGTACAGGTACTTGTTGAAGTTGTAGTTGTTCTTTTTGTATTTGTGGTTGTATTTGTTGTAGTTTAAGTTGTACTTACTGAAGTCGTACTTCTAGTTGTTGTATTTTTAGTTGTTGTTGTACCTGTTTTAGTTTTACTTTTTGTAGTTCTACCAGTTATACTTGTAGTTGTATGTGTACTTGTTGTAGTTTTACTTGTATTTGTTGTAGTTGTACTCGTTGTAGTTGTATTTTTACTTGTTGTACTCGTAGTTGTAGTTGTACTTGTCTTTTTACTTGTTGTTGTTTTAGTTGTACTTGTATTTGTTGTGGTTTTACTCGTTATTGTTGTAGTTGTAGTTGTAATTGGGTGTAGTTCCAGTTGTACTTGTTGTAGTTGTAGTTGTACTTGATGTACTAGTAGTTATACTTATACTTGTACCGGTTGTAGTTGTAGTTGTACTTGTTTTAGTTGTTATTGTACTTGTTGTACTTGTAGTTGTAGTTGTACGTGTTGTATTTGTAATTCTACTTGTTGTACTTCTAGTTGTAACTGAACCTGTTGTAGTTGCACGTGTACTTGCTTTAGTTGTAGTTGTGCTTGCAGTTGTAGTTTTACTTGTACTTTTACTTGTTAAAGATGCAGTTGTATTGTTGTAGCTGTAATTGTACTTGTTGTAGTTCCAGTTCTACTTCTTTTAGTTGTAGTTGTACTTGTACTTGTTGTAGTTGTACTTGTACTTGTTTTAGTTGTAGTTGTACTTGCTGTAGTTGTAACTGTACTTGTTTTAGTTGTACTTATACTTGTTGTAGTTGTATTTGCACTTATTATACTTGTAGTTGTAGTTGAACTTTTTGTAGTTGTATTTGTAGTTGTACTTGTTGTACGTGTAGGTGTAGTTGTACTTGTTGTAGTTGTAGTTGTAGTTTTACTTGTTGTAGTTGTAGTTGTAGTTGTTGTATTTGTATTTTACGTGTACTTGTTGTACTTGTAGTTTTACCTGTTGTAGTTTTAGTTGTATTTGTTTAAGTTCCAGTTGTACTTGTTGTATTTGTAGTTGTAGTTGTACTTGTTGCAGTTTTAGTTGTAGTTTTACTGGTTGTTTTCGTTGTAGTTGTACTTGTACCACTTATACTTTTAGTTGTAGTTGTAGTTGTACTTGTACTTGTTGTTGTTTTGTTGTACTTGTTGTAATTGTAGTTGTACTTGTTTTTGTTGTAGTTGCAGTTGTTATATACTAGTGGTAGTTATACTTGTTGTAGTTGTAGTTGTACTTGTTTTAGTTGTAGTTGTACTTGCACCTGTACTTGTTGTAGTTATGCTTGTTGTATTTGTATTTGTACTTGTTGTAGTTGTATTTGTACTTGTACTTATTGTACTTCTAGTTGTAGTTGTTCTTGTTGTAGTTGTAGTTGTACTTGTTGTAGTTGTAGTTTTAGTTGTACTGTTGTACTCGTTGTAGTTGATTTTGTACTTGTTATACTTTCAGTTTTAGTTGTAGTTGTACTTGAACTTGTATTTGTTGTAGTTATACTTGTTGTATTTGTAGTTGTATTTGTTGTAGTTGCATTTTTACTAGTACTTATTGTACTTCTAGTTGTACTTGTACTTGTTGTAGTTGTAGTTGTACTGTACTTGTTGTATTTGTAGTTGTACTTGCTGTAGTTGTATCTGTACTTGTTTTAGTTGTACTTATACTTGTTGTAGTTGTATTTGCACTACTTGTAGTTGTATTTGTACTTGTTGTAGTTTTAGTTGTACTTTTTGTAGTTGTATTTGTAGTTGTACTTGTTGTACGTGTAGTTGTAGTTTTACTTGTTGTAATTGTAGTTGTAGTTGTTGTAGTTGTAGTTATAGTTGTGCTTGTTGTACTTGTAGGTGTAGTCGTACTTGGTAATGTTGTAGTTGTAATTGTACGTGTTGTAGTTGTAATTCTACTTGTTGTACTTTTAGTTGTAATTGTACATGTTGTAGTTTTACTTGTACTTGTTGTAGTTGTAGTTGTGCTTGGAGTTGTAGTTGTACTTGTACTTGTACTTGTTGTAGATACAGTTGTAATGTTGTAGCTGTAATTGTACTTGTTGTAGTTGCAGTTGTACTAGTTGTAGTAGTAGTATACACAGTGGGGGTTCTGGCGCAATTTTTATGGGAAGCCCCTTGAGCTCCATAGCACTTACTAGATCCCGTTTTGATTAACCAGGAAGGGCCCGCCACACCCCCCTGGCGGGCCCCTAACCATGTTATAGCTCCGCCTGTTACGTTACAATAATCCTGTCATGCTGATAGAAACTGGTCACGGTATGGCAGCTTCTTTATATAGGCCACGAGTTTATAGCCTGCTAGAAGACTGATGCAACTACATGTAATGTTTGTGGTTTCGGCCTTTCCACCAACTTCCGTCAATTTGTTCATCTCTTGACAATGCGCCCTAGTTTGGACAGTGTGACCTAGTTTGAACAGTGTGACCCACATTTCTGACAACCAGGAAGTAAACGTGACTAAACCATGGTGTATTAATTACAGTCATATTTTATCGCTCCGCAGATAGTTACAGCCTTGTTACTGAGTAACTGTGTATGGAGGCGGGCTGTGTGTTGTTGCGACGGCACGTCGGCAACATGGCCCTTCGTGCCGTGGCCTCACAAAGCAGCTTTCGGTGCAGCCAATTTCTTCATGAAATTGGCCCTAGCAGCAGCTGGGGGGGGATCATACTATCTTATTTGGCAGAAAAACGGTCCCACCGGATTTCCGGCCGCACCTACAGGACACAGAAGACCATGATTATACTTTCCCCCAGCCCCAGGGACGCTCCTGCAAGAACACGGTATTCAAGGTAAACACACCATAGCAACGGCGTTCATACAGGAACCCAGGCCATTACCAAGCACCTACCTTTGTCGTTGGAATACAAGGCTGCGGGGGTGGCTGCGCGAGCAGCTGCGGCGGGGATGGCTGCGCGAGCGGCTGCGGGGGTGGCTGCGCGAACGCTAGCGAGGGGGTCACCATTCAAATTAGCAAAAAGGCGGAGGCCGCCGGCGTTCTGAACCTATGGGCTACAGCCTGTTATGACTGTATATACTACACAGCAACTCCCAGACCCAGTTCTGATTAACCAGGAAGGGCCCGCCCCACCCCCTGGCGGGCCCCCAAACCATGTTATATAGCTCCGCTATACGCAGACACAACGTGGCAAAAACACCAATCACCCCCTCCACAACCCCCAGCACCCACCTCCACGACACCACACACCACACCCTCCACCATGCCCAGCGCAGCCCCAAGGCTAGTTTCAAGATTCCCGCACAGAAAAAAATTCGGAGGACAGATCAAAAAATGGAACCAGTTCCTGTATGAACGCTGTTGCTATGATGTTGTTTACCTTGGATACCGTGTTCTTGCAGAACTCTCAGATCCTGGGCCAGTGGCCTACACCCTGCTATCTAGAAGCCAGATAAGACTGATGGTGCAATGTACACACAACCAGCTATCTAGGACAGGGGGTCAAAGGCCAATTATAGTATACTGGCCAGGCTGGCTGATTAAACCAGGATATAAATAGGCGAGCTAGCAAACTGGGCCAGGTTAAACCAACCAGAAAGTAAATAGGCAGGTTAGCTAACTGGGCCAGATCAAACCATTCCACCAGCGTTGCCAGGCGTAGGGCTTTTACTCTACGGTAGGGTAAAAAAGCCAATTTTTCAAGCTGCGTAGCGCAGAAGGAAAAAATAAAATGTTATATATGGCCTTACTAACGTAGGGTAAAAAGCAAATTAATATTTCCTTATATTTCTTTGTATTGTAGGGTTTTGAGGCAATAAAATCTTCTAATGTGGGGTAATTTAGTAGGCCAGTGTAGGGTAATCCAGGTTTTAGGAGTGGCAACACTGCATTCCACACAACCACCGGCCATTTAAAGGCAAATATATGCTAGAGTATAGCTAAGTATCCCCATGAGGGGGACAAACAATCGCCGGCCTAGAGCCCCAGAGCCCCGCAGGACCCCCTATTAGACAGATGTTATCCGTTATGTATATCCAACCATAACATGAAAGGACAAGATACATGCCAGTGGCTTGTTATCGGCTCTACAGAGCGCTGCGGCAGGAGGTGCCTCAGGGATTACTTTAAAGTCCATCTCGCCCGCCTGAGAACGGGCCCCGGCACACAACCTTGCGCTGTGTGCGGGGTTAAGAACCGCTTCGGGCTGTGTATCGGCTGTGGTTACCGCCGAGCTCAGATGTGTGAATGGCAGAGGAGAGACAGAGGATTGAAGGCTGAATTTAAGCGCCTGGCGGCCATCAAAATCTCCATTTAGACTGGTAATATGCATTAGGTATACCCCAGCGCTTCCACTCGTACAACATGATGGATGCATACATAGAGCAGATACTGGCAGAGATGCCCGATTCGACTCTCCATCATGTTGTCCGAAACATCCTGGATGAGCCCATTCCCAAAGCTGTGAAAGGGCGCTTGTTGAAAACCCTACAGCCTCGGAAATATCGACCTTCCCCTCCACCACGCAAAAAGAAGGCCGCCAAGAGAAAGGACATTGAGGAGGAATTCGACCCCATCCCCCGCCACAAGGTCCTGAGGTCTGCGAAGGACTATCAGGATGAGATCCTGGACTTGTTTGCAGAGAACAAAGAAAAGACGGACGAACTCACCGTCAGGCAGACACCATGGGCGCTTGGAAATTTCTTGAGAGGCTGGCAGATGGATGTGCCCAAAGGGCATCCACAAGGTGCAGATCCCATGGCTTTCCTTGAGGAGGTAGAACCCCAGATCCAGAAGAAGCTCGAGAAGGAGCTCAAAGCCCTCAAAGGGGGTCTTAAATTCCAACTGGCTCTCAAGGTCCAGCTTCGGAAGGACAGCCCAGACGGCAGCGAGGAGTATACAGACCCGGTGCTGCGTCACAAGCAGGAGACCCTTCTGCAGCAGAGTGAAATCGGAGCGGCTCTCCACCAAGCCTTCCCAAGGATCCTCGAGTTTCTTGAGAAATGGACACAGCGAGGATCGGGCTGGGTGGTAGAGCGGGTGGAGACCCTCTGGCTGGATATCGCCCGATATCAGCCCCTTCGGGGCGGTTCCTACATCCCACTCCCGGCAGCGGTGGAGAATAAAAAGGCGGTGGTCAACGTGAAAAACAAAGATGACCACTTTCCGCGATGGGCCCTTCGGTCTGCCCTGTTTCAAGTTGCAAAAGACCCACAGAGACCCACCAAATACCCAACTGCAGATGGCCTAGACTTCACCGACATCGATGCTCCCACACCCATCTCTCAGATCGGCAAGGTGGAGCGCCAGAACAACCTTGCCATCAACGTATTCGGTTGGGACAAGGGGGTGATCGTACACCACCTCAGCAAGCAACC
>JAWDGP010002384.1:0-5000 GCA_033675545.1 Elysia crispata
TCTCTCACACCGGCAGAGTTCATATGCCCTCAGCAGTTTTACGCTGTTTCTTGTAATAGCGTCGACAGTGACGTCACACCACAATGCTGACCCCGGGGTCGTGTGGGTTCAACAAGAAAGGAAGTACGGCACAGATCTGGGGAAGTACGGCACAGATCTGGGGCGGTACGCCTCTTTCATTTCATTTGTACACAGTCATAGCCCGTTGGGATCAACGGGTCGGGCTAGTTAAAGTCTTGGACCATTCACGTGTTTCGCCACGCTTGGTCAGCTGTCTCGTGAAGGAGCAACGTGCCCTGTTGTTGTCACTGATTCGCTGTCCGTGTAGTGAACATTCTCCCAATGTAACCATCAGAGGATTAACTATCTAAATTGTGCTCGGTACCGACTGAGAAGACTTAGTGGAATGCTAAATTACAACAAGTAGATAGTTCAAGATCTTTCTTTTCTTAAATTTGATATTGAAGTGGAGGAAGATGGAGAGAGAGAGAGAGAGAGAGAGAGAGAGTGAGAATGGGGAGATTGAGAAGTATAAAATATTTCATGGTTTGGGAATCAGATATAAAGATCGGAGAAAAAAAGAAAAAAATAAGACGGATAGAGAATGGGATATAAAAAGAGAGAAAAGGAGAGGTTGGGGTAGAAAAGAGACAGACATAATCAAATTTAGAGATGCAAGAGACTATAGACGATGAAAAAGACCGAGAGGCAGAGAGAATCAAATTAATAGACATAAAGAGCGAGAGACGGAGATGGGGAAGGAGAGAGAGATAACAAAGAGCAGAGTAAAGTGACGAAGGTTTAGGTCGTAAATCACCTTCGTTTTAGATGAGGATCAAAATGAAGAAATCATCCTATTTTCTGAGTTGTCAAAAAGCGGACTATATCACAAACATGGATAAGATGAGTTATGTTTGCTTACTTAAGTTATGCCTCTGATTTTTGTCCAAAGTCAAGTATCAATTCTACTCATTTTTTTTTTTTTTTATTTTTTTTTGGGGGGGGGGGGGAAAACCTACCCGTGAGGTGTTTTTTTGGTGTTTTTTTTTGGTGACCGCTTTTTGCCTTGAACTTCCTTGTACTTTACATAAAGCGCAGACCTGGGCTGTTTCACAACAAGCTCTTGTTTGCTTCTCACGCTCAAGGTCTCTGGATGGAGATCTCACGCGGCAACAGGTTCTATAAATACAGGATATTTTGACCATCACAACTTGTGTCTTTCACAATCATCAGCAGCAGCCGTATCTTGACTCTACAGCAACCACTCTCCTCTACCAGTTCAATCAGTTTGTAAGTTTCTACAAAGTTTTCCATTTTATCTTCAATTAATTTCAATTTGTTTGATAAATGAAAACAAATTAATAAAGTAAATCGATCCAGACCCTGCGTCTTGGATTTATAGATTTGTATATTCAGTATCGCTTTCTTTTATTCTGTGAATTCAATAATATTATTACACTGTTTTTAAAAAGAAGATCTTTTTTATGAGTAAGATTTGAAGTATGATGTACAGAAATTCTGGAGATTGAAATTGTCTTTAGAGAAATCATTTTCAATAAAAGAGTTGCCCAAAATGCTGCTTGAGTGCCTTAAAAAGACACCTTATTGAGCATCAACAATTTCAAAGCTCGACCTGTTACAAGTTCTGAGTTCTATCTGTTTTTTAGCCCTCTGGTCTGCTAGTGGTCTGAACATTCCCTCTAACTTTTCCTCCAGATAACGAATAGTCTCTTGACAACCAGACATCAATCATGACAGGAAACAGCCTTATCACACTGGCAGTGGTTGCTGCATCCCTTGTGGCGGTCCAGTGCATGTCCAAGCCAGACTTCTGTGACAAATACGACTGTCCACCATTTGATACTCAGGTACAGTAACTGACATTTTGATTAGTTATTTTGAGATGCGCCAGTCGTTTACCACCTTCAACCATCCTCACCCCCTGTGTTTCTGTGACACTCATATCTATCTCATTCTCCCCCGCGCATTTTTAATAAAACGACTTTATTAAATATGTACAAACATATTAAACGCCAGTAATATTAGAAGAGCAAAGGAAATAGTTTCTGTCTTTTGTTTTCACTACAGCTTGAAGTATTTAAAGTTGTCTTCCATTGCCTTCCCCCATTACAGGTAAAGCTGAAGTGGTTCGTTAACAGCTCCCGGTTAATCAGTTCCTCCACGACTGTAACTCTCACTTTCTCTTATCTCCTCATAATTAAAGATAAAGCTGAAGTGGCTGGATAGCAGCGCCTGGTCAATCAGTTGCTTAACCATCACTTTTTTCTTAACTCCTCAGAAATTCGACGGGTATGAGCTGAGATCGTATGGTGAGACCAAATGGGTGGGAACCTCCAAAGTTTCTGCCTCCAGTGACAATGCCAGTAATGGAATGTTTATGAAACTTTTCCAGTACATCCAGGGAGCTAACTCTGGAGTTGAGAAATAAAATTACAGGTGCTTTTAGTTTTAAATAATAGCTATGTAATATTATGTAAGACTATAAATTTATAGTACGAACGCCAAGTCTTGGCTGTTTAAACTTCTTTTTTCACTTTGTGTAACTCTTTTAGTTTCATCGTATTTCATGTGCTGTGATATTTTATTTTTTATTATTATTATAATTGTTATTTACATAGATTTACAGTACTGCTATAATTTTCTCTTATCGATTATTGAAAGAAAAAAATCATGACATGGTGTGACAAACCATCTACAATAGTGAAGGATATAAAATAGCAGAAGAATATAGATGTGCAGTCATTGAAAGCCAATGCAGGAACTGAAAACAAAGGGGGAAAAGTAACAGATTTAAATTGATAGAAGAAAAAAAAACAGAGGTTTTTCCTTCTAGGAAAGAGCATTATGCTCAGATCTCGATCAATATTTCCCTGCAGGAAAGAGCATCATGCTAAGATTTCGATCAACATTTTCCTGCAGGAAAGAGTATCATTCTAAGATCTCGATCGATATTTCCCGGTTGGAATGAGCATCATGCTAAGATTTTAATCAACATTTCTTTTCAGGAAAACGAATCAAAATGACTGTTCCGGTAGCCACCAAGGTGCAGGCGCTGGGTGGAGGCCAGTTCAGATACACCATGATGTTCTACGTGCCTGGAGCCAACCCGCCAACCCCGAACGACAGCGATGTTGAGATCATCACGATGCCAGCCAGAGATGTTTACGTCAGGTAAATGATGTGCTTGTTGAGGGATTTAACTGTCGCACAGTTCAACTTAATTGCTCTTAGTTTCTAGAGTCAAGATGAGCTTTCAAATACATAAGGCCAGGGAAGGTCGAGAACCACTTTTCTCAATCATTCATTCAACAATTTATTTTAATTATTGTTCTTTACTTTTCATGTTTCTCTCTAACTCATACCAAGCCTTCCTATAGATACCTTATCGACTAATTAATTCCGAGTTTCCTTTTTTTTCTCCATATCATCAGAACATTATTGGCGCTTCAACCGAATATTTCTTTATACTTGCCCATGGCAGGACCTTCTACAAACGGTATCAGAACATTATTAGTACTAGAGCTTTAACTGAGTATTTCTTTGTGTTTGCCCATGCCAGGACTTTCTACAAGTGGTATCAGAACATTATTGGCTATTTAACTGAGTATTTTTTTGTGTTTGCCCATGCCAGGACCTTTTACAAATGGTTCTTCATGGCCGGAAACAGCGAGTACGTGAGCGAGACAGACGAGCTGAGAACCACTCTTGATAGTAATGGCGCGCAGTATGACGTCAGCTCCTACTACCAGGTCGGTTACACCTCCCCTTTCTGGCCTCTGCGCAAACATCACGAGGTCTGGCTCGACAGAGCTTAAGTCGATCTCCACGTTGTTGCATTTTCTCAGGCCAAAATTGAAAAGAAAAAATGTCACTACATGAGAACCAAGCTTTATAATAGAACAAACTGAATTTTTTTTTTTATTCCTAAAATATTATATTTGAATTTTGCCAGTTCTAAATACATTTTTTAGCCCTTATTTTGAGTAAATCATTGATTTGAATGCAAGGCCATGATATATAACTCCTTCGTGCAAAAGCATGACTCTTGAATCTCAACACTTTGAGAAAAGTCTTTCAGTTATAAATTTAAGATTGTTTTCATTAAATTTTTATCATTATTCGATATAATGCAATACTCGCCTTGTCTAGTTATGTCTTTATTACTTAGCCTTTATATATCTTGTTTTAGAATATAGAAAATATTTGTGCAACGCAAAATCAGTATCTTCTGAAGGAAGAGACAGATAGCGAGAGAGAGAGAGAAAGAGAATGAACAAGAGAGAAAGATAGATAGATAGATAGAGAGATAGATAGATAGAGAGAGAGAGACAGAGAGAGAGAGAGAGAGAGAGAGAGAGAGAGAGAGAGAGAGAGAGAGAGAGAGAGAGAGAGAGAGAGAGAGAGAGAGAGAGAGAGAGCAATTTAAAGTTGACGAAAAAAGTTGATGTTTTCTTAGTGCCTTGTTATTTTGTTATAAGCATCACCCGCTATCAGTTACTGTTATGTTTCGATCTAAAAATAAATAAATAAATGAATAAAACTATGACTCATAAGGCTGCTGTTGTTACTTTTGTTTTGATACACGTTCCTTCCATCATTGACTATGTGACCAGAAAAATTATTGGATAAGGGTAGAGAGCATTAATGTCACCACCTCTAGATAGGTAAATAAATCATCTATCCAAAACATCACACTGCTTCCGCAAGGAGTTATATGCCCCTTGCTAAGCTGCAAGAGCTCTGTCCAACAGTCAGAACTATTTAGATAAGACCCTGATCATATTGTTGTAGGTCGGTTTTTCCCTTTTTGCTTTAACTACGTGTGTTTTCTCTCTGTTTCGAAAATGAACACCTTTGATAACTAGAACAAACTTGACGACTCTTGGACGGTTGAAGCTCCACTTTTGGTTAAAAGCTTCAGTATTGCTCTATGTGAACTCTAGGAAAGAGCAGAAATTGCATTAACTGTTGTCACGAGA